>QRFJ01001070.1:206495-368234 GCA_006176705.1 Cocos nucifera | reverse complement strand
TCGTAGACTTTGGCATCGGTGGGGCAGGTAGGGTTGGAGACCTGCGAGCATGATTGAGCACTGTAGGAGATGGGGCGATAGGTGGAGTGAGAGGTGTCAAATTGTGGGGCAGTGTCGAAGGTGATCACTACCAATTGCCAGAGCGGGGGAGCCAAGTGACATCGCTGCTAGTGTCAATGGTGAGGGAGGGGCTAGGGAGTGGAGCCGAGGTAGGTGCAAAAGATGTAGGTGGGGGTCTAGAGGAGCTGAGCGGTTGGAAGGCATGATGGAGATGAAGGAGCGGCGGGTGGTGGTGAGGGAGGCTAGGTAGAGGAAGCAGGAGTTGTCGTAGAAAAGCTAGTCGAGGATGGTGTCCTCCCAGGAGGTGGAGGGAGAGTGGAAGGAGTAGGGGCCAAAGGTGTGGAGGATAAGGAGGGTGGACCCGCTGTCCATCGAGATGGTGCAATCGGTCGGGGTGGCGGTGCTGCACCTGAATTCCATGGCTATTGCTACTACTACCAACACTACTAGTAGTGCGGGTGGGCCAGCAATCACAATGAGGATGAAATAAGAAGGGGGGAGAGAGAGAGAGAGAGAGAGAGAATGTGGATTGGGTGGTGGGAGATTGAGTGGAGGTGGAGAGATTGAAGGGGTTTATATAGAGACGAGGAAATCTAAAGCTAGAGAGAGGGATGGGTAATGGGTGGGTGTTCATGAACGAATTGTATCCCATTCTAATTTGCCTCATTGAGTGGTATGGGACTATGGTGGGGTGGTGGCATCGAAAACAAGATCTTTGATGTATGAGTTCAAATATCCATTATAGCTAGGAACAATAGTTGGTTGGTGGTGGTGGACGGTGGGGCTAACCTCCAAGGGGGGGGCATCAGGTCAGGGCTTTGACTGTATTCAAGATGTGAGATTTATTTGTATACATGTCGTCGTTGGATCGGACGAGGATCATTACGGTCTTTATTTGTACTAAATACAGTAATTTGACTGAGGGATATTTTAAAAATTTAATTTTATATTAATGGTAATCTAATTATCATACCAAATATATTAATCAAGATTTTTAATAGTTTTACTGCAACATTATCTGTGTGTACCAAACATCGAAATAAATAAGGATATGGGGTTTGCCTAGGTGCAATTGTGTGGCTTTGTTAAAAAAACCATGCAGTCTTTAGGGTTTTTCTTTGAACGCGTGTTGGGGTCATTTAGGGTGGCCAGTCATCGTCAAAATTAGAAGGGGAAGGAACGACGTGGGCTTGTGTGCTTAAGAGGCCATCATGGCAGTCTTAATGGATGGCATACAAGATCACACTGGAGGTTGAACAGCTGCAAAAGTACTTTATGAAAGTACCCAAGTTTTCGAGAGAGGTGATGGCAAAGTCTAGGAAGAAGTGGGAGGGAATCTCCATCCTCGTTCGAAGTTCGAGCCAGTAGGTACCATCGGAGTGGATAGCAAAAGAATTTAAAGATTGTGGAAAGTTGGAACAGTGTCTGGAGGCATTTTGCTTGGCCGAGGACCATCATCTTTGTTGTTTCCGCTTGGAGGAGGAATGCGAAGGGATTCTGCAGGAGGGCCCATGGTTCATCGCTGGCCAACTTTTGGTGGTGGAACCATGGATCCCTGACTTCATGCCTAGAACCAACATGGTGCGGAGGACAGTCATGTGGATCCGCTTGCTGAGCTTGTCAATGGAGTTCTAGGAACCAGAGACCTTGATGGGGATTTTGTCGGAGGTGGGATGTCTGATGGTCCTTGATGACTTCACCGACCGACCTCAGAAGATCGGATTTGCAAGAATCTAGGTTGAACTAGATGTGTCAGAACCCTTAAAACCAAGGGTTTCCATCTAGGGTCCAAGGGGCATCTTTTGGCAGCAATTTGTTTACAAGAACGTGTCGATGGTGTGTTATCGATGCAGCTAGATGGCCCACTATGACGAGTGTCAAGTTTCACCGACGAGGAAGGAAAGGGGGAGTAGTTTTCTTCAGCCGAAAAACATTTTCATCTCCCCCATGGCTATCGAGGAGAGAACAGCGAAAGGTGAGAAGGAATGCTCTATTTCTCGATTAAGGATGGGATCGTAGGTGGCAACAACCTGCATTCGACAACCCAGACAGCCTAGGGTCCCGACAAAACCAATGGTGGTAAGTGGATCCAATCCGAACTCATCGACACCCAGCTCTTCTCTGTTATGGCCTAGGTCGCCAAGGCTCTAGAAGGATCACCAGGGTTTCCGCCAGACTTCGATGGCTAATAGAAGCCAGCCAAATATGCCTAGCGGCGATCTTTGGTGAAATCAAGAGATGACTCTATGGCAGATCTAGTCAACTCACCCGGGTTGGCCTCCGAATTTCGAGTGCTGTCCGAGTTGGTCCTAGGCCAGGACTCTATGGAGGTGGACCGAGAGGTAGATTTGGGCCCAGCAGATTCCCACATGATGGAGGCGGTAGGGGCCTCATTGAAGCAGGCCAGAAACCTGACCCGATCCGCTTAGGGTGGGCTAGAGAAAATGGGTACGAAACCTGAACGGGGTGCTGATGTGTTGCCCATGCCATCACCAGGGAAAGGCAAATCATCATTGATCGAGGGAGGGGCAGGCCCCCACCCCCCTCTTCCTTGTTCGACTGGAGGAGTGGCCGCCGACTGTCGAGGGTTGGGGCCGGCAGGCTTGGAGCGATGAGGGGCTCTGAGAAGTAGCTGGAAGTGGTCTTTAAGGAGCTCTCGATGGAGGCGGGAAGGAAGGCACAGTCGGAGGAAGGAGTCCAGGGGTTGTCACTGCGCCAAGCAACAAGGACATCTTCATCAACGGCGCAGGAGCTGAAGGGGAGGGGGCATAGCAGAGGAAACCATGGGAACTTGGCCACAAAAGTGCTTGTGGCGCATGAAGAAGCATGGACCGGCTCAAGTCAGCCCCGTAGAAAGTGGGAGACCAAGGGAATTTAGAGAAGGCGTTGGAGGGGAAGATGGGAAGCGGGAGTGCTTTGGCTGGTTCTCCTAGGGCCTCATCAATGATCGCTATTTAAACCATGAAGATTGTTATTCGGAATATGCAAGGGGTGGGAAAACCGTACTTTCACTCAACATATAGGCGGTTAATGCAAAATCATAACCCTGATTTGTGTGTGTTGATGGAGACCAGACTCTCTAGCCCTAGTCTTGTCTGCATTTGACGTCATTTCTTAGTGGGATGGGAGTTCCATGCTATTGAGTCTATGGATCTCTCAAGGGAAATTATTGTAGCCTGAAAAAGGAGGGTTGCTGCGATGGATGTCTTCCACCAATGTAATCAATAAGCAGTTATTGTTATTATAGAAGTGGATTGTTTTATTTAGCTCTTATCGGGAGTGTATGCTAGTACTAAATATAGAGATAGGAGACTCCTATGGCAGGAGGTGACAGCCTTGATTGATTAGAATATTCTTGTAGTTGTCGTTGGGGATTTCAACTACATCACAAACCCCCATGAGAAGCGAGGGGGTAGACCGTTTGTGGATGATGTGGGCTACAAAGAGTTTAAAGCCTTCATTCAACCTTGTAGCCTTGTGGATCTCGGGTTTATTGGGCCAAGATTCATCTGGTGCAATAATCGACTAGGAGGGCTAAAGTATGGGAGAGGATTGATAGGGCCTTGGCCATGACCAATTGGATTCAGCAATATCCAAGCTATTAGCTTTATTACCTACCAAGGATCACTTCTCCCACTCTTAGCAAAGCTCATTTAGGTTCGAGAAGTTCTGGATCTCCTATTCTCGATCTTAGGATATAGTGAGAGAGGCTTTGAGGCTATCGATTCATGGTGATGTCAGATATTGGGTAACTAGAAGGCTCGAGTTGATGAGGCGGTGCCTGATGAGGTGGAACAAGATTGAGATGGGAGATATAGTTAGGAGGCTTGAGGAGAGGGAGGCCTCTATTAGGGAGTTTCAAAAGCCGGAGGACCTGGATAGGGGCCTTGCAAAGCCAGAGCTTGTGGACCTTTGTGGCTTGCTTTCATCCATCACTCTCTTCTCGGACAGGAGGAGACATTGTGGAGACAAAAATCTAGAGTATAGTGGATCAGAGAGGAGGACCGGAATACAAGATTCTTTCATCAGGCTACTATCATCCAGAGGCATAGAAATCAGATCCAGACGATCAGAGCCACCAAGGGGCAGTGGCTAACTAACGATGATAGAGGTGGTGCAATTCTTTCGATCTCGATGGATGATGGAGCAGGGCACAAATCAGATTAGTCACTTCCCCCTCCTCGTAGTATGATTACAGCATAGGAGAATAGAGACCTTCGTCAAGTGATTAAGGAGGTGCAGAGAGTAGTATGGTCCATGGCTGAGGACAAAGCCCCGATGGTTTTCTCTCCTCTTTTACATGACATACTAGCCCATCATCTAACTAAAGATTATGGTGGCTATGCATGAGTTTTTTGGGCCTGGTCGCATGCCTCAGGTGTGGAAGTAGACCTTTATCACTCTAATACCGAAGAGATAGGATGCTTCTGAGCTAAGCTACTTCAAACTGATTAGTCTTTGCACAACCATGTACAAGATTTGTGCAAAATTGATGGTTATCAGGATGAAGCCTCATCTTTCCCGTATGATTTGCTTAGAGCAAGGAGCCTTTGTTGGTGGCTGGAGTATATATGATAATGTTCTCATTGCCCAGGAGCTTATGCATGATGTTTGACATTCCTCCATCCAGCGCAGTCTTATGGTTATCAAGCTTGATATGGAACAAGCCTATGATTACATGAGCTGACACTTCTTGAAGGGAGCCCTCACTGCCTTTGGGTTCCATTCTCACTAGATTGGCTGGATACTGGAGTGCATTCAGAGCCTCTCCTATGCCCTTATCATTAATGGATCATCCTAGGCTTTTTGCCGCTCTACGATTGGGCTACGATAAGGTTGTTTTTTGTCTCCCTACCTCTTTATTATATGTGCTGATATTCTTTCACGAGCTTTATGCACGATGGCCCAAGGGCCAATGCTTGATCCCTATGTTCTAGCCCCGAGGGCCCAGCCGATCTCGCACCTACTTTTTGCAGATGATTGTATGCTGGTTGGCCAAGCAACTATTTGGAATGTGATTGGATTCAGAAGGGTCTTGGAGGAGTATTGTGAAGCATTTGGTCAGAAGGTGAACCTCTCCAAATTTATGGTAATCTTCAACCCCAAGACACCAACCTAGCTTCAACATGTGATTAGAGAGCTTGGGGATTGAGGAGCACGGTGGGACCTTGCAATATCTAGATGGTCCCATTACCGGCCGTATGCTAAGGAGAGATGACTACGATGGTTTGGAGACGACAATCTAAGAGCGGTTGGAGGGATGGCGGGCTAGCTCTATGATGGAGAGTCACTATGGTGAGATTTGTTCTTAGCTTCATGCTAGTTTATCTCTTTTTAAATACAGTATTGTCCATGACTGTAGTAGGCAAACTGAAGCAGCTCCTCCAAAGTTTTTTGTGGGGCTAGAGATAAAGTGGTGGGGGTGGTGTGCATCTGTTGGCATGAGAGGTAGTGTGTCAGTTGCTGAGGGATGGGAACCTTGGTGTTCAGTCTCTCGTCACAAGGCAGAAGGCCTTGATTGCTTGACATACAACTAGATTTCTTCTTGACCCGGAGAGCCTTTGGAGTATGATGATGAGGGCCGGATATGGGTCTTAGACCATGGGCGAGGAGATTCGGCTTGGCTGGGTGCATCCTTCATGCGGCAGAAGATTTATGCATGTGCTCCGGAGGTCATTGCTCAGACAAAATGGCTGATAGGTGATGGTCATTGTGTACACCTTTTGCATGATTAGTGGATTGATGACCTTTCGTTTAGCTATTGGCCAACGTTCATTAGTCATGAGGTGATAGACGCCATGATAGTGAGCTGCCTCTTCGATGTTGATGGTGGTGGATGGGATCTAGTGGTGGTGGCTCATCTATTTGGAGAGCAGCTAGGGGAGTGGGTTTTGGCTCTTCTAGTGCCAACCCATAGCAATCCGAATGTCAGGATTTGGAGGCACTCATGCTTTCCAAGAGCGATGATGGCAGATCTTTATCAAATATATGGGAGGTGGATTTGGAGGATGGGGGTGTATCCATGAATAAGCCTCTTTCTTTGGAAGATGGGCTGAATTGGCTTCCGACGAGATCTTGAAAAGCCGAGGTATGGAGATCCATATAATTTGCTTATGTTTTGAGCTAGAGGAAGAGACAGTGAAGCACGTATTATTCTTATGCCCAAGAGCTAGATAGGTATGACATCTCATCGAATTGCATCAATACTTCCTCTAGACTATTGCCCCGACTCAAGCATTCTTGGAGTACCTTTATAGGAGCACTGGAGTTGTGCTCGATGCGATGGTTTACGACTATCACATTTGGCTTACCAGAAATGGCCTAATTTTTGAGTCCAAAAGAGATTAGCATAATTTATAGTGGAGAGAGCTCACATCTTAGCCGTAGAGGTGACTAATGTGACCTCCAAGCTTCCAGAGATTTAAGACTCTCACCTTGCTCATCTAGCGACCTGACGAATGTTCATTACTTAAAAGGCCCCTTCCTTCTCTGGAGTATTTTAAGGTCAACTTTGATAACGTTGACAAGATAAGGTGGGCTTCGTGATTCAGGGGACTCCAAGTTGATAGCAGTTGGGGTAAGCCATCTTTTCACATCTTCTATGCTAGAGGTGAATCTTGATACTGCTTGGATTGAAATTTTATACGCCAGACGAATCTTGAAAGCCGACCATCTCATCATTGAAAGTGACTCAACTATGATGGTAATTTAAATTCAGAACTGCACACGTGATGTTTTTATACTTTTATTAGATTGTTATGTATGAATGGTCAGACGAATACTGTAGCCAACTAAATGGCATCTTATGTTGCAAAGAGAGTCCTGATGGGTTGGAAGGGAACATTATTTCGGGCTGGATTGCATTTACACAATGATTTTTTTTTTCTTTGGCATGAAGACGAAGCATATTAATCAAAAAGATGGAAAAGTATGCATGTAGAACAAAAAAAAATAGAGAATCAAAGACATCTGCTTGGCCCTATACATTAAAGAGATGCATAGTAACACATACACAAAATACGGGTGGACCAACTATAAAGTTCCTTGTACAAGGATTGTTTAAATGCACCATCTTTACAAAAAAAAAAAAAAAAAAAAAAAAAAAAAAAAGAAAAAAAAAAAAAAAAAAAAAAAAAAAAGGCCACCATATCAACCCATTCCAAGTAATTTGCTATTAGCAAAGGAGACAGGAAACACTTTAACAGGTTTAAATCCAACAACACGTCTTTGATAAAGGACTTGCACAGATCCCATGTAGTTATTGCATTTGGATGTTCCATGCACTGATTTAGAATGCAGTAAAAATGCTGGAAATCCGTAAAAACAAAGACATACAGAACCTTGAAACCAGTCCACAAGCTTATGCAAGTATAGATGAAATATACTGCTGAATTTTATAGGGATTAATACAGTAGAACCAGCAAGCACGGTAATCTGCCAAACATATTTACCATAATCAGCACAATTAACCTGATGAGGAAATAAAGTATCGAATGTATTGGAGGCATATTATGCAGTTTGTTCAAGACATCATAGTATTGGCTTCAGAAGTAGCAGCCATTTTAACCAATATAAAGCGACAGACCTTAGCATACTGAATCATAATTAACCTATGATGGCCTACAAAATAGGTACATCGCCACCAAAACCATGTTCTATGTATTGTAAGACAGCACGTCATACATGCCAAAACAAACAAACGATACAAGCAGGTCAGCACAAGGATGACGATATCAGAGCAGTTAGTACCACAGAAAAGTAGCCAGAAGCTCCATTTACCTTTGAAGCATCAGCTCTCACGTCTTTCCTCCAGTCTTAGCCACAGTTGTCTTCTGGTTTGACTGTGGAAAAGAAAGGTTGTCAGAATCATCAGTAGATATTAGTTCATTAATCTCCCATCCAGTCAGCTGAAATACCATTAAATCATTACCGATTCAGATTTGGCCTCGCCATTGGTTTGAGAAGAAGAATTAGATGTGACTGGAAACCTGAAAGGCATAATATCATGCAAGGAACCAGCTTAAGCCACAATCACACAGATCACCGTAATCATTTTATGCATCATGTCAGCAGGATCTCAGCAAATACAAGCCAGAATTTACCTGATTGCTCTTGCCTTTCTTTTTTCTTCTTCCAAAGCATCAGGTTTGGGGTTCTGTGTAAATCTTGCCAATCGAGCCTTCTTCTTTGCTCCCTCATCAGCTGGAGAGTATCCTGTGAGCCCAAACCTGAGAAATGACAAAAGATGATGCCTCAAAGCTTGTCTAGTAGATTACCAATGATCTGAGAATGAGCAATGAACATGTTAGTGATCCATGTATTTGGAAAGAGAACTAATCACAATTGATTTCGACAATGACAAGCAAGTTGAAACCTCTCTGCTCGCGCCTTTCTTTTCTGCTGCTCCAATTTTCCCTCAACAGTTTTGCCAGGTGAGATAGGTCCAGTTCCAAACCTGCCAATGAAATGACCCATAACCCATACATTCTCAAAGGACATGGTTTGGAACTGTCATTCATATTAACAGCAACTCTTATCAACCACAAAGAAACCAATATCAATAGGTCAAAATGTTGCCCCTAAAAATGATTTTGATGAGCACAAAATAATTAAGAGGGATACTAATGATTTGTATTCTTGAAGATGTTTTTTAAAAGTCATTTCAGAATTTTCAAGAATTTTTGTATTGCAAAAACTTGGTTAAGATGATCAATTTAAAATTTACTTGAGTTGGAGCAAAAATTAAAATTTTTCGGAAGCCTCAAGAACTCCCAAGATGATGTCGATTCATTTGGAGGTCGTCTCAAATTGTTTGGAAGCTTAAAAGTGAAGATATGACGTTTTGGATAAAAAAAGGACGACCCCCAGATCAACCATTTTTCTTTGGCAACTGATACACAGGACCGGCATGCTAATTCTGAACTGGCATACAAAAAAGGACGACCTATGGGGTGTCCCACGAAAAAAGGGGCGATCTATGGGATGCCCCCTATAGATTCTGCGCACAAGATGCAGAACGCAGACTTTCTCGTCTGTTGCAAAAAGGGCGACCCATGAGGCGCCCCCTGAAGGAACTACACAAAACCACAGAACGTTGTTTTTCTCGCCTGTGACGAATGGGGAGACCTAAGGGGCGCCCCCTGCGATGGAATTTTTGCAACGACTATTTTTCTTCTCCATTCAGCACATTTAATGTTTTCTAAATGATCTCCAACGACTACCAACGGCTACTATTTATCTTCCAACATTGAATGGGGGTTTAAAAGCATTCAAAAAGAAAGAAAATCAAGAAGAAAATCAAGTGAATATTCAGCTCAAATAAAATTCAGCCATAGGCAGGAGAAGCATTAATTTCAAGCTCAACTACTTCTCCAACGTGCATTCAAGTCTTCAATCTCTTTGAGAGCATTCTTAAAAACTTCCTCTAGTTTGTGTAAAGATTTTTTTAAAGCTTTATTGTGCTTATTAAGGAGCTAAGTGTGCTAAACGTGTATATTCTCTTTACTTTATTTTACTGTTTTAGGGCTTAAGCTTTTGAAAATTTCCAAAGCTTGAGAAGATTGATCCGAACCTTGAATCAGATTATTTTTGGATTAGCTTGTACTCGAAAAATAAGTTTTCTAGCTTGGGATAGCTATGATTGAAGGATGCAACGTTGTATTCATCTGAATATGTCAGTGGATTGGAATTCCCAAGTAGGAGCTTGAGGAGTGGATGTAAGTACAAGATTGGCACCGAACCACTATAAATCATCATGCTTGTGTTGTTCTCTCCTTCCTCTTTACTTCCTCTATTGTGCTTAATTTCTTCCCATTAAATTAGGCTCTTGCATCTTACTTACCTAACTCACCTCATTTAAAACTTCAAAAGCGCATATTGCAATTCTATTTTTAAGTTTAAATTTAATAAAAGAAACCCAATTCACCCCCCCTCTTGGATTGCATAGCTGGACAATAAGTGGTATCAGAGCCTGGTGCTCTAGCCCTTTCTTGATTTTACCATCAAGAGAGAAAGATCTATGGCAACTCAAATAGGCACTTCACTTGCCGAGGAGCAATCTACAAACCGACCTCCACTTTTCAATGGATCAAATTATACCTATTGGAAAGCTCTGATGAAGATTTTTATCCAAGCTCTTGACTATGACATATAGAGTGTCATAGTGAATGAACCTCACTCACCTACAAAATAAATTGATGGGAAGGACATTCTCAAACCTGAAAATGAGTGGGATGAGGTTGACAAAAAATGGCACAACTTAATGCAAAAGCCATGAATGTTTTATACTATGCTCTAGATGCAAATGAATTCAATAGGATTTTCACATGTAATTCTGCTAAAAAGATATGGGATAGATTAGAGGTAACTCATGAAGGTACAAATCAGGTAAAAGAGTCTAAAATCAATATGCTTGTCCGTAGATATGAACTCTTCAAAATGAAACTGATGAGTCTATTATCCAAATGTTTATTCGTTTCACTGGTATCATTAATGGGCTCAAAAGTCTTGATAAATCCTATACTAATAATGATCTTGTGAGAAAGGTACTTAAGTCTCTACCAAAAACTTGGGAAGCTAAAATTACAGCGATTCAAGAGGCCAAGGATCTTAACAACCTACCATTGGAGGAGCTTCTCAAATCACTTATGACACACAAGAAACCAAAAAAAAGAAAACTATTGCTCTCAAGTCCGTTACTCAAAAAGAGGAAGACTCGGACCAATTAAATAATGAAGATGATGATGAAGAGCTTACACTCATCACTCAAAAATTCAAGAGGTTCATGAAGAAGAAAAGACAAGGATTAAAAAAAAGGCCATTAACCAAAGGGGAGTCTAGTAAAGAGAGAAAAAGAACAATCCCTTATATGTTATGAATGCAAGAAGCCAGGGCACTTTAGGTCCGAATGTCCTCAACTTAAGAAGGGCCTAAACAAGTTCAAAAAGAAGGCTATGGTGGCAACTTGGAGCGAATGTCCTCAACTTAAGAAGGGCCTAAAGAAGTTCAAAAAGAAGGCTATAGTGGCAACTTGGAGCGACAGTGATGATTCAAGCTCCGATGATGACACCCATAAAAAAGCCAATCTTTGTCTCATGGCACACGAAAATGAGATAACATCTGAACCTTTAAATGACTTTACAATTGATGAATTGCAAGAGGCTTTTAATGATTTATTAGATGATCTAAAGAAGTTAGGATTAAAGAACAAAAAGATGAAAAAGCAAAACCAATATTTACTCAAAGAAAAAGAAGAAATTTCAGCTGAAAACAAAGCTCTAATTCAAGAAAATTAAAACCTCAAAACTGAAGTAAATAAGCTGAAACCTATAGTAGACAAATTTACCTTAAGTTCAAGTAAATTAAATATAATTCTAAAAAACCAAAGGACTGTTTATGACAAAGCTGGTCTTGATTATAACCCACTTAAGAAACAAAAATTTCTGAAGAACATATTTGTGAACTCCCCTCAAAATATTGTTTCATGTTTTAGCTATGGTAAATTAGGCCATATATCCTTTGCATGCTATTCTAACAAATTTGTTAGCTCTCATGTAAAAATGATGTGGGTTCCTAAAGAAACCATTATGACTAACCAAAAAGGATCCAAGAAAGCTTTGGTACTTAAAGTTAAAACCATTATGTCTTGATAGTGGATGTTCAAGACATATGACCGATAATAAATCTCAATTCATCACTCTTGAAGCAAAAGATGGAGGGATGGTCATCTTTAGAGATAATGGCAAATGAATGATTATTGGAGTAGGTAACCTTGGTATCACTCCCTCCACTTTTATTGACAATATTTTGCTAGTAGATGGTCTCAAGCATAATCTTTTAGGTATTAGTCAATTATGTGATAAAGGTTTGAAAGTTACTTTTGAATCTACTTTGTGCATTATAACTAGTCCCACTAATGAAAACATGAGATTCATTGGATATAGGCATGAAAATGTTTACATGGTAGACTTGAATGTTTTATCTTTGCAAAACATGCAATGCCTAGTAGCAATGAATGCAAAGATTAGTGAAACTAGTTGGCTATGGCACCGTAGATTTGCACATATAAGTATGTACTCTCTTTCTAAACTCATCAAAAAGGATTTAGTTGTTGAGCTATCCAAACTAAATTTTGAAAAGATAAAATATGCGATGCATGTCAATTAGGAAAACAAACTAAAATTTCATTCAAAAGTAAAAACATTGTTTCAACTTCTAGGCCATTGGAATTATTGCATATGGATTTATTTGGACCCACTAGAACTACAAGCTTAGGTGGAAAAAGATATGGATTTATGATTATTGATGATTTCTCTCGATTTACATGAGTTTTATTTTTGGCATCTAAGGATGAATCGTTTTCAATTTTTACCAAGTTTTATCGAAAAGTTTCAAATGAAAAAGATCTTCAAATTCTTAAAATTCGTAGTAATCATGGCACCGAGTTTGAAAATTATTATTTTTAAAAATTTTGCGATGAAAAAGGCATTGATCATAACTTTTCTGCACCTAGGACACTCCAACAAAATGGAATAGTAGAGAAAAAGAATAGAACACTTGAAGAAATGGCTCGTACCATGCTATATGAAAGCCACCTTCCAAAGTTTTTTTGGACGGAGGCAATAAACACGGCATGTTACATTTTAAATCGTGCTCTAATTAGACCTCTTTTAAAGAAAACACCTTATGAACTTTGGAAAGGAAGAAAACCCAACATTGCTTACTTCCATGTCTTTGGTTGTCGATGTTTTGTTTTAAATAATAGTAAAGATAAGTTGGATAAGTTTGATGCTAACTCAGATGAAGCAATTTTTCTTGATTATTCTATCTCTAGTAAAGCCTTTAGAGTTTTCAATAAAAGAACCTTAGTTGTAGACAAATCAATACATGTCTTTGATGAAGCTAATGATCTTCCAACAAGAAAGAGAGAGGGTATTGATGATGTAGGTCAAATTATTGAAGGTATGAATGAGCTTACTATAAAGGAGTCATCAATCCAAAATGACAAGATACTTGAAGATAAAAAGAAGGATGAAGATGAAGAACAACAAGATCAACAAGAACAATCCAAAGATTCAAATGACCTTTCAAAAGAATGGAGGTATGTTCACAATCATCCCAAAAAACTCATCATTGGTGATCCTACACATGGGATAAGAACTCAATCCTCACTAAGAGATATGAATAATTATTTTGCTTTTGTCTCTTATTTTGAACCAAAAACTTTTGATGAAGCCGAAAAAGATCATAATTGGATAAATGCAATGCAAGAAGAACTTAATCAATTTAAAAGGAATAATGTATGGACCCTAGTTGAAAGACCAAAAAGATCATCCTATAATTAGAACAAAATGGGTGTTTAGAAACAAATTAGATGAAAATGAAAATGTCATTAGAAACAAAGCAAGATTAGTAGCTAAAGGATATAACCAACAAAAAGAAATTAATTTTGATGAGACTTTTGCACCCGTTGCTAGACTAGAAGCTATAAGACTCTTACTTGCTTATATATGTTTTATGAACTTCAAATTATTTCAAATGGATATAAAAAGTGCTTTTCTAAATGGATTCATTATGAAAGAAGTATATGTAGAGCAGCCGCCTAGTTTTGAAAATCATACTTTTCAAAACTATATTTTCAAATTAAATAAAGCATTATATGATTTAAAATAAGCTCCTAGAGCTTGGTACGAAAGATTAAGCAAATTCTTGCTAGAAAATGGTTTCACTAGAGGAAAAGTAGATACAACTCTTTTTATAAAAAGAAAGATTGATGACATTCTTGTGATACAAATATATGTTGATGATATTATCTTTGGATCCACTAATGAAACTTTATGCTAAGATTTTGCCAAGCTTATGCAGGAAAAGTTTGAGATGAGAATGATGGGAGAACTCACTTTCTTCCTCGAACTCCAAATTAAGCAGTCTAAAGATGGGATCTTCATAAGCCAAAATAAGTACACAAAGAAACTATTAAAAAGATTTGGAATAGAGACCTCTAAATGCATTGGCACACCGATAAGTCATTCATGTAAGCTTCACAAGGATGAAAATGGTAAGAGTGTTGATTTAAAGCTTTACAGAGGCATGATAGGATCCTTGTTATATCTTACTGCTAGTAGGCTTGATATCATGTTCAGTGTTTGTATGTGTGCAAAATTTTAATCCAACCCTAAAGAATCTCACATAAATATTGTTAAAAAAAATCTTGAAATATTTAAATGAAACTCAAACTTTAGGCTTATGGTTTTCCAAACAATCATCCATAAATTTGATAGGATACTCAAATGCAGACTTTACATGATGCAAATTAAACAAAAAAAAGTACTAGTGGAACGTGCCAATTTCTCGGTGTAAACTTAATCTATTGGTTTAGCAAGAAATAAAATTCGATGGTATTGTCTACGGCCAAGACCGAATACATTACAGCCAGAAGTTGTGCTCAAATCTTGTGAATTAAGCAATTCAAAGATTTTGGAGTAAAACTTAATAACATTCCCATAAGATGTGATAACACTAGTGCCATCAACTTAACTAAAAATCCAATCCAACATTCTAGGTCAAAACACAGAAATTAGACATCATTTCATAAGCATGTGCAAAATAATGATATATTGATTGACTTTATTTGCTCTGAGAAATAATTAACGGACATCTTTACAAAACCTTTGAATGAAGACAAATTTTATTAAATTAGAAGGAAGTTAGGTATCTTGGATCCATTATCTTAAAGATCTCAAGTGGTCTTTCTCAAAATCACCCTATTAATGAACCTTTTAAAACAGAATCCACTCGTTCCCCTTGTCAAAAATTTCTTGATTCTCACTCTTGATCCTTATTTTGTTCAAAAAGGGCTAAATTGAATTTTTGATCTGGATGGGGCGACCCCTAGGTCGCCCCATGCAAAAAGGAACGTCCTAAGGGATGCCCCTAAGAGTATTTTTGTCCTCCTAAATTTCTTCTTCAGACTTTAAGGAAAAGGGAATCTGTTCATCTTCCCATTTCCCATAGGTCGCCCCCTTTCCTCCTTTCACTCAAACCTTCGTCTCTTCTCTCCCGCCTAATCTTTTCTTGCCAAAATTTCTCCGTAACCACCTTCCAACCGCACCAAACCTCTTCCGACCATTCTCTATTCCTTCCCTCTTCTTTTCCCATTTTTTTCTTCTATCTCTAAACCAACCGCAAGCCCTAATCTTCGATCAAACCCTAATTTCTCTTGAAACATCCACTCTCCGACAAACCGATCACATCCTTGATCCTTTCTCACTCGTTCCACCACTATCCTGCTACTGTTTCCACTGCTGCTCAACAAATGGCTCCACGGATGAAGCTTCCTCAGCGTCGAAAATCCACCCGCGCGCTTGAAGAAGAACAGAGGAAGAAGGCTGCTTCTACTCCAGACCCGGCACCTGCTCCGACACCCTCTGCTTCTCTGGTAACTCCCAGCAAGAAACCTCTTTCCGGTAAAAAGATTGCTTTTGAAAGAAATATTGATTTTCATTTTTTAGAGAAAGATGGGTTTACTTTTGGCGAAAAGATAAAATCCTTGGGTTGAGGTTCATTGTGCACTTTGAAAGAAACAATTTTCATTGATTTAGTTCGGAAGTTTTATCAGAACTTCATATTTTCTGATGGGAAAGTAAGATCCCTAGTTAAAGGAGTTGAAGTGGAGTTTGATGCTCGGCAGTTAGGTTTTCTCATCCATTTGCCTTGTGAGGGATCTACGTCAGATAGATTATTGAACAAAGAAGGGTTAAGATCTATTTTGCAACAAGATGATGTCTACGATATTGAAAAATTGGATGCTAGTAAGGATCTCAGTATGGAAATAAGAATTCTCCATCACATTGTTTGTACCATTTTCTTCCCTAGAGCTAGTAGGTTTGACTTTGTATCTAGTAGGGATTAGTGTATTATGCATCATATTGTGTATGAAATCTCTCTGAACTTACCAACCCTAATGATTGATGCTATACGAGAGGCAGTGACTAGATTGAAAGCTCTTTTATCATATGGCATGGCACTCACTAGGATCTTTAGGAGCTTTGGAGTAGATCTTGAGGGGGAGGCTGTCACCCACTTAGCCCATACTAACACCTACAATGCAAATTCTTTGCGTTGTATGGGTTATATCCGAGTTGGTGATCGTTGGACTAGAGATGGTAGAGTAGTGGAGGATAAAGCAGAGGAGAGACCATCTTCACCTCCTCGTGATCGTAGAGCATCTCCTGACATTCATTTTGTGTCTGATCATGAGGCTGGTCCCTCGGCGTACGTGAGGAGCGATGCACCTGTACCACCGTCTGTGAGTAGAAATACAGCCATCAGATTTGGAGATGATCAGCTTAGGATGATTGCCGACCTTCTGTCATAGCCGATTGCCGATCTTGTATCTCAACAGATCGCCAACTTTGTATCTCAGCAGATTGCCGACCATATATCACAGCAGGTTGCCGATCGTCTGTCTCAGCAGTTGGCCAGCAAGTTCACCTCGAGTTCTACTCAAGGAAAGAGATCCCAGACTGACCTACCACCTGATCAGTTGATGGTTCCTCACGTCACTACACTCTTTCAGATGCTCACTGCTCAGTCTGCTCACCTTGAAGAGCTCGAGGGATCAATATTGAGATTGACTGGTAGGGTCTTAGATTTACAGCGACAGGTGATAAGATTGGGGATCCCTCGATCGAATGAGTTTGTCCCTCCGATTTCTGTTTTGTCGGCAGAGGGTGACAATCTTTGCAGTGCATTAAAGGCCAAGATTCAGTCCTTGAGGGATGAGGTGAGAGATTCTAGTGAGGATGTCTCTACTGCTATTGGCATACTTATGCAGACTCTGTCGAGGGCAATAGGACAGCTCGATTCCATTAGACTCATTCTCTTGTCCCAGACTTCATCTTCTTTCACCGCAGGATCCTCTCGCCCTCGTGCTCGTGCCACCTCTTCTCGTGTCGGTGCTTCTACCCGTGGCCGAGGCAGACGTGGTCGAGGATGTGTCCCTAGATTTGATCCTGTTACCCCTTATCGTATCTCAAACTCTCCTTCTAATTCTGATGCCTCCAGCCGTGATATTTATTAGATCTAATATAGTCAAACTTATGTATTTAGTATCTTGCTTGGCCTTTGTACTTTTTGGTTGGTTGTCATGGATGTTATATTTTTTGTTTATCCATGTTTTGTGTACATTGAAGGCCTATAACTTATATTTGAATGAATATTATATCTTGACTCTGGTTTGGATGATATGGTTAATATAACTCTCGTTATCTTTTGGATATATATAATGCCTATGAATGCAATAAATCATGTATCTTGTGCAATTCAAATAATCTTATATATCTATGACTTATAATTTTGGTTTACAAATGCTGTCTATACTCATAATGGAATGTTAATTCAGCAGCAAAATATAGAAAATTTATTAAGGGGGAGTTTTTTTTTTTTATGTTTGATGATGTCAAAAAGGGGAAGAAGGTATCATTCATTGAAAAATATTATCATATTATGCATACAAATAGTATAAGCAAATTAAAAGCGAAGCAAATTATTAAAGTTTCAAGTTTATTATTACAGTTTCATAGTCAAAATTGCTGAAATTCAATACTTAATATGAAAATAACATACAAATTGTTAAGGCAACCTATTACCATGGCTTTTAAAATCTTTGTTATGATTTTGTTGAAGGCATGCTTTCTTTTCTGCATCTTATATTATCAAAAATTACTGAATTTTTCATGAAAAATGCAATATGTGCAAAACAACCTAAATTAGGTGCATTTGAACTCATCACTTGCATATATCTATTTTTGAGCTTCTTAACTTAAAATGACATCTCTCTATTCAATATCAAATTCACTTTATTTTTGCTTATACTCAATTATTTTGTCATCATCAAAAAATAAAAAGAAAGATTGTTGCCCCTAGGAATGATTTTGATGAGCACAAAATAATTGAGAAGGATACTAATGAATTTTATTCTTGGAGATGCTTTTTAAAAGTCATTTCAGAATTTTCAAGAATTTTTGTATTGCAAAAACTTGGTTAAGATGGTCAATTTAAAATTTACTTGAGTTGGAGCAAAAATTAAAGTTTTTCGAAAGCCTCAAGAACTTCCAAGATGATGCCGATTCATTTCGCGGTGGTCTCAAATTGTTTGGAAGTTTAAAAGTGAAGATATGACGTTTTGGATAAAAAAGGGCGACCCCTAGGTCGATCCTTTTTCTTTGGAAACTGGCACGCAGGACCGGCACGCTAATTCTGAACTAGCATGCAAAAAAAAGCGACCTATGGGGTACCCCATGAAAAAAGGGGCGACCTATGGGACGCCCCCTGCAGGTTCTGCGCACAAGATATAGAATGCAGACTTTCTCGCCTGTTGCAAAAGGGGCGACCTATGGGGCGCCCCCTGATGGAACTGTACAAAATCACAAAATGTTGTTTTTCTCGCCTGTGACGAAAGGAACGACCTAAGAGGCGTCCCCTACGATGGGATTTCTGCAACGACTATTTTTCTTCTCCGTTCGGTGCATTTAATGTTTTCCAAATGATCTCCAACGACTACTATTCATCTTCCAACATTGAACTAGGGTTTAAAAGCATTCAAAAAGAAAAAAAATCAAGTGAACATTCGGCTCAAATAAAATTCAATCCTAGGCAAGAGAAGCATTAATTTCAAGCTCAACCACTTTTCCAACGTACATTCAAGTTTTCAATTTCTTTGAGAGGGTTCTTAAAAGCTTCCTCTAGTTTGTGTAAAGATTATTTAAAGCTTTATTGTGCTCATTAAAGAGCTAAGTGTGCTGAACGTGTATATTCTCTTTACTCTATTTTACTGTTTTGGGCTCAATCTTTTGGGAATTTTCAAAGCTTGAGAAGGTTGATCCGAACCTTGAATCGGATTGTTTTTTAATTGGCTTGTACCCAGAAAATAAGTTTTCTAGCTTGGGATAGCTATGGTCGGAGGATCCAATGTTGTATTTGTTTGAATATGTTAGTAGATTGGAATTCTCAAGTAGAAGCTTGGAAAGTGGATGTAGGTGCAAGGTTGGCACCGAACCACTATAAATCGTCATGCTTGTGTTGTTCTCTCTTCTTCCTCTTTACTTGCTCTATTATGCTTAATTCCTTTCCATTAAATTAAGCTCTTGTATCTTACTTACCTAACTCACCTCACTTCACTTAAAACTTCAAAAGCATATATTGCAATTCTATTTTTAAATTTAAATTTAGAAAAAGAAACCCAATTCACCCTCCTTCCCTCTTGGGTTGCATAGCTAGGCAACACAAAGCCTCGAAGGTTTAAATATCATAGAACAAGAAATGTTTGCCTACGAAGTATGTATTGTGGCCAGTAGAAAGTTCAACAGACATCATCAAAAGAAGCAAAAAGATGGATAGGTCAGTACACATCATCAAAAGAAGCAGAAAGAATTTACCTAGACAACATTTGCATGGCCAACATGGAAGATGCCAATGCAAGCAAGAACGCACAGTTAGATAATAGGCAACAACAATCCATTATTATTGGATCCTTCAGTACAACCAGTTACATGATGCAATAACAACAAACATTGTTGGACTGCACATGTTGACCAACTAAAGCAAATGATAGAATTAGGAAGCAACAACTCACCACCAGGGATATGACAGACTGAAGAATGAAGATTCATATGCTATGATTATATGACAACAGAACTAGTTGTGGGAAATCTGAATTGCACTCCAATTGTCAAGCTTCAAAAACATGAGAGAGAGAGAGAGAGAGAGAGAGAGAGAGAGAGAGGGTAATGCCTGACCATCAAATACAATAAAGCATACAGAACACAAGCAACCACCAGGCAAGATATGGCCAGTGATGAAGACAGCACTAGCTGATGATAAAATTTAAAATCAAGGAATGCTTTGCTTCTAAACTAGAACTTTCTGCTTCAGTTGATCAGGAAAAAGACACAGAACATTTGTCAAGAAGGCAGAGAAATCAAAAGTTAATGTATTTTAAAACATGAGTGCAATCCAGAAATCCCAATGGTAACATGAAGGTCAAGAAACTAATAATGAGAGTGAAGCCTCTTATAGAAACAAAAATAACATGGGTTTGCCAAGAATTGGCACAAATAGGGTATGAACACCCTTTAACAAACATTTTTCCATGCTATCTTGAGTATCATGCCCACATTTCCCTTTTCTTATGAATTATGAAGCATGGACACAGATATTGGATACAAATATGACAGTTTACTGATATAGAAAACCTTCGAAAAAGTAGGATAGGATACATCCATGAGTAAGCGTGGGTGCGCGCGCGCGCGCGTAATGTATGACTTATACATTCATATATGCATACATATATACACAAGTATATAAAGACATGCATGTAAAAAAGCATCCATAAAATATAGTAGGCTATCAAAATAATCCAATCCTTTACACGACTGTATCAACTTTTCCAAGTTCATCATGTAGTGATCATTCAACAACCCTAACCTATATTTCACATTTTCACATTAATATTATAAATTAAAAAATTGACAATACATCATTCACCTATTAATATTATAAACTACAAAACTGGCTATTCATCATTAAAAGGTTAATGTCAAAAAATGAATGCCCTCCCCCTCATTGTTGGAAAAATCAGGGAAGTATTAGTGTTCTGAAAAGTCACTTAAGCTTTTTTTTTTTCTTTTTCTTTTTTTTTTGAACTTTGAAAAACAGGATATTTTACACAAGTATATCCAAGAAGTATCCAAGAAGTATCAGCATCTAACATGTATCTGATATGCATATGGCATGTGATTTGAAGTTTCCATGCCTCTTTGCTTACAAGGCCAACCTAATTGAACTGGGAACCTTGGTAGGCTATTTAAGAGGTGGTTGCATCAAAGAAATTGGAGCTTTGACAGATGTTTGTTGGCTACCACCATTGCTGGCTTCTTCCTTGTGTCCTTATTGCGTCATCATGTTGGATAGACCAACCTTTCCTCAGGTTGGTTCTTTCACCATGAGCCATAGAAGTGCACATACGCACCTTCACTAACAGCAAAATCCTCATATCCAGTAAATCACCATATCTTTCATCTTTGTTCCAATTTTGTGAGAGCCTCTTTGCATATTCTTTGTCACCAGACATGCCCCAAAATCCTACTTGAGAGCCTAATCCAATATTAACATAAAAATACTAGGCTTTGGTGTTTTGATATCCTCTTTGCTTGAAATTTCTATGTGATGGTGGGAATTTTTTCTTTTAACAGAACTTTAAGATTTATTTTTATTTAATGTCTCTAATTTTGATCTGTTCATGCAAATCGCTTGAGTGGTCACATAAGATTCATACTTATCTTATCTCTATCATCAGATTTGGAGATGTTTGTTGGCTGAAGTTAAAATCCATCAGTTTCAAATCGTAAAAGGTTCCCTAAAATTGATTCTACTGAACTAACCCTTGAATATATCAATAAGGATAATAGTCTTCTTCAACCTTGCAAGGCTCCTTGTTAAGAAAATAAGGATATAGCTTTCTTCCACCTTGCTAGAGGCATGGTTGGCATTGCTTGACATTTTTAAGAAGTCATTTTAAAGAAGCACATTCATTTAAGTTCTCAAATAGAAAGAACTGATATATTAGGTGTTTGGTGCTTACATAGTGTAGAATTACTTTTTATCAACAGGTTTACTATATTTAGATGACAAGGAGAAATCTAACAAAAGAAGCTACAAGCTAGTTTTTTCTAGCTTCTTTTAGAAGTGCTCTTTTGGCTTCTACTTCTTGGAGAAGCACTTCCCCAATGATATTACCAAACACTTAATTTCTTTGAAGTACTTTTCTACATGTAAATTGAAAAAACACTTTTTTTAAGCAAATACCAAGCATGCCCTAATTTTTTTTCCCAATCTCTAACCTCCAAGAAATGTACCCATGATTTTCTCATTAGAACCAACAAGAATCACATCATTGGTTGCGACCGACACTAAAAACTTGGACAAAGGAATTTAAGGGTCGTTCCTCTACTCCCATAAAGAGTTTCAAGTATAGATATTGGCGGAAGTGTCTGTCACCAGCCAGCACAACACATGATATTTGGTGCCAAGCCTTGCTAAAAGAAATATTCAAAAGGTCTAGAAAGTTAAAAAGCTTTTTCAATCAAAGAACATCGGTAGGTGCTATACTGACCCTCTGCCAATACTAGCCTGACACTTGAAAGACTGGCACTCAAAACCTTGGTGGTAATTCTTTCCAACTTTGCTAAGGTTTCTTCCTATTTTTAAGTTCCTCAATGTATCCATTAATTTAACATAAGACCCCAAAGAATCATTTCATTGTTTATAGTGAAAACTAAAAATAGGAAGGAGAATCATAAGGCTTGTGCTCCCTATCCAATGGCCTTTTTTCAACCTATTTAGGAAAGTAGACTTGTAGAAATTTCGCAAGTATTTTATAAAGGAATCCACATATTATAAATATCACAATTTTCACAAAATCAGATTTCTTGATAACATCTTTATTTTTGTGTAAATACCACAGATGATCAAAGAGCTCTTGAAGATCTCAATGCACAAGCTTGCACATCCTCTATAAAACAAAGGATTAAACTTCTATAAGGTTGTTAAGATGATTGATGTGTAGCTGCTGTCCACCTTCTATAATGTTTGTTCTTATCATTAAATTTCCTATGAACAAGACATGATGTACGCAATTCATTGTTAGCAAGCAACCCAAAATCATGACACACAATTTTAAGGGTTTGCCCAAGCTGAATGCTCACAAGAAAATTCCTTAGTCTAACTTTGGCAAGAAATCTGTCATTCAAAAGATTTTCCACCTCACAAAGACATTGTAATGAAAGCATGAAAATGCAACATTATTTCCCATGATAACAACATTTTCTTCCACAAAAAGCATATTGTGTCTATTATGATAACAATATATGCAGCAGATCTGTATAAATCAGTAACAATATATGCATCAAGGTTCGATTATTCCAGAAAAATAATGAGCAACATAACAAATAGTAAGCACAGCCTCAGAAAATAATTGAATGAAACATATGTACATTAATACAAATAAATGCAGCAAACATTCTATTATACCAGGAAATAAAACAGCCACATAATTAAAAATAAATCGCAGTAGATGTTGAGATTAAGATTTAAGAGTGAACATTAGGTCTGTCAATCCTCCAACCTCACCAAGAAACTCAACCATCATGCAAAGTAGGAAGTACAGGAAAGGGAAGAAATTCGAGAATCCAAAACAAAAAATGATCCCCATTCATGCCAAAGAAGAACGATGGGAAAACAAAACATTTTCGAGGAAGAATGAAGAACCAAGGAAAGGAACATTGCCCAATGTACACTAGCTATACTGCTGTAATTCCTGTTTCTTGCTGCCAGTTTCCTACCACAGACACCCCTTCCCTCTCACTCTTCTCTTCCTCTCTTCCCTCTTCTCTCAAATAGATAAGAGATTATCGCATGGGAAAGGAAGGAGACCAGCTGAATTTAGCTTAAGTTATTGTATACAAATCTGGGTTATAAACCCACTTTACCTGAGCTCAATAAACTGCTAGCAGATTTAAAGAACCCTGGAAGCATCCCAAAAAAATCGGGATGCATTTCACAAGTACCTTGACCACATTTTAATTATAAAAAATCATGACAGATTTCTGTGCTGGAGATGCATTGAGTTGGTAACCAGCATGTATGTCAACATGTATTGATACGAACAACTGGTGTTTTGGAGTACCCATGCTCCTGGATTGATACTTCACATATCAAGCCTTTTCTCAACTATTTGGAGTCAGCACTATAGATCCTCATTCACCCGGTATTTCTATTTACAGCCACTTCTGATGTTATTTACAGGGAACACACCAATGCTCACGCATAACAAATCTGGATGTATTTCATAGTTATTGACAGATTTTTGTGACCAGCTGTCAACCTGACTTCATGTCCTAAACTGTTGCTTTCATTTTCCTTAATGAGCAAATTTTAAATTTCCTGCATTCCATACCCTTAAACTTAAACCCATGTAAAAATATGGAGACAGCACTATCTACAAACACCCATCAACATCTGTCAAAAGGAAATCTCTTTGTGATTTCTCAACTCCAGAAACATTCACTAAATGCATCCTGAAGGAAATGTGATAAATAGAAAACAAGAAATAGTGGGATTTTAATTGCAAAGCTTCCTGCTAAATTGGTTCTCTCCCAATAGGCAAGTTACTTCTCCAAGCATTTCTATTTCTAAGTGTTAGACTATTAGTCGTGGAGAAAAGATATATATATATAGGAAAATAAGAAAGTGGATATGACACATGCATATCTTCCACCCAAATAAGTACTCCTCTAGGAGGCAAGATTCTTTTCAAGCTATTCTATTTCCAATTCCTAGATTATTGAGGATGGTGATACTATTAGTGGGAAAGAATAACTGAAAGAGAAAAAAAGTCATCCATGCAACAAATTAATTTAACTGAGAAAATGCTCACCATATCACCTTAAAGCGATGCTCACCTTAGGTGACAAATCCACAAATAAGACATACATGCAAAACAGAATCCCCATAGCCTAACAAAAGACAGAGATGTCATCTACAAATTGAGGGTAAAACAATAGCACAAGGCAAGGTCTTAGTGAAGTCTTCTTCAATCAAAGCAAAGTCACCCACACTCAACAAGAGTCTAATAAATACTGCCTCATAAACCAAATGAGTTATAGTGAAAGGTAAATAATTGATAGGACTATTCTGTGGGCCTGTGGCCTTATAGATTGTTCTTTATCAAATTCTTCTGATTTTAATTCATAATTGTGGAATTCATTATATCCGATGGTTGTATTAGTGAGAGTGCTTAAATCTGGACCACTCGGTTGTAATCTCAAAAGGTATGAGTGACAACAACGAGGGAGCATCATAGTTAATAATGTGCGCGATTAAGGGTTATTATGGCATTTCATTAGGGGTGGAACCCAAATCTAACTTATACCATGGTGTAAGGTCTCACTGTAGGGACCATCCAATGAAATTACATGGAGGGAGAGAGAGTGCATGAGAGAGAGAGAGAGAGAGAGAGAGAGGTGGCCATTGGATCTTTTTTTTTTGGAACTAATGACCTATGATAGAACATAGTTAAATCAACTTACTCAGTTAGTGAGGTATAACTATTTAGAGATTATGCATTCTCTCTCTCATTTCACACCACCATTCCCCATTCTCGCCAGCACTCTTCTCTCATCTCCCTCCACTGGATGGAAGGCCATCATAGGGTGGACTGACGGGGGCTATAGCAGGGGAAGAAACCTTCAATCAACTTACTCTCCTCCTCGTTTCATCTCAGTGGGCCACAAGAAGCAGGTAGGAAATCCTTGAATTTCAGATATGCATGTTGTTGTTTCATCATTTAATAGGTCATGGGAGATCTTAAGGCTCATGGTTTTGAACCCCAAAAACTTACAGTACTACTTTACCTGTCTTCTTGTACTATTGAAGTTAATTCTGGACATAATATTGACAATACCAAAAAAATAAACCAGGCTTAATCTTTGAAAATTGGCAATACAGTATGGCTTAGCATTTGTATCATGGATACATCATACTTTATCACTTATGTTTTTGTTTCATAAATGCTCCACCGTGTTTTTCTAGAACATAACACATGGAGCGCTTCTAAAAAAATTGAAATGTCCATTTCATTCACCCTATGGTGTATGAGGGGGTGGGGGATACCATTTTATATCACAGCTAAAGTATGTTACCTAATAGCTATTGGTCAGAGGATTTGACCACAGTCATATTAACTTGTATTTCCCCTACATCTATATTCTATTTTATTTTTTCTTTTGTTTTGTTTGATTAACTTTTTGGTTCCTCAAAATCAATAAAAGCAATATTAAAAATAAAGTTTCTGTTTTCTAGCAAAATTTCGAGGCACACATAGATGCATAGATACATCAACATGCAAATGTGCACACATGTTTTGGAGATTAATAATATGAGAACAAAAAGGAAAAAAGATGGCAAGGGGAAAGAATAAAGAATAAAAGACTGAGACCTCGGTAACTAGGAAAAGTATTTTTGAAACTCAAACAACGGGAACAATGCACAAGAATCTCCTAAAACCCTAATAAACATATCCGAGTCTTTAATCATCCATGTTTGAGTAAAAGCTAGAGGAATGTATCTTGACATGGCTTTTGGAATTGTTGTTCCGATATGAACACCAAATGCTGTTGTCAAACCCACGTTTTGAGAGAAAACCCACTTGAAGTTATATCCTCTTACACCATCCTGCTTCGTTCCATATTCTACACATCCAATCTCCCAAATTACGATCTTCATCTCACTCTCAGGCCCCGCCTCTTGTTCTAAATCAATCTACAATCAGTTCAAACCAAGCTTGTGATTTAACAGCAATTATCTCATACATTCGTCTTTCTAACTGGAGTTTTCCTTCTAATCTCCCATGTCCCTAGATCCCCGAAAAGTCTCCATTTCGCAAGCAAAAACAAAACTCAGTCCAATTCTATGTCAACAAAGAGAGGGGTAGTATCTAGTAATTACGAGAATACCTAAACACAAACCCTAAGAAGCACAACTATCAAGGGCACAGCAAAGAAAGAGATAAGCAGTGATTTCAAAAAGTCGAACCGCTGGGCTCGGGCGGAGCGCTTCTCCTCCTCCGAGAGCTGGACGGGCATCCCGAAGCGCTCCGCCCGGCGGACCTTCTTCTCGAGATCGGTGGCAGGCGCCGCGGCCAGCGGTTCCGACGTGGCGGTAGTCTGCGCGCTCAAGGGATCGGCTTCTAGCTCCTCGCGGGCCGCGGGCGGCAGCGAAGGGGCAGGAGGAGTTTCGGCGCGTTCGGCGGTGGGAGGAGGAGTCACCGCCTCCGATTCTAGGGTTTTAGCGTTGCCAGACTCGTTCTCCGTCTCCCTCTTCTGCGACTCCATGAGGAGAGGAATTAATGGTGAATGGTGGCTTCTCGCGCTGCGCGTTGGATTTTCAGAAAAGGAAACAAAGAGCGTGAGCCGACGCGCTCAGAGAAATTTTTGCTTTTGGCATCGATTCGGATTCTCTCCCAATCAAGTCAATAAAGAGCAAGTCATGTCCATGATTTATCTTGTATTGCATGAGAGGTGTGATATTGCACAAAATTTGCATGGTACATGGGCCCGATTTCATAGATTTTTTTTATAAAAATAATTTTTTAAATAAATTATTAAAATAATATTTTTTTAAAATTATTTAACAAAATATGTTCAAGATAAAGTCGCTCTTTATATGTTAATTCAGCAACATTAGCGCCCAACTAGGAGGTTGCATGTAGGGCTGAGCAAATAACCGAAACTTGAAGAAACTTATCCAATCTATCTTGATAAACATCGATTTTGATCGACTGAAAGATTTGAATTTGGTTGGAATTCATAAAAAATTTAGTTAATTATGATCGGATTCGATTTCTATATTCTTAATACATAATCCATCTAAATCTGACACAATCCATCCAAACCCGTAAATAAATTTAAGTGGGCTAACATTGGATTTAAAATCAACATTGGATTAATATTAAAATCTAAACCGACACAATCCATCCAAATCCGCTATAAACTGCTCACTTCGATTTCAAATGGTTTATACATGATAAATGGTCGGAAGCGGATTGAATTTTTTAATTCAATTAAATTCAATCGGATAAGATTTTTCTCTCAACCCAATCGAACCCGACCCGTGCTCAGCCCTAGTTGCATGAGCGATGGGTCGTCCTATCGTAGGGCAACTCTATGGGCCGTCATGATAGGGCAATTTTAAAAGTAAATCTGGTATCAAACTCAACAATATGCTATAGACCACCATCTCTATGAAAAGAGTAGGACAATATAAAAATTGATACTAAATTCTTCCGACTATCATCCACCGAGCAAATCATTTGAAAGCTATATCTTTTTAATTTTATCTTGGAGCTGTGGAATAAAAGCTCATATTATTTGTGCCTTTTAGCTATTATCAGTTAGTGACTTTGAGGCAAAAAAATATATCAGAATCCATCTAAATTAGTTAGTCACTTGAAGAAAATTGATCTTCAACATCAGAATCTATCTAAATTTAGATATGTCATCTAAAAAATTCATTTATAATTAATATTGTAGCATATCTCAAAGATGGTAGACAATCCCAAACTCCAACCACAAATTGTATCAAGTTTTATAATAATTTTTTTATGCCACCAACAAAAATTCTAGCATATGCATCCAGGTTAAAAATACTTGTAATATTAATTTCAAAATAATGTAAACTAATAGTTGATGATTATAAAATTTATCAGTAAAAAGAAATATGTACAACTATTATAACTATCGAAAGATGTATATACTAAGATATTTCGGCCTTCTCTACATCCGCTTTTCATAGATATGTGTCACCTCTGACCATCGAAGTGATGGCTTAGGCATAGTATCGATCGATTGAAAGAAAGGTGCTGTCATGCTCGGTCTATCAACATGTGCTGGAGGCTTGCCTTAAAAAACTCTCAGTCTATCCCTACCTCTGGCCCTCCCATACGTATGATTGACATGCTGCTCATCAGATCGGTATGGCATACCTCCTGGCTCACTCATCTTCTATGATATGGATGCATCATCTACAGGGAGGTCGAAGTCCAAGAAGCTAGGATATGAGGTGTGCTAGGCATACGATGAAATACTCAAATCATTCATCGATGGTACAGTATGAAGTCGTCTATCCTCAAAGATAACTTGCATAGTATTGATAAGATCGTCCATGATATCGACAAGTGCTCGGTCATTGTACCCAACAGTGATCGAATGGAAGCCGCTCTTTGCCCGATGGTATAGCGACGTGATCCTTTAAAACTGTTAGTGTCAATGAAAAAATAGATATTATTTATAAGTATAACAAGAACAATATAACAAAATAAGATAAAAAGCAAAATGTACTTACCACAATATCCATCACACTGCCTAAAGGATGGAACCTCATCTCAAGCCACTTACTTATCAATGATGAGATGAATCACCTAGTAATGCTCCTGCATCATTCCAAATATGGATCATAATATTCCATCATAGGGAGCATAGCTAGACCAACCACAATCAATTCCTTCCATCGCTCCCATGTATTAATATGCTTCCGGTACTCTCGAACCCAATTATGGTGATGCCGTCCTCATCAATCTTAGACTGTGGAGGCCATCCTGAGTATTGCATGGTGGAAGGATGCCTTGATGCAATTCAAACTATCATATCACGTGCTCGGGATAATATATCTCTACAATGTCGAAGTAAATGAGAGGTGCATGTGTCCTTCATATATGCTGATCCATTTGACATACCTCTAGCAATTCAGCTAATATCTTCGATGTGTAAGGCACCTACATCATCTGATTGTTGCGCTACTAGTCAAGCTGATTCCTATAGGATATGATAGTGTACGACATTGGATTGCTAGCACCAATTAGTCGAGTCCTCCAACTGCTCAAAATAAAGTTAATATGGATCTGTTAAAATGTATAATCATTTATCATAAGAAATCAGTGCTACTGGTTACATACTTTCATCCCAGTGGATTAGTCCGATCATGCTGTATCCCACCAAATAAGCCTTCAATACCAATGTCATCCTTATCTAATGGGCCATGTCTTACTGTATCATCTCTCGGCACCGACTGGTGGGCTCCTACTCTGGGTAGCATCCTATTTGGTCATCCAACATGTAAATGCTCCCATACTTGAAGCTACAGCAACACCAATGGCCTAGCTATATCATGCATATCTAGCCAAGTGGCCCTGCAGAGCTCACGATATAAGAAGGTTGAAGCAGCACTGCCCTAACACAACTATCCATATGCATAGAGATTATGTAGTAGGGATAAGTACAATTGCAATAGGAACCAGATTTATCGATGAACAAATGGCCATTGATAAGGCATAAAATGAATGCTAAAGCATACCTCTGCATAGTCTCATTATCTACATCATCTGATAAGTGATGGAACATATGGTGAAGCCAGTGAAATCTTAGTGAAGACCTCAACAACATCATCTCTAACGGTCTAATCCCAAATAACTCCTCGTAGAGATCCGAACAGATAATCTGCATAGTATCGGTGATGGCAGGCCAATGCACTTATAACCCGAGGAGAACAGCAATATCTTGCAATATAATTATTGCCTCCCAAATACGAAGATGAAAAGTATGATTCTCCTGACGCCATTGCTCTACCATAGCTGTGATGAGAGCTCAATCAAATTATATGTTGCATCTCTAAATACTTCATAAAAATCAGTGATATGAAGGTATTTTACAATCCTCTCATGTGGCTGCCAGGCGTGCATCGCGGTTGACCCTCTATGTCTGTAGTGTAGGGGCTCCATGTCCTTCCTAGAATATATATGGTCACTGCAATGTCAAGTCTGGAGATATAGCATGGTAGGGTCTGTCGGCCTCAGATACATATCGGAGTCTAAGCCAGCCATGTTGTATCTACTATTGTTATAACAAAATTAAAACATGAGTGAATGACCAAGAAATATCAAAGATGATAAGAAATGTCAAAGATGATAAATTTAACATAAATGCTAACAATAACAAGGGGATAATTTCACAAATTTTTTCAAGCATTTATGACACATGATTACATAACTAAAATAGTTTAAAAAGAATACAAGCAATACATAAAGACAGTTTGCATGTCATAAGAACACAAGCGATATATAAATAGATAAATCAGTGTCGTTGGGGGCATTTGCGCTGATTATGCCCCCATCTCTTTGCATAGTCCATATCATACGACATTTTGGCTCTTTATTGTGTCCATATCATTTTGGATCCTCCTCGATTGTAAATGCCTCTTTCCATGTCATCTTATGGATGGGTGTGGTTTGAGTCTAGGTGGAGTCCATTCAAGCTAATAATAAGAACTTTTTGGGAGGTAGAAGGTAGATGCATAGGACTACTCATAATGTTCAATAATATAGCAGTCATCCATGAATTGCTTCTAATCCAAGTTCTCACTGGTACATACAGCAAACAAATAAGAGCACAAGCAGTATAGTAACTGCCACTTCCAATATGTGCATATACGTGCCCCTTTGTCAATTGTTTGTATATAATTAGATTCATCAGGACTGTAATACTCGATGGAATACCTTTGTGTTTGGTGCTATCATAGAAATTTTTATAAAATCTACCACAGTCTCCATGTTGGCATGGCAAACTATAGCTAGTCAAGGATCCAATGTATCATAGGACTCCATCCAATCTCCAAACAGCTTGCTTATAATAAGTTGTTTGGCCACCCATGTTTTCCTGTAAGATGTCTCATACTGCTATGTATCATGTTTATAAGTCTGGCAGGCTAATATGGATATGGATATCTCTACCTGAACCGATCCTCTAATGATATCGATAATTATGCGTGCATCAAGTTGTGGATGATCTCGCATCACATCTATATTCAAGTACGTATATGGTCCTTTATATATCATAATCTTTCATCACTGCATCTTGGTTTGACAATATGCATGGAGATGCTAGCTACAACTATCAGATTGTTTACACATGATGCTCTACTTAACCTTATCAGACTCAATAACTTTGAAAGGATGGTAGGTGCAAATGGCGTACTATTTCATGGTGCATTGGATGCTTTCTTTTGATCCGAATACCATTCTCTTTCTTAACTCTTCATTTCCTTTAAAAAATGGATGTTCCGATAATATTCCATAGGATGTAGCCTCATCATCATCGGATGCATCAACCAGCTCAAATTCAGGAACAAAGGGTGCCTCGTATGGTGGGACATCCTCTTCCATACTAGACTCCCTACTATCACCACCATCAGACTCTATATCATCATCCTTATTTTTGTCATTAATAAGATTTAGATTATAACTAATAGCATCTTCATTTTTGAATAAAGTTGTATCTACCATTGCGGTTCCTAATCCTCCAACCCAGGCATGGAATGCATGTGACTGATTAAGTAGTACAGGATCATTAGATTCATGCTCCACATACTCCATAGTAGCTGCTACATAAATAAGACTGGCCCCTATATCATCAAATGTACACGACGTTACTTTCATATTGATATGCAGCCTCTGCCCCTACCATGTAGTGAGTACTATCAGTTACGGATGCTGCTAGTCCATCAATTGTACATACAGAGGTATCTTTATACTCATATCTAGCTTCATCGATTATTGGAGGTGCATCCAGTAGAGATCGCCCCATGCTCGACTGTCCAAGTATAGCAGATATGGGCTAAGACATGCTCATATACTATTCACCATCACCTGAAACTCTTACCATTATCATCTCAATAAAAATTTCAACCATCAGAAAAAATTTCTATGATGGGATGTCCAAGATGGTGTACGTGATTTGATCATCTTCAATAGATATAGCAAAATATTATCCATCAGTATGAATCAAAAATCTATATATTAAAAAAACTCCACATTAATTGAGGTTCCATCCAGTGATAATATAGCAGATCTACACAAGTTCTTGGTATATTGCATTACAATCCATCATGTATATCCGGATCCTTCCACCATCATAATATGCACCATTAGCATCACAACCGATCCTTCCATCCTAATGGAAGATAATAGTGACAAATCTTGAATCTATTTTTCAAAAAATATTATGAGAAGTAATCATATAAACATATAAAATTATAAGAATCTAGATGAAAGATAAAAGTGATAAGTCTTGAACTTGTGTGAGTCTAGAAGAAACTTTCATTCCTAAGAAACTTTGCAACTTTTTTAATAACATATGAAATAAGAGTCTACATGGAATAATTTAGGTATTCAAAAAGATTAGAAACATTAATTGTCCTTAGTTATTCAATCATGTACATTCATATACACAGATAGGAGACATTTTATAAGTTATCATGAACAAAAACAGTCTAAATTGCCCAAAAACCTAAAATTAAATGTTAAAGGTTTATAACTTGTACACTTAATGATCAGAAATGGATATTTGTCAATAATAGAATAAAAAAGTTGAGCTATCTACGATTCAGAAATGCATAAGATGAATGAGACTTGAAAGCTTAAGGTCATATGGTTGGATTTAATAGAGGACACCCGAGGCAGCCAGTGATAGCGAACCCCACCAGCTCTGACCCTCGGTAGCTAGAGCATAGACAAAAAAAAAAGGAAAAATAGGACATCTTGTTTGCAATCGATGATGAGGGACTGTGAGACATGCATAGAAGACAGGTTAGGATGGTTTGCCTCGCTCCGATAGTGGATCGACGATGAATCATTAAGCACAATCAATGGAAAAGCAAAAAGATTCTGATGGGGTTTCACCGATTGTAGATTGGAGGATAAGAGGTGATGCTTAAAGGGAATGGGGAGGGCCCTTTATAGGTTGAAGTGAGCCTACGACTGCTCATAGGAGTTCAACTACCATCAGGAGTTGGATAAAAAACAAGCCCTCGTTCTTTTTGTTTCTTTTCCCTTTATTCCCCTTCGAGGCATGGGCTGCGGCCAAGTCGAGTTTGCATTAAATGGTCTTAGAGAGTCGGGTTAAATGGTTTTAGAGAGTTGCCCTACCATAGAGCACTGTTGCCCACGCAACCCCCCAGCTGGCGCTAATGTACTGAGTCAGCATAGAAAGTTGTCCTATTATTTTGAACAGTATTTTGATAAATAGTTTGAAGAGAATATTATTTTAATAATTTATTAAAAAATATTATTTTGATAAAAAAGCCTCTAATACCATCATAAAATATATAAATAGCCATATTATAAAATAAGTCTTCTCTAGCGTCGCAACGCCCTGGTCTATTTTAATTGACATTGCTGTGTTAAAAGGCCAATAAGTAATTTTATATGGCTAAACAAATGCCTTTAGCATTATCTTATTTCTGATCATTATTACAAAAATGTTTCTAGAGGATTTGTCGTGTAATTAGGATGAATAAATATTTTTGAACACCGATGACAAAGAGAAAAGCCATAACACCGTCATATTTGTATTGTGTTATATGCTACTATAGAACAAAATCATGCACATGGCATGGTTAGATATGGAAACACCAACTGACTTGGAGTGTTTGGCTGCTAAATGCTACAATTACACAAAAAAAGAGAGGGACAAAACAAAGGCAATTGATAAGGGCTAGCAAAATTATATGCTTTTTCTAATCATGGTTATTCAAAGTATTACATACATTAATTTTTAAATTCTTTCTTTAAATATAAGTATCTAATAATGAGAACTCAACACGCAAAATTGCTTGGGATCCTAAAGATAAAAATCAATGTATAACTCTCATAAATAACCACGGAGAGACATATGAGGACTCAATAATTATGGTGCTTTGGGACACGTCTTGGTGGTAGGCTCCCGTGCAAGTAGAAGTATCGTGGAGTTGCCAATTGTGATAGTATTGGATAAGTTGTTAAAATGCTTTTTACTTTTTGTGATAGTTAAATTTGCTCCTTAATTGTAAACATCTACGAATAAGTTAAAAGGACCTTTTTAGTATTTATGACAACGATTTGATAAAAGAAAAGACAAGCTAGTCTAGCAAGAGATAATTTGGAATTCAAGCTATTGGTATATTTGGTTTCATTCTCTCTTTTGTACTATAGTACTTTTGGTTTCAATTGATTCAGCCATAGAAACGGATGAAGGTTATATGAATTGAGAGAAAACAAAATCGATTAGACTCCTTTCAAAATTTAAAATTAAAAAAAAATTGGTATTTTTTCCCTAATGCATTTGTTGTTATCTCCCTTATTCTTAATTCCTCGAATTTTTTTATTATTGTGCATTGAACATATCTGGTTTTAATATTGTTAAAAAATTATGAAGAAATGGCTGATGGTAAAAAAGCGCAAGAGGGAGTTTCTGTGAAAAAAAAAAAAAAGCACTAAAACTTCTCTTCTAGAGAAAAAAAAATAATTATTATTTTTTATGACCCAAAATGAGAAAGAATCTTGCATCTACTTGCTTGTTTGCAAAATTGGCATTCAGATCTTATTAAATTGCAGCAAAGTAGTTCTGTCGAATATGTTGTACTTTTTGGAAAGAGATATCTATATGGTAGGATTGGTAAATTGAACATTAATGAAAATTCTTCTTCTAATTATATATTGAACCTTGTAAAATGATGGAACTCTTTTGTACGCCGAACCCATTACAGGATTGTGGAGGGCAATGGAGTTAAACAGGGGTTTGAGTCACATCCCACGAGTTTGCATCATATATATATATATATATATATATATATATATATATATATATATAGAGAGAGAGAGAGAGAGAGAGAGAGAGAGAGAGAGAGAGAGAGAGAGAACTATAGTTGGTTGTCTAGCATGTAGACTCCATAAAAGAAAAAATAATATAATATTTTATCATTCTAACAGAGATAAAATTGTTGAACAAATGCATTGTCATGTCTAAATATATAATAAGTAGGCCATTCATCAAATTGTTATTATGGCTTATTAGCAACTGAAATATGGATACTGTCTATATAATAATTCAACCTTAGAAGCTTTTCCTTTTTCTGATGATAAGGGAGAGGCTTGATGCCACCCAAGATGTTTATTTAAAGCGAAATGTAATATTTACGAAGCGTAGCTCGGGCCATCTGGGAGGAACGGAAAGATAGTCTGTTACAAAGGCATGAATAATGAGACTCGAGGGGCAGAGATAGGAGGAGCCTGCAAAAGATAACGTGGTGTCATCTTGGAGGCTAGCTTCTTGGCTATCAGTTGACTATGTTGGAAGGGAATATTCCATGCACCGAAGGCAAAATTTTTGGGGAATAGTTTTAAGCCTTTTATCTCTAGAAGCTTACTATTAGCCACTTGACTATGCTCCTATGTTGAGTTTTATTATTATTATTATTATTAACTCCACGATTGGTTCCCTGAGCTTTCCATTATAGACCGGCATCCAACTTTCAAAAAGAATTAAACTTTGCCTGCTAATTGCGCGAGCAGATGTTGCTTCAAATTGAAAGGCCCTGTTGTTGGATGCCCAGATTGTGAGGTTTCACATATGAGAGGAGAAGACAGCAGCGCCTATGCCTGAATGCTAGGATGCCACATTGCACACTTCCTATTCGATACCTTGGCATCCCACTACGCAATTCAACCCTGCTTTCTGGTGGAAAAAATTAAGAAAAAATTAATGGGATGAAAGAGCATTGTCCCTAGTCTCGCCGGGCATCTCATGTTTGTGAATTCAGTAATACAAGCAATACTGATATTCTAGACGTCGGTGCCTGTGATACCGGCTCAAATCACAAGAAGAATTGACCAAATTTGCAAAAACTTTTTATTGGGAGGTCAAGGACCTCACAACAGAATAGACACTTGACAAGCTAGTCTCAAGTCTGTTGACAAAAAAATCTGGGTGGGTTAGGAATCATTCAACTCAAAACCTTTTACCACATACTTTTGCTAAAATGGTGGTGAAATTATTTTGCCGAGCAAACAAAACCATGGAGGACACTTATTTGTGGATTTACTACCATAATAAACCACCATCCATCAGCATATCAATGCCAATCATCATCACCTTTCTGATAGGGTATCCTGAAGCTAATCAACTAATTCAAAGAGCTCACTACTCCCACATTGGAAAATGGAAAACAAATACCAATTTGGCACGACCCTTGGTCAGGTGACAGCCCCTGAAGATGTACTTTCCAAATTTGCTTATCCTAGCAACAGGCCAAAATTACACCATAGCAACTTTCATGGAGAAGAGAAGGTGGATTGATAATTTTAGAACATCTCTAAGTAGTACAACTTTGATCGAATTTGATCAACTAAAAGCAAAGTTACAGCATATAGCAAATGGAAGAAAACTTGTTATGTTCTTGACCCAAGAACACAAGCCAAGGGTTGCGACAATTATCGTATATTTATAGAAAACTCTTCCCATAAGCATGCAAAGCAATTCAAATAGATATCAATACGATACAGTGAAATTAATTTAAATGACTAAAAATTAAAATTAAAATTTATTAACCAAACAAATTGTATCAAAATTTAAATATCTTACATCAAATAAAGTTTTACTTAAAAAAAAAAATTACAAAATAGATTTAAGTTCAACGAAGTTGATAGTATCAAGTCTCACCTCTAAAACTCTCTCCCAAAAATAATACCTATATTTATAATTAATTATTTAAATCTAAAAAATAAAAGAGAGGTGATGAGCTTGATAGTCCGGTAAATAATAAATATCTTAACTAGATATTTCAGATATTATCATAAGATATAATATTTAGAAATAATACCATGAATAAACATAAGAATATATTTCATGTTTACTTAAATAAATTAAATGTTTTTAAATATTCATATGCATACATAATTATAAATTCGATTTGAATCAAACAATATGTAATTTAACATGCATAACTATGACCACACTTATCTCTATAGTAGTGCCAGAATAGAAATAATAAGCTTAAATAGAGTACCAATGCACAATCCTCAATTGGCAGGATGCAGAATCTAATACATAATCCTCATTGACAGGATCCAGAATCTAATGCACAATCTCCATTTGCAGGGTCCATAACTTAGTTAGACTAAGAGCACCAAATCCAATCCATATCAAAGCATTTTTGTAAGATAATATATATATATATATATATATATATATATATATATATATATATATATATATATATATATATATATATATATATATATATATATATATATATATATCTCATAATTCCATATATGTTCCATAATAAATCCATAAACCATAACATTCCATTATCTCAATTTGAAAATCACTTTCCATTCAAAATATAATTTTTTAAATCATACATAATTTCAGAGATAAATTATTTGCTTTCAAAATAAATTATAAAATATCTCGAAGAGATGGTTCATAACTTACCTTTCATAGAACACTAAGAGAACAGATCGATTAACCTTGAGAAGATTCTTCAAAATCTATTATTCAAAATCATATTCTTGCATTAATTCTAATTCATATTGAATCAAAATAAAATCACAAATCAAAATCCTACTTAAGATCAAACCAAAAATTAGGTGTTGTTAGATATGTGTGCCTTAGAAGCCAGATTGGCTGACATTTGTAATACACTTTTAAGGATAAAATTATAATTTTAACTATAAATAATAAAATAGATTATTTTCTATCATAGTATGTATTTAAAAGTGTCTATGATACATCTCTTGAGTTAATGGTAATGATAGTTCATATTTTCAAGAGTTGAAAATTTAAGACATGAATTTTCATTATTAACTCATAAAATGCTTCCGACCGTAGGATCATCATGAGGATGGTGATTGATCCAGAAGGTTGGTATACGACCGCTTCTTTTGCATAGATGAGTCTTGAGTCTATGGTGTAAAGATACCAGAGTGAGAGTATAGGTACTCATTAGAGAATAAGGGCACTAAGCATGACCACCTCGAGCAGTCATGAGGAAGTCTACCTTTTCATCGATGACTAGCTCGAAGCTACAGTAGTGTATCTAATTTTTTGACCTGAGGTGCATTGGCAGTTCACCTTGAGGGTGTTATAATTTGACTACACCATAACTCAGTCTTCTAGCCATTCGAAATCCTGAGGTGTATGTTGGCTATAGCATGTTTAGTATAGAAATTGGATTATACCAATAGAAGATCTATCTACCTCGATAGATGAGGAGCAGCCCTATGATGATCGTGAGAATCAAGTCCATAAGCCCATGGCCATGGCAGAGTAAAATAATAGAAAGAGTTTTTATTAGAATTTTTACATTGAACTTGAATCGAATGATTAATTCATATGATGGAAATTAGGATTTGACGAGATCACCTTAATCCTAATCCGATCGGAGCTCAAGATAGAGAAACTTAATCACATAGGTAACTGCACCGAGAGGTTCGCTTTCAGTTTCGATGGATTGCTACCATATGCTGCTAGGTGTCACTAGTAGATTTTGGGAGCAATTAGAATGATTTGGATGATCGATCATACTAGTTATCTGAATCAGAAAAGTTCTAATTCATCGAAAGATATTTTGATGATGTCGATGATAGAGATCACGATATATCTCTTTACCATATGAAACTGAATCTAATTGGATCACATAAATAAGAGTTTAGATCTAGATATTATCAATTAGATTAACTCAGTTCAATTGATTTGAATAAGATTCAATTAGGTTCAAGAAAATTGTGCTAGCACACGATTGAGCCTAATGTTCTTCTTTAACAATCATTAAAGCTTGTCTCGATTGAGCCAAATGTGTTTGGGCTCACTCAGGAATCTTTACTTGGTCTGATTGAAGCTTGTCCAGATTAGAAAAGGGTTGTCTTAATTTATGAGATAAATAAGACAACACCTATCATTTTCTATCATCTACTAAATTTTATCTTTGGATATTGGTCAAACGTTGACCCTGGACACTTAGACATCTACCCATATATCATGCACCCATAGGAGAGTACCTAAGGACTTGCCCTCCTGCTAAAAAGCAAACAGGAAGGGGGTGCATGCCTAGGAAGGCGTGCATCCCATGAGGATAAAAGATGGAGTCCTATATAGATGGGACTCCAGGTTGCTTTAGGGGATTAAACTGTATGCCGTCAAGAAGTCTTGTTTGATCCAGTCTTGGTGCTATCTAAGAAGAGTTTTGAGGATCTCTCATCTGATTGGATCAGATGATGTCATCCCACCAATCAGATTTAGATCTGATTGCACAAAGGGCCGTGATTGGCCAGGATGATGTGGAACTACATGGCGCAGCAAGGTCTATATAAATCCTATCTATGCCTAGAATTTATTTTTTCTTCTACCTTTAGCCCACGCCACATAGCCCCTCTCTCTCTTTCTCCATGCCACCCTTTGGTCCTCTCTCTCCTCTCCATGTCCAAGGGCTTTTGGGCACAAACAAGGTGCAATCCAAGCAAGTGAAAGGCGCCAGGAAAGGAAGAAGGTGAAGGAAAATCTTGATTTTTCGGAGCAGGTTCGTTCAGATCTGATTGGATTAAGAGATATATTTTAAAATTTTTTTTCTTTGATCCAAATTAGATCTGGAATGTTTCATATCTGATTCTTATTATTTTAATAATAAAAATAAAATCTAGGTAAATTAAATCAAATTTAATTTATCTTGATGTAGGGTAATCCTATTATCCGTTGATGATCCTGTAAGCAGTGGAAGGTTCTGGATCTAGCCACACAAGTGCTTGGACTCTACCGGTATCCACTCGGATTGGATTTGGAGATCCTCTTCTTTTTTATCACGTCTCTAAAAAATCATATTTGAATCTGATTTGGAGGATCTTCAAAATAATTTTCGAAGATCAGCAGTTATCCTTTGCAGCAGCGCAGCCTTCTAGCTTTCTGTCACTTTTCTCTTGTATGGATTGCACCAACTTGGATCCCAAACTACTTTGGGCATGGAGAGGAGAGGGAGAAGATGGTCTTGGCATGGAGGAGGGGGAGAGAGGTAGCCTTGGGGCATAGAGAATTATATTGTCTCTTTGAGTTGGGCGCAGGATCTTATTTATAGACTATGCGTGATCCAACTCCTCTTCTTCCCAACCAATCACAACTCTTTGTAAAATCAGATCTAAATTTGATTGGTGGGAATAGAGTCCCTTAGATTCATCCTTAGATGGTGCCTAAGATCAGTTAAACTTGGTTCTTAGGAGGAGTCTATTTGGAATCTAAAAAGAAGATGGAGTCCGTGTCCAACAGGGACTCTTGGGCGCCTCCTGCTTGGGCGCACGCCACCCTTGGCGTGCGCCCTCCTCCTTGCTAGCTTCTAGCAGAAGGATGGCGTGGTGGCGTGCGCCCTCCTCCTTGCCAGCTTCTAGCAGAAGGGTGGCGTGCGCCCTCCTCCTTGCCAGCTTCTAGCAGAAGGACAAGCCCCCACCAGCTCTCCAATAGATGTGTGACATGTGAATAGAAGTCAAAGTATCAATGATCAATATTTGATCAGTCAAAGGTCAACTTTTGACCAAAGTCAAAGGACGAGAAATGGTAGGTGACCAAAAATGGCAGATATTATCTTACAAAATAAGACAACCCTTTTCTTATCTGGATAGGCTCTAGTTAGACCAAGTGAAGGCCTCTGATCGAGCACAAACTCCTTTGGCTCAGTCGGAATAACTATTTATGATAGTAAAAGAAGAATGTTAGGTTCAATCGAGTGCTAGCACGATTTTCTTGAACCTAATTGAATCTCATTCAGATCAATTGAACTGGATCAGTTCAATTGATGATCACCAGATTCAAACCCTTATTTGTGTGATCCAGTTAGGATTCAGTTCTGTATGGTAATGGGATATGTCATGATCTCTATCATCGACATCATCGAAACTCCTTTCGATGGATCAGAACTCTTCTGATTCGAACAGCTAGAATGATCGATCATCTAAATCATTCTAATTGCTCCCAAAATCCACCAGTGACACCTAGCAGTATATGGTGGCAACCCATCAGAGCTGAATGCGAACCTCTTGGTGCAGCTACCTGTGTGATTAAGTTCTTCTATCTTGAGCCCCGATCAGATTAGGGTTAAGGTGAACTCGTCAAACCCTAGTTTCTGTCATATGATGTAATCATTCGATTCAAGTCCTGATGTGAAAATCTAAATAGAAACTCTTTCTATTATTTCACTCTACCATGGCCATGGAGCTTCTGGACTTGATTCTCATGATCATCATAGGGCTGCTCCTCTACCACCGAGGTAGATAGATTCCATCTTGATGCAATCCAGTTTCCTACAATGAACATGCTATAGCCAACATACACCTCAGGAATTTCCGATATGGCTAGGAGATCGAGTTATGGTGTAGTCAAACTATAACACCCTCAAGGTGAACTATCGATGCACCTCAGGTCAAAGAACCTAGACACACCACTGCAGCATCGAGTCAGTCATTGACGAGAAGGTAGACTTCCTAATGACTACTCGAGGTGGTCACGCTCAGTGCCCTCGTTCTCTAACGAGTACCTGTACTCTCGCTCTGGTGTCTCCACACCATAGACTCAAGACTCATCTACTAAAGAGAAGCGATTGTACACCAACCTTTCGGATCAATCACCATCCTCGTGATGATCCTATGGTCGGGAGCATTTTATGAGTTAATAATGATTATTCATGTCTTAAATTTTCAACTCTTGAAAATATGAATTATCATTACCATTAACTCAAAGGATGTATCACAGACACTAAATACACATATGTGATAGAAAATAATCCATTTTATTGATTATAGTCAAAATTATAATTTTGCCCCTAGAAGTGTATTACAAGTGTCAGCCAATTCTGGCTTCTAGGGCACATATATCTAACAATCTCCCACTTGTCCTAAAGCCAATTGGCTATACAAGTCTAAGTCCCATCTTCTCAAGGTGGGCTTCGATCTTCTGCTTGGCCCAACGGCTTTGTAAGTGGGTCTGCCACATTATCTGTATGGAGTTCGACTCTCTTGACCTCGACGTAATCCTTCTCGAGGTAATCGCGGATGAGGTGGTATCGCCACTCAATGTGCTTGGATTTTTGGTGAGACCTCGGCTCCTTAGCAAGGGCTATGGCGCCATTGTTGTCGCAGTATAGAGGAATGGCATCTGATGGCATTACTCCAATTTCTGTAGCAAACTTCTTGTACCAGAATGCTTCCTTCACAGCCTCTGATGCAGCGATATATTCTGCTTCCATGGTGGAATCTGCTATCACGATTTGCTTGAAACTCTTTCAGCTGACAGCACCACCATTGCACACAAACAGACTCCCAGATGTCGACTTTCGATCATCTATATCGGACATGAAATTCCGAGTCTGTGTATCCCTAGACTTGGAGTTCTCCATTACCAAAGACCAACATCATATCCTTAGTTCTTCTCAAGTACTTAAGGATACATTTCACAGAAGTCCAGTGTTCTTCACCTGGATTTGACTGATATCTGCTTGTGACACTCACAGCATGGGCTATATCAGGTCGTGTACATAGCATGGCATACATGAGGCTCCCTATTGCAGAAGCATAAGGGATCTTGCTCATGCGTTCTATTTCCTCAGGTGTGCTAGGGCACATCTTCTTTGGAAAGATGAATACCATGTCTGAAGGGTATTAATCCCCTCTTAGAGTTTTCCATACTAAACCTCTTTAGTACTTTCTCTATGTACATCTTCTGTGAAAGTCCTAGCATCCTATTCGGTCTATCCCTATAGACCTTAATTCCTAGAATAAAGGATGCTTCACCTAGGTCTTTCATGGAGAATTTCTTGGACAACCATATTTTGACTATTGTCAACATGGGAATATCATTCCCAATAAGGAGGATGTCATCCACGTACAATACGAGGAAGACAACAGCGCTCCCACTGACCTTTTTGAAAACACATGGTTCCTCTTCATTTTTGATGAAACCAAACGTTTTGATCACATCATTGAAACGAGTGTTCCAGCTCCGAGATGCTTGCTTAAGTCCATATATGGACCTTTGCAGCTTGCAAACCTTGTGATCAGTATCACTGGATGTGAAACCTAGCGGCTGTTCCATATAGATATCTTCCTCAAGATATCCATTTAAGAATGCCGTTTTCACATGTCCATTTGCCATATTTCATAATCGAAATAGGCTGCAACGGCAAGCAATGTGCGGATGGATTTTAGCATAGCCACTGGGAAAAGGTATCCTGATAGTCAATGCCTTCGCACGTTGACTATAACCTTTTGCCACTAGTCTAGCCTTGAATGTCTCCACATTCCCATCTGCACCAATCTTTCTCTTGAAGATCCATTTACACCCAATAGGTACTATACCTTCTGGTGGATCTACCAAGGTCCAGACTTGGTTTGAGTGCATCGAGTCAATTTCTGACTGCATTGCCTCTAGCCATTTCTCGGAGTCGATATCTGATATCGCCTCGTTGTAGGTTTTGGGATCATCACCATGAGCACCATTACCTACGAGGAACATTTTCTCTACTTCCTCTGAAATAATACCTAAGTATCTTTCAGGGGGATGGAAAACTCTTTCCGATCTACGAGGTGGAGGAGGTAGTGTTCTTATTGGCTCAACCTGATTTGGTTCCAATTGGTCCTTAGCTCGTTGTACTTGTGAGACTTTCTCATCAAGCTTAATCTGCTTTCCAATGCCGCTATCTTGAATAAACTATTTTTCAAGAAAGATGGCATGTCGACTCACAATCACATTGTGGTCTTCTGGAATGTAGAAATAGTATCCTAATGACTCTTTAGGATATCCTATGAATCGAGCTCTGAAGGACCTAAACTCTAACTTGTCCGCTTGTTGTCTTTTGACATGAGCCGGACAACCCCAAATTCTGAGATGACTCAGACTTGGTTTCTTACCATGCCATATCTCATACGGTGTGGTAGGAACGGTTTTAGAGGGAACCCTATTCAGTAGATAAATTGAAGTTAACAATGAGTGTCCCCAAAGAAAATCAGGGAAGGTCTGTGAAGCTCATCATGGATCGAACCATATCCAATAGAGTCCGATTTCTCCATTCTGAAACCCCGTTGAGTTGAGGTGTTCCTGGTGGAGTCCATTGAGAGACTATGCCATTTTTCTTGAGATAGTCTAGGAATTTCTGGCTAAGGTATTCACCTCCTCGATCTGATCGAAGAACCTTAATGGGTTTTTCAGTTTGTTTTTCTACTTCATGTCTGAATTCTTTGAACTTTTCAAAAGCTTCAGACTTGTGTCTCATAAGATACACATACCCATACCTAGACAGATCATCGGTAAAGGTAATGAAGTAGACAAAATTGCCTCTAGCCGGCACATCAAATGGGCCGCACACATCAGTATGTACTAGGGCAAGGAGATCTGTGGCCCTTTCCCCATGTCCTACAAAAGGGAGTTTAGTCATTTTGCCTTGAAGACAAGATTCACAAGTTGGATATGACTCGGAAGTCAATGGACTCAATAGCCCATTTTTCTCCAATTTGTTGATCCTATCTTCTGCTATATGACCTAATCTCAGGTGCCATAGATATCTATCATTTGGACTATCCCTAGGTCGTTTGGCATTCACGTTTTGCTCGATAGTTAGAATACAGGTACATCAATATGTAGCTGATAAAGACCATTAATAAGGAAAACCATTTGCAATTTTATTTCTTTCATAAAGAATGTTACAATGGTCCTTAAAGAAGGTAATCACATAGCCTTCTTAGTGCTAAGCATGAAACAGAAATCAAATTCCTGCTAGCTGCAGGCACATAATAACAGTCTTTCAAAACTAAGTCTAAACCAGATGGTAATCGAAGAGGGTATGTTCCACCACGGCTACTGCAGCAACTCTTGCTCCATTACCGATGCGTAGGATCATGTCTCCATCCCTCAGCCTCCTGCTATCCTCAAGAACCTGCATGGAAGTGCACAGATGAGCACTAGAACCAGAGTCAAGCACCCAACTGGATGTAGAAGAAATCATAAGGTTAGACTCAATAACGAGCATACCTCCAGAAGGACCTTCCTTCTTGTTCTTCACGGTGGCCAGGTAAGTAGGGCAGTTTCGCTTCCAATGGCCGTCGCTGTTGCAATGGAAACACTTTCCTTTGACATCGGCCTTCTTCTTCGGCTTGCCTTCTTCTTCTTTGATCCTTCCACCTTTTGCTTTTTCACAGACTTCTTTTTCTTTTCAGAAGACTTTCTTTTGGAAGAAGTCCATTCCATAGCAAGAACTGAGCCTTTAGAACCTTTCATAGAAAGCTCAGCGGTGACCAGCATATTCATTAATTCGGCCAAGGAAATTTTGAAGTTTATGCATGTGGTAATTCATGATGAATTGCCCATATGCATCAGTCAAGGATTGCAGAATAATATCATTCTGCAGATCCAAGTCTAACTTCACACCGAGCTTCTCAAGCTCTTCCATGTCCTTGATCATTCATCAGACAGTGATCTTGGACTGACTGCCCATCACGCATCTTAGCCTTAAAAAGTCATTTCGTGACTTGATATTTGGCTGCGCGACTCTGTTCACCAAACATCTCCTGCAGGTGAGCCAACATTTGGCGAGCAGTCCCGATATCTTCATGTTGGCGCTGGAGCTCATCAGACATCGAGCCCAACATGTAATATCTGGCCTTATTATCTTCGTCTATCCATTTTTTCAGAGATGCTCTCTGTTCAAGTGGATGGACGGGCTGGTAAGGTGGGAGGGTCCTGGTCCAAATACATGGGTTAACTTCTCGAAACCCAAAATAATTTTGTAGTTCCTGAGCCAATCTTTATAATTGGGTCCGGTCAGTCTATGTGTGTCCAGGATACGTGCCAATGGGTTGGACGCAGACATTTTCCTGTAGAGAGTCAAAGATTCTAGTTAGATACTGTAATTTATGACTTGACCAATTTGTTTAGGAAATTTTATTTTTAAACAAATTAGCTCCCACTATTTTCTCGGATCCCTACACTCCCTCTGTAGAGATGCGAAAATCTCCATGATTAATGATTTCTAGTGGGTGGTGCGGTCTCACCAACTGACTCATCACCTCACCTAACAGTTATTGGTGATGGGTTAGCCAATGAGTGAACAACTCTTGTTCAATGATTCTCTAATCATGGTGCACCCAAACTTGGTCTCTAATTCATGAATCTCACCGTATCCAGAAATATTGATCCACTCCTTAGTTAAGTCAGACCCACCATTTGCATAGACTGGGATTCCTAATTGAGTCTCTCACCGTATCCAAAATATTGAGCCCAACTCATCCTCCAGCCCATAGCATCCAATGCCTAATAGACATGGTTGCATCTTCTCGGTGCAACTGAGCCACTGTATCCAGCCGAGAACAATCAACCCCGGGAAGGGCCCGCACATCTACAATGGTGGAAGACCTCAGACTTAATCTTTTCTTAGGGAGAATTGATTCAGGTCTCATTAAACTAGACTTGGTCATAGTCATAACAATTATGACTAACCTAGTGGCATGGGTTAGCTCGGATTATTGACCACCTCAGATCAGAACTGTGTCAACAGATATGGCCAGGTAAGTGAGACCGGTGGAAGGAATATGCCATTAACTCGTACAAGAATGCATTCAGGTCGAGTAGCTTCCAATTAAAAAACCAGTCGGTCGTATGTGCCAAACTTACCTTAGACACCAAATTGTTGAGTCAGAACCAATTGGGTTAGCCTACAATCCAGACTCTAACCTCTGAGCCTAATTAGGTCTTGCTTGATCGTGACTCGATCTTGACCCAGACTTAATCCTATTAGGCTGGTCAATTTAAGCATTGTTGATCCCATCTAACCAACTCTTGATTCGGTTTGATCAACCGCTTAGACCTAATTGAGCTACCCAAGCCCGAACCCAGTATTATGAATATGTCTTAGATCTAAAATTCTCAATTTTAGACCTAATTAATATTTCATAATCTTAATTCTTAATTAAGTAGGGTTCATAAATAAAATATGCACAATAAATCCTAGGGTTTCAGGATCTAGGGTTTTGCAGAAAGTAAGTTTTGGATTTCTGATTAAGGACGAACATGCAGCACCCCTACACATCATAAGAACACCCCATCGAATGGAAAGGAGAGGGCCTTTAAACCCTTCTTCATTCTTATGATCGGACGGCCAAGAGGAACGCCTTAATCAGGAACATGCAATACTACAAAACAGTTTTAGATCTATATCATATATCTCATATACAAATTAGATCTAATCATGGCATATTTTGCATACATCTCATGTATCGAATCATGCATATTTTTAGATCTAAATTATCTCATAATAATCTAAAAAATTAGATTTAAATTGATCTTATCAAAATAAACTCTAATCTAGACAACTATGTAGAACTATTCTACAACTAGTCTAGACATGCATCAATCATATCTCATATGATGTTTAAAATTAAAATTTTTTTATTTACTATTTTTTAGATATTATTATAATAATTATAATATCAAAAAATAATAAATAAATAGATCTAAAATATGATTTAATCAAATTAAATTATAAACATGCAAGACTATTCTATAGAACTATTCTATTTTAGAACTAGTCATGCATATTTTCTAATCTTAGATCCAAATCATTTAATTTTAATTTTTTCTAATTTTAGATCTGATCACATCTCATGTGACATCTGAAATCACTTATTTTTTAATTAAAATAAATTTAAAATTAGATCTAAATACTTTAGAACCTTGGCTCTGATACCAGTTGAAGGGAAAATCCTGATTTTCCGGACCAGGTTCGTTCAGATCTGATCAGATCAAGAGATATATTTTAAAAATTTTTTTCTTTGATCTAAATTAGATCTAAGATATTTTAGATCTAATTCTTATTATTTTAATAATAAAATAAAATTTAAGATAAATTAAATCAAATTTAATTTACCTTGATGTGGGTAATCCTATTACCCGTTGATGATCCTGTAAGCAGCGGAAGGTTCTGGATCTAGCCACGCAAGTGCCTGGCCTCTACCGGTATCCACTCAGGCTGGATCTAGAGATCCTCTTCTTCTCTATCACATCTCCAAAAATTCAGATCTGGAATCTGATCTGGAGGATCTTCAAAACTCCTTTTGAAGATCAGCAGTCGTCCTTTGCAGCAGCGCAGCCTTCTAGCTTTCTGATCGCCTTTCTCTTGATCTGAATCGCACCAAACTTGGATCCAAAACTCCTTTTGGACGTGGAGAGGAGAGGGAGAAGGATGGTTTGGCATGGAGGAGGGAGAGAGGCAGCCTTGGGGCATGGAGAATTGTATTGTCTCTTTGAGTTGGGCGTACAGGGTCTTATTTATAGACTGCTGTGATCCAACTCCTCTTCTTCCCAACCAATCACAACCTCTTTGTGAAATCAGATCTAAATCTGATTGGTGGAAATAGAGTCCCCTTGGATTCCTCCTTAGATGGTGCCTAAGACCAGTCAAAGTTGGATTCTTAGGAGAACTCTAATTGGAATCCAAAAAGGAGATGGAGTCCTGTCCAATAGGACTCCTGGGCGCCTCCAACTTGGGCACACGCCACCCTTGGCGTGCGCCTCCTTCTTGCCAGGGTGGCGTGCGCCCTCCTCCTTGCCAGGTTCTGGCAGGGGGACAAGGCCCCCACCAGCTCTCCAATAGGTGCGTGACATGTGGACAAAAGTCAAAGTGTCAATGGTCAACATTTGACCAGTCAAAGGTCAACTTTTGACCAAAGTCAAAGGACAAGAAATGGCAGGTGACCAAAAATGGATAGGTAATTGTCTTACAAAATAAGACAACCTTTTCTGATCTGGACAAGGCTCCAGTCAGACCATAGTGAAGGCCTCTGATTCGAGCACAAACTCCTTTGGCTCAGTCAGGACAACTTATTTATGATAGTAAAAGAAGAACGTTAGGTTCAATCGAGTGCTAGCACGATTTTCTTGAACCTAATTGAATCTCATTCAGATCAATTGAACTGGATCAGTTCAATTGATGATCACCAGATTCAAACCCTTATTTGTGTGACCCAGTTAGGTTCAGTTCTGTATGGTAATGGGATATGTCATGATCTCTATCATCGACATCATCGAAACTCCTTTCGATGGATCAGAACTCTTCTGATTCGAACAGCTAGAATGATCGATCATCTAAATCATTCTAATTGCTCCCAAAATCCACCAGTGACACCTAGCAGTATATGGTGGCAACCCATCAGAGCTGAATGCGAACCTCTTGGTGCAGCTACCTGTGTGATTAAGTTCTTCTATCTTGAGCCCCGATCAGATTAGGGTTAAGGTGAACTCGTCAAACCCTAGTTCTCTGTCATATGATGTAATCATTCGATTCAAGTCCGATGTGAAAATCTAAATAGAAACTCTTTCTATTATTTCACTCTACCATGGCCATGGGCTTCTGGACTTGATTCTCATGATCATCATAGGGCTGCTCCTCTACCACCGAGGTAGATAGATTCCATCTTGATGCAATCCAGTTCCTACAATGAACATGCTATAGCCAACATACACCTCAGGGATTCTGATATGGCTAGGAGACCGAGTAATGGTGTAGTCAAACTATAACACCCTCAAGGTGAACTGCCGATGCACCTCAGGTCAAAGAACCAGACACACCACTGCAGCATCGAGTCAGTCATTGACGAGAAGGTAGACTTCCTAATGACTACTCGAGGTGGTCACGCTCAGTGCCCTCGTTCTCTAACGAGTACCTGTACTCTCGCTCCTGGTGTCTCCACACCGTAGACTCAAGACTCATCTACTAAAGAGAAGTGATTGTACACCAACCTTCTGGATCAATCACCATCCTCGTGATGATCCTATGGTCGGGAGCATTTTATGAGTTAATAATGATTATTCATGTCTTAAATTTTCAACTCTTAAAAATATGAATTATCATTACCATTAACTCAAAGGATGTATCACAGACACTAAATACACATATGTGATAGAAAATAACCCATTTTATTGATTATAGTCAAAATTATAATTTTGCCCCTAGAAGTGTATTACAAGTGTCAGCCAATTCTGGCTTCTAGGGCACATATATCTAACAGAAGGTAGCACTACTGCAAGAGATAATGGTTGTTCTTCAAAAGTAGTTTTGAAGATCTTCAAGATCAGATCTAAATCTGATTTTTGGAGGATTGATTGAGAAGGAGAAGATCTTCAGATTCTGCCCAGATGGATACCGGTAGAGGCCAAGCACTTATGTGGCTACATCCAGAACCTCAGGCAAACATCGAGATCATCACAGGATAATTGAATTACCCAAAATAAAATATTAAAAAGAGAGAGAGAAAAATATTAAAAAGAGAGTGAAACAATCTAGAGAGAGAAAGTTCATAGAAAGAGAAGGTAGAGAGAGAAAATATACTAGAGAGAAAAGAGAGAGAGAAGGGAGAGAACAAGGATTTTTTTAACTTTTCTTTTTCTTTTTTTATTCTTTTTATTTTTTCTTTTCTTCCTTTCTTCTTAACAGAATAGGAAAACTCTTCTTCCCCTTATTCTTGTAGCTAGAAGGTCCTCCTGGCCAACAATGCTTGTGGTTGGAGGGGCAGGCCATAGTGGTGACCAACAACCTATCCGGTGACAACCAACAATAGAAAACCAAGAGCAAAGCATGGAAAAATAGGGGATTCAATAACCATATTTTTCAAAAAAGTTTCAACAGTACTATGGTCAAAAATTCAAACTCTAAAGACTATAAAAGATTGAGAAAAAGATGTGGAAGGGATTTACTTAATCTTCGACTAAGATTAATCTAGTTCTTGATAGCCAAAGTATGGGTATACTGCCGGTAAATAGGAATAAATCAAAAAAAAAGGCAGCCAAACGACAGTGATTTTTGTGAGGAAAAATCTAAGAGATTGAGGCCTTTAAATAGACTTCCATGGAAAGAATTATTGTTCTATTCCAATTTGATTTCTAAGGGGATTTAGGATTTTAATTAGAAAAAAAACTCCTTTGGGAGTTTCTTTGCATGTTTTCTTAGCTCTCATGGTAATTCCAGAGCATGCAATGCACGTGCTGGCTTATTTTTAATTTTTTAAAAATATTGGATAGGTTTTAAAATTTTGGGTGTTACATTCTTCCTTCCTAAAAATTTTTTATCCTCAAAATTTCTTACCTATGTTTTCAAAAAGCTACAAATATCTTTGTTTCATTACATCTTCCATTTCCCAGGTAGCTTCTCTTGCTGCATGATGACTTCATTATACCTTAATATATGGAATAACACTACATTTTAATACTTGATCCTTATGGTATACTATCTGAACTAGATGTTCTTCATATGATAAATCCTTCTAAATTTGCAAAGGCTTAAGTTCCAAGATATGATTTGGGTCTGGCATATATTTCTCCAATATAGAAACATGGAAAACATTGTGCACTCTAGCAAGTAAAGGCGGTAAGGCAATTCAACAGGTAATCTTATCAATTCTTTTCGAAATCTTAAATGGTCTAATATATCTGGGATTCAGTTTGTCTCGAATACGAAACCTCAAAACTCTTTTCGAAGGAGATACTTTAAGAAACACATGTTCTCCGACTTGAAACTCTAACTCTTATATTCGAATATTTGCATAACTCTTTTGCCTACTCTGGGCTGCTCAAAGTCACTTCTTGATTAACTAAATTTTTTCAACTGCTTGCTATATAAGTTTAGGTCCTAATAATTTTCACTCACCAACATCATCCTAGTGGATTAGCAATCGACATCTCCAACCATATAATGCTTCATAAGGTATCATCCGAACACTAGCTTGATAACTATTATTATAAGTGAACTCAATCAAAAGTAGGTGCTCATCCCATGAACCTTTCATATCTAATACATTATCTCTCAGCATATCTTCTAAGATTTGGATAGTTCTCTTTGACTGACTATCAGTCTACGGATGAAATATTATACTAAAATTCAATTAGTCCCTAAGGCTTTATGCAAACTCTTTCAAAATTGCAATACAAATATGATGTCCCGATTTGAATAATAGTCATAGGAATTCCATGTAGCCTTACAATTTCCTTTATATATAACTTTGCTAGCTTTTCTAAATTGAAACCAACTTCAATTGGTAAAAAGTATATAGATTTTGTTAATTTATCGACAACTAGCCAAACTATATTGTTACCACTAGGAGTCTTGGGCAACCCAGTTACAAAATCTACAGTGATATTTTTCTACTTCCATACCAGAATATCAAGAGGTTGAAGCAGTCCTGCTGGCCTTTGATGTTCAGGCTTGACTTATTGGCACACCAAACATTGAACCACAAATAGAGTAATTTTTTTTAATATTATTTTATCGATACATTTTCTTCAAGTCTCTATACATCTTAATACCACCAGGATGAACTATGCATCCTGTCTAATGAGCTTCTCGAAGAATGTTATGTTTAAGTTTTGAATCCATAGGTATGCAAATTCTGTTTTAGAACCTTAAAGAACCATCATCGTAAATCTTAAATTAAGATTGATCATCTGATTCCACTAATTCTATTTTCTTCAATAATTGTGGATCATTACTTTGAGCAACTTTAATCCTTTCTATAAGTGTTAGCCAAATCTTCATATTTGCTAGTTGCACCTCAAAATCATATAATCGATTCTCTAACTCCAGTTTCCTTATATTTTCCAAACTATTGATTTGTGATTAGGACAGCCAAATTTTCCATGGACTTTCTGCTTAAGGCATCCGCAACTATATTAGCCTTTCCAAGATGATAATTAATCATCAAATCATAATCTTTCAATAACTTTAACCATCTTCACTATCTCATATTTAATTCCTTTTGAGTGAAGATATATTTCAAACTCTTGTAATCTATAAATACTTTGCACCATACTCCATAAGGATAATATCTCCATATTTTGAGAGTGAAGATTACTATTGCTAATTCCAAATCATGTGTGGGATAATTCTGCTCATAAAGTTTCAATTGTCTAGAAATATAAACTGCCACTTTATCATATTGCATTAGTATACATCCAAGACCCTTTCTAAAAGCAGCACTATAGATCGTGAACCATTCATTACTTGAGGGTATGGTGAGAATAGGTGCAGAAAATAATATTCTCTTTAACTCTTGGAAGCTTTGCTCACAATCTTCAATTCATTCAAACTTGACTCTTTTTTGAGTTAGATGAGTCAAGGGTATCGCTATACTAGAAAATCCTTCTATAAATCTCCTATAGTAGCCTACCATTCCTACAAAGCTGCATATTTTAGATATATTTGTTGGCCTGTTCTACTATAGCATGACCTTTATCTTTTTTGGATCCATAGAGATTCCATCTTTAGATGCAATATGTCTCAAAAATGCTACTTTATCCAACCAAAATTTATACTTCTTTAATTTAGCATAGAATTTCTTATTTTTCAATATCTGTAATATACATCTTAAATGTTCCTCATGCTCTACTGCATTACCACTACAAATCGATCTAGAAAGGATTTGAACATATAATTCATTAAATCTATAAAGAATGCTGGAGCATTAGTCAAACCAAATGGCATTACTAAGAATTTATAATATCCATAATGGGCTCGGAAGGTAGTTTTAGATATATTTTCTGCTTTGATTTTCAACCGATGGGACCCCCAATCAAAGATCAATCTTAAAGAAAACTTGAGTAGCTTACAGTTGATTAAACAAATCTTTTATTTGAGATAAAGGATATTTATTTCTTATGGTAACTTTATTCAATTCTCTGTAATCAATATAAAGCCTCATGCTTCCATCTTTTTTTTTCATGAATAATATTAGAGCTCTCCAAGGTGATACACTAGGTCGAATAAAATCTTTATCCAATAATTCTTGCAATTGTGCATTTAATTCTTTCAACTCAACAGGGGCCATCTAGTAGACTTTGGAAATCGGACCTGAACTTGGTACTAGATCAAACTCAATTTTTCTATCTGGTGGCAATCCAGAAAGATCCTAAGAAAATACATCTAGAAATTCATTCACTATAGGGATATCTTCCAATCTTGGTTCCTTCTGTTGGATACCAATAATGATAGCTAAATACCCTCTGCACCCCTTTGTTATCATTTGTTTGGCTTGTAAGGCTGAGATTATACATAGAGGAGTAACTTTTGTGCTTTCCATAAAACTAAATTCTAGTTCACTGAGAATCTTAAAATCCAGACACTTTTTATGGTAGTTAACTGAGGCATGATAGCTAGGCGGCAAGCCAATCCATCCCCAGTATCACATCACAATCTTGCATATCTAATGCTATTAAATCGATAAGCAACTATTTATTCCTTATTTTGACTTTATAGGATTTGCATATAGTGTGAGTACTCATCATACCTCCTATTGGTGTCTCAACACACCGTTCAGTTCTCATATATTCTCACAACATACTAAGTCTCTTAACAAAAACAGTAGATATAAATGAATGTATGACACCAGAATCAAATAAAACATAAGCATAAAGATTGGATACTAAAATAGTACCTATCACCACTGCATTGGAAGCCTATGCATCCTATTGGGTAAGTACATAAACTCTTCCCTATATCCTAGGTTTTTGACCTCCATCCTTGTTTTGTCCATCATAAGTCCTCTAGGCAAGTTGATTTCCAATCCTTTGTGGATAGTTAGTGATCTTGTGATCCATCTGACCACAATTAAAGCAAGCAACCATAATCCAATGACGGTCCTTATCAGTATGATTCGTCCACATCTGGAGCACCGCTCACCATCAGTTTGTTGAGTCTTATTATCTACTATTCCTTTAGTTAACTTCTAGTGTTCTTACTATTCTTTCCATGCATATCATTTGATTTGGCTCTCTTTCTTTGGTTCCTTTCCCTTTCTGCATGTTCTTCGTTAACCTCTCTTTCAATTATCAGTGCTTTGTTTACTATGTCAACATAAGTAGTCAACTCATACGGAACCACTTATTTTCAAATTTCAGTGCTTAACCCCATCTCGAATTTATGAATTCATCCTCGCTCACCATCCACTAAGCTAGGAGCAAATTTAGCCATCACTATAAATTTTGCTTCATATTCAGTTATATTTATATTCCTTTATTTTAGGTAAACAAAGTCTTACTCTTTCTGGGTTCTTACGCTCAGAGAAAAATACTGATTATAGAATGCGATCTAGAATCTCTCCTAAGTGAGTTGTTCCCCATCTTATTCATATTTGCATTCTAATTACTATCACCAGTTGAACGTTTTACCTTGTAGAAGATAAGCTGCATATCGAAGCTTTTCGTCATCGCAGCACTCTTGGACAGTAAATGCTTTCTCCATTTTTATCATCCAATTATCGACTTCCAAAGGTTCAATAGTTTCCTTGAAAGCAGGTGGAGCTAGATTTTTAAATTTCATGATGTTGTTTCGCTATACTAGTTGCTCTTTATATCCATGCTGTTGTAGCAAATGCTGAGGTTGTTGTGCATCCTATTATGTCTATTGCTATTAAAGCTATTGCTGCTACATTTGTTGCTGCATTTGCATCATCCCAACTAGGATTTGCATTAATTGAGCTAGGTTTGGTTCCTAATGTGCCATCAAAGTAGTTCCAATAGCATCAATGACTCTCTCTTATTAAGGGGTGTCTCTAATTGGTTGGAGAGTGTTGCCACCTATCATGATACTACTTACTCTGCCACCACCTATTAGGAAGATTGCTCGTGCGGAATATGGATCTTCCAACTCCAGGATCAGAATGCTGGTGATGATATCAATACCATGATAGAAAGAAAGAAGAGATAAATAAAAGAATATAATCAAATACATAGATCAATCTAAGACTTGTCTCCATGGATTGCAAGCTTTATTATGAGAAAAGGAAAAAATCTACAAGAGAAGATCACATCGTCAACTCTCATACATTAATTCCTCTTTCTCAATAAGAATCACTCTCCCTCACAAAGCTCTTTATCTCTAGGAGACCTCCTGTAGCTCTGACTGTTGCCTGATAGTTTGCCTGAAATATCCCTATTTTTGCTATCTGCTAGCACCTCTGTGAGGATTTATGGTGCTCCCAAGCCTTAGGAGGCCACGGAAGGAGTCAGGAGGTTGGCTCCGAGGATTCTAGGAGCTTGGTTGGTGCTTCGAAGATCTAGAACATAAGATGAAGCAAGAAATCAAAGTCAAAAAATTAGGACTGTAGAAAGAAGATTTTCTGTAGGTTAGCCGGCTCAGTCCAAAACTGAGTCGGCTAAGTCTCAGAGCACAGGCAAAATAGAGAGCTGCACGTTCGAAACTGCTGGCACGACATAGGACTAGGCCGACTTAGTTTCAGACTGAGCCAATCTAGTAGAACTTAGTTGGCTCAGTGCTGAGACTGAGCAGGCTCAGTGCACAGATAGAGTTACGCAAGGATCTATTTTAGGCTAGGGTCTGGATTGATCCTAGGGGTCTTAAGGTCTGATTTGAGAGGTCTTAAGAGGGCTAATTCATGTATGGATCGGATCTAGATTCAGAGAATGAGAGCATGGGAGACATGGGTGTACATGGGCTCGGTGAGTGCTTTCATGTATTGGGTTAGCCAAAAATTTTTTTGGTCGGGCCTAATGGCTATATATAAATACATAGGTTGTATTAGGGTTTTCAAGATTGGAATCAACATAGACCTTTTCTTCCTCAACTTTCTTCTTATCTTCTCTTTAGAGTTGCCGCCCTAAGGTTCTTGAAGAAGCTATAGAGAAGGAGGCGTCTCCCTCAAATCCAAGGAGGGAGGCATCCCATCACAGATCCAGGTGGAGGATCGATGGTGTGCTATCCATAGAGAACGTCATAGGTTCCTTCAGATTCATGCTAAAGATCAGGAGCTTTCGCAATATGGTATCGGGGTACTTGTGATGTCAAGGATGACTGACGTTTGAGCGATATCATGGGTCTACAATTTGGTATCAAAGCTAGGTGATGCCTGAAATATTGTGAATGATAATATGGTATCAGAGCCAAGTTTCAGAGCCTTATGGTGCATGAAAAAAAAGAAGAAGTCATACAAGATGAAATCAGAAATTTGCATAAGGATTCTACCGTATGTCTCAAATCTATCTTTATTATTGTTGTGGTTTGGCCAACCGAAAGCAACGAGTTGAAGGTGGAGGTTGAGAAGATTAATGAAAAGGGATTTTCCTGGGATGGAAGGATTTGGTCCATTATTTGCTGGTTGATCTTGGTGGAAAGGTTGGGGTGTAGGATGGTTATGTGATAGGTAGAAAATGCTGGAGTGCTGCAATAGCACTTTTCTGGAGATGCAGGGCTGAGAGAGAATCGATGATGCAGTAGTCGAAGGAGGTATCTCAATAGAGTGCATCAGGATTCTCTAGGAAGATGGATAGTGTAGGATTGTTGAAGAGAGATTTTTCAAGGGATAATGATCGAAGGAAGGCTGAAAAAGTGACTATACGTCCTTCGGTGTCTGGAAGGTTGGGAAGTAGTTGAAGATGTATTCAGTGGTTCGACTAGAGCATGAATTTATGAAGTCTTGGAAGTGATGGAGATGGATAGCAGGTTAGGATTGGACGACTGTAGAGCGGTGTAGAGACAAGTCAGGGAGTGCTGGAGTATTACAGGAGTACTTTCCTGGATGCACAGGGGCTGAGAGAGGCTCGATGGTGCAGTAGCTGAGGAGTGTATCTCAGTAGAGAGTGTCAATGGTATCTCAGGAAGATTGAATGTAGGTCTCAGAGAGTGCCAGAAGGTCTTTGGTAGTCGAGAGTATCATGAATCAGATTTTTTCTATAGGAGCACCAGGGAGAGTCGTGGTTCAGATGGAGGATAGTTCTCTGGGTACAACTGAAGCGATGGCTGGTGTAGTAGCAGAAGAGAAGGACTAGGATGAAATTTTCTAGGGTTTAGTCGCTGGTTTCAGAAGAGTTGGATGAGCTCTTGGATTTCGAAGGTGACCATGGATTGTGGAGGTATTCGAGATAGCTTCGAAGGGGTCCGTAGAGTGTGGAGGATTCGAAGGAGCAGCAACGGTGTTCGAGGTATAGTGGTAGGCTTAGTAGTACAGCGGTAGGCTCAATAGTGCAGCATTGAGGGGTTGGTCTTAAGGGACTCAATGATAGAGTCAGCTTCTGTGGCATCAGGTGGATTTTGGATATAGGTGGAGCTCCGGAGAGGTGGCTTCATAATTAGAGAGAAATTTGACATGAGTTCAGAACAGAGGGGTGCAGAAGGATCGATATCCTAGCACCAGCATCGGTGATGCATAGTTCCAGCTGGAGCAATATGTGCAGGAGGACAGGCATAGTTTTGAGGAGATCATGTTAGGTGGTACAGCATGTGCTGGTGCAGGAATGTTGTAGGTTCTTCAAAAAAGTCTAGAGAAGATGATGCAGCTGCTAAGCAGAAGGGATCCTACAATTCTAAGATGGTGCAGAGATGCAAGCACAGGCCTTCAGTGGTGGAGGCGATCATCCCAAAGGCCTCAAAGGTGCACAATAGCCGAAGAGGATTGGCGGAGGTGATGATTGCATAAGGGGCTGTCGAGTGCGCAGGGATAGTGGGATTGTGCAGGAGGTCATTGCCGAGGGATTTGCTAAGGCTTGGGACACCAAGATGAAGATTGTGAGGATTTGTGGTGCTTCCAAGCCTTGGGAGGCCATGGAAGGAGTCAGGGGGTTGGCTCCAGAGATTCCAAGGGCTTGGTTGGTGCTTCGAAGACTTGGGATATAAGATAAAGTAAGAAATCAAAGTCGAAGAATCAAGACTGTAGAAAGAAGATTTTCTGTAGGTTAGCCGACTCAGTCCAAAACTGGATCGGCTAAATTTTAGAGTACAGGCAAAATAGAGAGCTGCACATTCGAAACTGCTGGCACGGCATAGGACTGGGCTGGCTCAGTTTCAGACTAAGCCGACCTAGTGGAACTTAGCTGACTCAGTACTGAGACTGAGCCGGCTCAGTGCACGGGCAGAGTTATGCGAGGGTCTATTTTGGGCTAGGGTCTGGGTTGATCCTAGGAGTCTTAAGGCCTGGTTTGAGAGGTCTTAAGGGGGCTAATTTATGTATGGATCCGGTCTAGATCCAGAGGATGAGAGCATGGGAGACATGGGTGTACATGGGCTTGATGAGTGCTTTCATGTGTTGGGTTAGCTGGAAAGTTTTCTAGTCGGGCCTAATGGCTATATATAAATATATAGGTTGTATTAGGGTTTTCAAGATTGGAATCAATATAGACCTTTTCTCCCTCAACTCTCTTCTTCTCTTCTCTCTAGAGTTGCCATCCTAGGGTTCTTAAAGAAGCTCTAGAGAAGGGGGCGTCTCCTTCTAGCCCAAGGAGGGAGGCACCCCATCATAGATCCAGGTGGAGGATCGGTGGTGTGATGCCCATAGAAAACATCATAGGTTCCTTCAGATCCATGCTAAAGATCAGAAGCTTTCGCAACATGGTATTGGGGTGCTTGTGATGTCAAGGATGATTGGTGTTCGAGCGATATCATAGGTTTATATTTTGGTATTAGAGCTAGGTGATGCCTGAACGTTGTGGAAGACAATAACCTCTTCATGGTCTGCTACTGTCCATAGGTATTCTGCCAAACCACTCCACTCCTACTCTAATCTGCTGGCCACAGCACCTTTTAAAGGCCTCAAATCCAGTCTAATTAGGTTTAGTTCTCCTAACTACACCCAAACAAATTCCCTTGGCTATTGGATCTCTCCTGCAAGCCTCCACAGCCCTTCAATCATGTGCCGCACGATCAACAAAGCAAAAAAAAGCTTGTAGATCCCATATTCACGCCATAGATCGTTAAGCAGTCCATGCGCATGCATGGACCACATGGAAAAATTTTGCTAGCACGTGGATTGAGCATGGACCGCATGGTTCGAGCCAAGCTCACGCTGTTGGGCTATGCAGAGTCTTGGGCCGTGCTTGCGCGTAGGCCATGCGCACACCTGCACGTGCCTAGGCCTGTGCCTGTGCTGGGCCGCATGCACATTTGGGCCGCGCGCGTGCTTGGGCCACGCCTGTAGCAGGTCTTGCTTCCCCTATGGGCTATGGGTGCCTTCTTGGGCTTCTCTATTTTGTGGGCTTTGCTATGGATCAAATTTCAAAGCTTTTTTCTCAATAATCTCCATCTCGACTCAATATTTGGCCTGTACCTAATCTTAAGAGCTTTCTGGATGATCTCATCTTGTCCCATGCCTTGAGACAAATACTTATCAACTCATGGATAGGCAAACATGGAAGTCGAGCTAGATCGCTCGATCCCATCTCCATTGTATGCTATGTTCTGTTTGACCTGAGCCTTGCTTGGATAGCCTCCTATGGCAATAGGATCTTCATTTTATAATGTTACCTGTCGTCCTTCCAAGTCTCTCATCTCATGCCCAATCTATCTACACCTAGAGCTCCACCTCGTGCTAAGCTCCCGCTGGCACCTGAAGCTCTATCTCGTACTGAGCTTTCTACCAAGAGATAACATCCTCCATACTTTCTTTTTCTCAAGATAATCCTACTGCCATAAATGACTTTCAAGATTCTATCATCAGATCTCCACCTATAATAGCTTGAATCTAGTTTGCTCAGTGAAATTAGATTTCTTCTAAAATTGGGTATATATTAGATCTCATCCAATTTTCTCATCGCTCCATTTGACAAACGAGTAGTGCCCTCACTACTCTCTCGAAAGTCAAACAGCTTCTTTCTATAATAAACATGATGTGAACATACAAAATCTAAAATTTATTACTGAAAAAGTAGATACCTCATCTAAGACCATGAGCACATATCATCAATCTCATCTATATCACTATCTTAGGCCATCACCGCTATAGTCTTTGTTCGATCTTTGAGATGTGGACAATCTCTGACTTGATGCACCAACTCGTCACACCAGTAGTGCTTGATCTTTCTTAAATCTCTTATTTTAGATTTGGATTGCCCACCTTGCGATCCTCTACCGTTTTATCTTCTGCCACCACCACTTTCAGTTACCATCATAGACAAGTCACCATCTGAACTCGAGGCTTGATTCTTTCGCCTGAGAACCTCATTTTGAAAAATTACTGAAGTAACCTCTTCCATCTTGATGGTGCTCTTTTCCATAAGAAGAGTAGTAAAAGAAGAAAGAAGTGATGAAAGCAAGACGAATGCCTTGGTTTTCTCCTCAACCTTCTCACCAATGCTGAGGAGGTCAGTAAGAATCTTCTAAAAGTTGCTAAGATGCTCTTGCACACTCTAACCCTCGCTCATACACTGCTGGTAGAACTACTTTCAGAGAAAGAGAATGTTGGTGAGTGACTTCACCATGTATATGTTGGAAAATGTATCTTAAAGCTAATTGTCTATCTATAGACGATTATGCTCCTCTTTATAATTTGTATATGAATTATAAATTAATAAAAATTATTTGATAATTCATCATAACGTATGCATCTTTTTTTAGAATGCCCTTTATGATAAAGTCCTTAGAGCTATATTAAATCGATAAAAGAGGATTTATCAAATAGTTCTTAAAAATGTTCGCGATCAAATGATACATTATTAATTAGGATGATAATGTTTATCGAGTATAGGTCATTGTATGCCATATGGGTTGCTTGTACTCATAACCAAAGAGTGTGGAGATACTAGTATATCATGTAGGTAAAATGTAAGAGTACATTTCATTAAACATGACTCAATTGCAGAGCACTCTACCATTAAGAGTAGCTCATGAAGGGTGTGAATATAAGTATCCCTCTGTTGATCCTAGTTTGATTTTGATGATAACAAAAGTATTTGAGTATAAATTATTAAAATAATAATGATGTTTATGAGGATGTGTAATTATAAATTTCAAGAGCTCACAAACTTCAAATATTTTCACTCATCCAAATGAAGATTCATCACTCAAGATTTTAGAGAAGAAATTCTAGAATGGATACATCTTTCAAAAGATCAAAATGAAGATTAAATCAAGATAAAAGAGATAAGTTTAGCCTACAAAAAAATTTAGAGAAGAAAGGATCACAAACGATCTTTGGCATGCATGGCACGCAAACTAGGCCGATCTAGTCTGAGATTGAGTTGATCTAGTCTCAGTGGAAGCAAAAGACAGAAAGTGCAAAAAATTAATTTTTCAAGAATCAGGGGACTGAGCCAATCCAGCTATAAACTGAGTCAACCCAGTTAGGACTGAGCTGACCCAGTCAAAAACTAAGCTGACCCAATGATCGTAACGGCTAGTTTTCTGCAGCTTTTTCAAACGATCATTTTTCCATTCCAATGGCTATTTTAAGGCTTCCAATGGCTAGAACCAATTCTTAAGCTATCACAAATAGTATAAAAGACTAGAAAAATATTTGGAAAGTGAGATGAAGTAATTTAAAAGAAAAAAATCATTAGATTGAGTGAGGATTATTGAATACCAATTGGAAAGAGAGAAAATAGATGAATTAGTATGTAGAATTGAGAGCTTTTAAAGAGAAATCATCTCCAACTTCATCCTCATCCTCTCAAGCATTTTTCAAGAGAAGTTGAAGCATCATTTGAGCAATCCAACAGCAACTTCTTCAAGCTTCAAATAGTTCTAACTTTTATTTTCTATTTTATGCTAAATTTCTATACTTATATTTTTATTTCTTTACAAGTTTTTTTAGAGAAAAAAACTTGGGGTGTAGGCAAGTCCAAGCCGATAATTGAATAGTGTAAAGATTGTGGTTGGTGCTCCTAGGTTAAAATCAACTGGATTGATAGTGAATCCAAAAAACTATCGATGTAGGATTATGGTTGGTGAGTCTGACAAAATCAACTGGATTTGTTTGTGATCCCGGTTTAAAACAAACGCACTGTAATTTAGGATTATAGTAAAATTTCTAAGGAGAGCTTAGAAAGTGGATGTAGATGCAGGATTGCACCAAACTACTATAAAATCCTCATGTGCTTGATTGTGCCTTTGCTTTTCTTATTTTACTAATTTGCATAGTCTAGTTGCTTTTTGATTTTGCTGCTACACTTAGCTTGCTCACCATAAACACTCAAGTTTTCTCAATTAGAAGCACATATTTGATTTAGCATTAGAGTTTAAATTGGCCAAATTTTTTAGAAATTCAATTTATCCTTCCTCTCGGGTTGCTACCTTTGGGCAACAATTGATATCAGAGCAGGTGCTCTGTTATTAGTTGTTGACCTAACTGTCAAGAGTTAAAGATCTAGACGATCCAAATGGATTCTTAGTTTAATAAAAGCCATTTCATTGATCGACCTCCATTGTTTGATGGTTCAAATTATACTTATTGAAAAGCTAGGATAAAAATCTTCATTCAAGCACATGACTATAATCTATGAAAGATTATTGCCAATGGCCCTCACACACAAAACACATCATTTATTGATAGAGAATCAATTCATCTAAATGCTAAGGACTTGAACATTCTTTATTGCTCCTTAGACTTAAATGTATTTAATACAATTTCTTCATGTATTTTAGCAAAACATGTATGGAAGAAATTGAAAAGAATTTATGGGAGAGCAAATCAAGAAGAAGAACTAAGCTTCCAAGAAGTTAAGGAAGCTCACCCCAACCTATGCCTCATGGCTCATGAAGATGAAAAGAAGAAGAAGAGGAAACAAAAGAAAAAGAAAGCATTAATTAAGAGGGAGTAAAGTAAAGAAATAAAAAATAAAAAGAAGGAAGAAAGTGCTATAAATCTTTGCCTCATGACCAATGAAGATGAAATAAATTCAGAGAACTCATCCTAATTTACATTTGATAAATTATGTGAAGTCTTTAATGATTTAATGAATGAATACAAAATTTAAGACTGAAAAATAAAGAGCTTAAAAGATTAAATCTTCTTTTAGATGATGAAAAGAATAATCTTTTAAGTGAAAAAAAATATTTTTTGAAAGAAATAAATTCTTTGGCTAAAGAAAAGAATGTACTTTTTAAAATCTAAAAAATCTTTAGTTGAAAGAGAAATTCAAAAAATCAAAACTTTACATTGAAGAGAAAGAAAAATCGTTGGAAGAAAAGAAATCTCTTATGAAAGAAAATGAAAAATTGAGAAAGGAGATTGAAAACTTGAAGCCCATACTTGAAAAATTTACAATTGGATCTTAAAAGCTTCAAGCAATTTTAGATAATCAAAAGACTATTTTCAATAAAGCTGGAATTGAATATAATCCTTTAAGAAAATAAAAATTTATCAAAAATATGTTTAGCAAAGATTCATTTGAAAATAATTCATTTATATGTCTTAAAAGTAACAAAGTAGGCCATAAAATTTCTAAATGTAATATTAAGAAAATTGGTCATACTTTAGTTAAACAAATTTGGATTTCAAAAGGAACCATGTGCTCTAATCTCAACGGATCCAAGATGGCTTGAGTACCAAAATCTAGAAAATGATTTTTGCAGGTACACCAAGGATCCAATGGAATGAAAAGAAAAAATTCTATGGATGGATGCCTTGGGAATAAAATTGAATGGATGATGATGTTTGGTAAAATCTAAACTTTTCTCACATCATGCCATCATTATTTGCTAAATATATTTTAATTATTAATTAGCATAATTATTGAGCATGTTAGATTAATTTTGATGATTTTATCTTTGTTTAAAATGATCATACTCTATGAATTAAAAGTTTGATGTATTAACTTTAATGATTGTTAATATGTATGCATATGATAACTCCTTTCATATTTTGATAAGAATGATTGAATTTGATGCGTGCAATAATTTGAATATTTTGATTTTAAAGATTAATACGCTCTCCTCTATATATCATGCTATGGATGAAATGGGTTATTTTGAAATTTAGTATGATATTTTAAGCCTCCCCAAATCAATTTTATAATTAATGAACTTAAATTTTTTTTAAAAAAATTATATGACCTAAGTACTTGAAAATAAAATATTTAATTAATATAAGATCAAGTGCTTGAAGTGTTAATTTGAATTATATCTTAGGTTAACCCCTAAGGATTTCAAAACTCCCTAGTTGAATTGAACTCATGGAGTCTTCATCTAGTTTTTTCTTGATTTGATCTTATCCTATTTGATTATCGAAACTCTCTAATTGATTAATTTTTGATTTTTCAAATTGATTCGAATATCTTTCTTGATTATTGATTTGATTGCCTTTTCTTATCTTAAAAAAGATTTTTTTTTGAATATTCATACTTTATTCTGATTGAATGATTTTGAAAATTGAATTTGAGAAATGGTCTTCTTAAATCTTTTGAACTTGATATCAAGCAAAATATATCAAGAAAGTTGACACTTATCTTTAAAGCTAAACTTTTAAAGAGGGCTTTAGTTAAAAGTAATCGGTATCAAACAAATTACTATTTACCATGTATTTGATTCACTTATCTTTCGACAAAAAGAGAAGAATATCTTTATTTCAAACCTGATTTTGTATAGCTACATTTTGATATAATATCATTTAAAATAAATTTAAAAATACATACCTTTTTTGAGCCTATAATTGCTTGATATTTCTTAAGAAAAGAAAGAGATGATATTTTGAAGAATAACTTAAAATCTCTTTATAGTATATCTTGACTGATTTGCTAATATCAATTCAAATTAATTTATTTAAATCAATTTATCTTTATCATTTTAGTTTAATTGGTATTATTAGTGTGGAATCTGATTGACGCCGAAACTGGCTAGAGCTGGAGAAGTCGAGGTCACCATCGGGACCTACAAAAAAAGTTCAAATCGGAGGAGGTGTGGCTCTGACTGGACCCTCCGACGGTCAAGTTAGCCCTTCCAGCCAATAGAAATAGAATACTTAGTTGAGAAAATAGCAGAGTGTCAAGAAGAAGAAGAGAGCTTCTGAAGAAAGCATATCTGGAGGGTCTCTTATATAGGTGAAGCCCGTAATAAACTAATAGTGATAGCCATAATCACCTAGTAGTGGGCTGTTCAGGGCCATGTGAAGTTTGTAACAGAGGATAGTGTCCATTGTTGTGACATGCCAATTCATTAGGATAAGATAGTTGAAATTTGGAGGAGGTAGGCGTTGGCGATAAAGAGCTTTGAGTTTCACCAATCCCAAAGGAATTTGGACTCTTTCAAGGTCGTATGTGTATAAGTGGATTCATACTGTACGGATAGCTGAATTTGCGTAGGCATGGAGGCCTTTCTAGGTGATTGCGATGAGTTCGATCGGAAGGGGTTCGGAAGCCCGATGACTAGAGAAATCCTGAAGAGGGTCTACTAGAGGGATTTGGGAGTAATTCTGCTGGAGCAAGAAGTCTGGTTGAAGGAGTAAAAATCCAAAAATAATTCTATTTGAGAAATTCGAAAGGAGATCTATTGGAGGAGCAAATATATAATGACGAGTTTCCTCTCTGCTAATACAAGAAGTTTGGATGGATGGGGGTTGGTGGGAAAAAAATCGTCTGGTGTCTGGGAGAAGTTCGACTGGAAGGAGGTCGATTGGAAAAATTTTGTTTGAAAGGAGCGGAAGGAGATCTACTTGGAGAGAACCTGCTTATTTATTCCTTTGAAGCTTGGCTGCTTTTGAGGCCATCTGGAGGCTGATATGAAAGAGATAAGGTCCTTTAGCCTACGTGTTCAAAGTTCTTGATGCAGAAATTCCGAGGTCTGCCACCCTTAGCATATTGTAGGAGTTCATCTGGAGAGGAGTTCTGTTGGTCTGGCATTGGTCCAATATTGAACAGCTTGAATGATTTTTTATTGAAAAAAGATTCAAAGAGCACCAAGGTTGGCCAAACCAAGCCATAATTAGATCTGTTACTCAGCTACCTAGGGGCTGTCATCACTATTCAAGTTCATTTGAGTGAAATCTATAATGCCCCATAGGTTCTGGGAATATCCGATGAAGCTAGAAATCTGAACGAAGAAGATCGATCGATAGATTCAGGTTGGAGGTCTACAGTCTCGATGCCTAAGCATAAACTCTTCACTGGCCGAAGTCCGACATGGCTGCCCTTGCTAGATGGAGTTTTCTCAAGGCTAGATATCCTGTCAGACTTTGGTAGGAAAGGGTTCACATCCAACACAAGTTCTCCCACTCCCGAGTTTGAAATTTGAATGAAGGGAGTAAAGAAATATAAGTGCCGAAGTCCTTTTTTTCTTTTCATGCCAACAGAGCAGCTGATCCCAACTCTTTTCGCGTGGGTGTCGAAACTTCTTAAGTATGAGGTGATCCAAAAAGATAAATTCTTAAAATTCTCGTCGAAACGCTGCTCAAGGTATGGTGCAATAAAGGTTTTTCCCATTGCCAGTCTGTCGCTATGATGAGTGAAACATGCGTCAATCCGAGGTTGGTTAGTGGAGATCCGCAATTATAACCATCTCAGATCCTAGTGGCTATTTAAGCTCTTTTTCCTTCATAGGAGCTTCATTTCATCCGGGTCTCCTTCTCCTTCCTTCTGGTTTCCTTCTTCCTTCTTTCTTCTTACTCTAGGGCACCAGCGTCTTCTATCGACTCCTTCAATTTTTGAGGGTTCTCTACTTCGTTTTCTATCGAGCCTGCTGCCTTTCCATTCTTCTTAGTCGATTTAGGTCAGTTCCTAAATCTTTTTCTTTGATTATCTATGTCTTTTAGCATTTCTACCCATTTTGTTTCTTCGAGAAAGTCTCGAATTTTATTTTTTTTAGTTTTTCAGGAATTTTCTCCATTTTAGTTTGATCCTCATGTCCTTTGAAGAGTCTTGATAGATCGATTCTAGAAATTTGGCTCATTTAGCTTTAATGGACCTTTCTTATAAGGACCCTGAGTTTATAGAAGTACCTCAGCCATCCTCCATCCTTGATACCATTTCATGTAAACTTCGATCCGAAGATCTTTCATTGATTAGGATCTAGTTCAAAATTCCTTTCGATTGTGAACTTGAACTCCTTGGCCCTAGCGATCGAGCCAGCTCTTCTCCTTCTGGCTGAACTTGCTTGTACGTTGAAATCCTTCGAGTAGGATTTCGGCTACCGATACCTTCTTTTGTAACCAACTTGTTCAAGTTTTTAAACATTTTCTTTACTGCCATGGCACCAAACTCTTTTAGATTTATCATAGGATTTCTCTTCTTGTGCATTATGGCCGACATTCGACCTTCCATCTCCCTATTTCGTAATTTTTTTACTTTCAAATGTCATCCGATCATCAAAGATTGCTGGTATGTGTCTCCCTAGTTCAGCAAGAAGGGGTTGCTCAAGGGTGCCCCTTCTTCTATTCATAACTAGAAGGAGAATCCCAACCGTACCGATCCAGGCCGCGCCCATCCCTGGGTCTGACGTGGCTGCACCACTTTCAATCTCATCCTGAGAGGATGCCGCCACCCTGCTTCCTGAGCATTGCGAGGTTGTTGAGAAGAAGAAGAAGAAAAAAAATGCCATCAGAAAAAAGATGAGGAGGGCGGCCAAAAATTTGAGTGGCAAAGGCTCCGATCAGGAGCGAGCTTCTTTGGATGATCGAAAGATCGTCCAATCCCTGATGAAGGGCAGCATCCTCTCATACATTATCGAGAAAATGGTTGGGATGGAGGATGCTGAGAGATTTGATGAGTTTTTAATTTTTTATCTCGAGGTAACCCATTTTTCTAAACTTGTTTGAATGAAGGGTGCGCTTTTAAAGTTCTGACTTAATTTCTTCTTGTCTTGTAGCTGGAGCATTACTTATTTGCCCACTTAATGGCCATCGATCTTCACCAGGCTGAGGCTTTTAAAGCCTTGCAGGAGGTTCAGGCGGAGGTCGAGAGGGTTTGGGCCGAGATCGATCGTTTGAAGGTGGCCTCAAAAATTCAAACTGTAGAAGTCAAGCACCTTTGGAAGGTGTCACGGAGAGAGAAAGAAGCTTCCACGGGGCTGAGGGCAGCCCTGGCCCTCTCCGAAGATAAAAGGAAGAAGTTTGAAGAGGAGGTTGGCATCGAGAGGGAGAGGGCTGTTGAAGCCTTCAAGTCCTCCAAAGCAATGGAGGATATCAAGATCGCATCGCCCAGGAAGCCTTTTTGGAGGGGTTCGAGATCTGCATGAGGAGGGTCACGAAGAACTTCCCTGGAGTGGACCTCGACCTCCTGACAGACGAACCCAGTGAGGGCGTCGATACCTCCAATGCTGGCGCTGCTTCTCCCATCGCCGAACCTACCCCCAGCGCTCCTAAACTTGCAATTGAAGCTTCCGAGTCTATTCTCGAGCCCGACATTGCAAGGGATGTACCGACCTCGCCTGCCTCTGCAGCGGCCAAGGTCTAAGACTTTTTATAAATTTGCACTTTTCTTCTCTTTTTCTTTCGATGTATATCGAATATTTTGAGGAATGAAAATGAACTTTCTTTTCTTTATACTTGTGTTGTGGTGGATGTTATTCAGAACCCCTCCAACGATCGTAGTCAGGGTCCATCTTCTCCAACTGATGCTGAGCTATTATCCCAAGGTATCCCTCTGAAGCCCATAGTCAAAAATTTAAAGAGGAAGATTCATCACCTAAAGAAAAAGTTGAAGAAGATAGAAGCCGAACTTCGGGGATCTAGAAAGAATGCTTCAGAGGCGATGATTGAGGTCACCCATCTTTGAAAGCTATACATGAAAGATTCCATAAGCTTCAACATTTGGAAGGACAGCTTCAAGAAGGAGATTACCGAGCTCAAGAAAAATGGCAGTGACAAATCTTGGGCACTAACAGTGAAGATCAGCTTTCTCAAAGCCGATCTCAAGGTAGCGAAGGAGAAGATCCGACTGCTGGAGGGGAGCTCACCATGGTCTTCCGACAAGGCTCGGTATGAGTGGGATTGATCGAAGAGGTTCTCTGCACTTCAGAAGCAACTGCATGACATCGAGCTCACTTATGATACCTACCGATTGGGTTGGAGTGAGAGGATATCCCAGCTTGAGCAAAGACTTCATGCTGCTAATAGCGAGGTTACCCGGCTCCAAAAACAACTTGATGACAGTCATCAATCCGGCAAGAGCGATGGATCAGGGCAGGTTGCCTCCCTAACGAGGACTCTAGGTGAGCTTTTGAAAGCAGTGGAGAGGAAGAAGGCCGAGGTTCAACGATTGAGGATCCAGCTATCGTACGAGCAGCAAGCCGTCAGGGATGCAGAGGCCGAGTCTGAAGTTTTGAGGAAGTAGCGGCGAGAGCTCGAAGGCAAATTCCAACATGCCAACATGATGTACATATATGGTTTATATAAGAAGAAGGAGTTCGGGAGGAAATCCTTAGGCTGAAGCAGTCTCTTGTAGCGGCGGGGGTCGATAGTCCAAAGTCTGAGGGTTTCGGGCCTTCTTACGACTTTGTCATTTTTTCTTTTCTCATTTTTTGTACATGATCTCGTGGACCTTCACTTTGTAATGAACTTCAGATTTAATAAAGGAATATTTTCTTCGATCATCTTTTTGCTTTGTTTGGATTCAGTGCCTATTCATTTTCTTATTCCTTTCTTTTGCTTTGACTTTCATTGAAAGGATTGTTGAAAGAGTAGTTTTTCTCCTATCTTTTCATAACCAGAGATTTTTTACCTATGCTGGGATGAGTTTATCCTTCTTTTTTCGATTCTACTAATTTTTCTTCATCCTTTTGTTAAGACGAGGTCCTTCCTCCTGCTTTAGGTAATCAAAGATCTTTGTTTATATCAAGATGAGGTTCTCCTCCTATTCTCGATGAGGTTGATTTTTACTTCTATTAAAGTGAGGCCTTCCTCCTATTCTCATTGTGGCCATTGAAAGATTCACTCCTCCTGTCTTAAGTAACTGGAGGTTTTTGTCTTGCTCACATTAGGACGAGATTCTCCCCCTAGTCCCATCATAATAGCAGGGACATTGTTGGGCTATTGATAGGGCCTCTCTCCTCATCTCGTCTTAGGTTAATGAGGTCTTCGCTTTGCTCAAGTTAGAATGAGGTTCTCCTCCTATTCTTAACAGGACTGTAGAGATACATAAGGGCCATTGAAAGGGCCTCTCCCCTCATCTCGTCTTAGGTTAACAAGGTTTTCGCTTTGCTTAAGTTAGGATGAGGTTCTTCTCATATTCCTAATAGGACTGTAGGGCCATATAAGGGCCGTTGAAAGAACCTCTCCCATCATCACATCTTTAGACAAACGAGGCCTTCGGCTTGCTCATGTTAGGATGAGGTTCTCCTCCTATTGTAGAGGCACTTAAGGACCGTCGAAAGGGTCTCTCCCCTCATCCTATCTTAGACTAACGAGGCCTTCGACTTTGCTCACGTTAGGATATGGTTCTCCTTCTGTTCTTAATATGGCTACTTTTGATTATTTTGTGAAGCTATTTTCGATCATCATATGATTTTTGCAATAAAAATAATAATATTAAAATAAAGAAATTTTATTTAAGGCAAATTATTGGTAGTACATTCTTAGATTTTTTGAATTTCAAGGCCATGGGAGTGTTGTTCCTCCAAGCTCCTTCAAGTGATAAATTTTAGACTGGATGATCTCCTCTACTTCATATGGGCTTTTCCAATTTGGAGTGAGCTTTTTCTGATTTTGAGATCGTGAAACAACTACTCGTCGAAGTACTAGGCCCCCACTTTGAATATTTTGTTTTTGACTTTAGAGTTGTGGTAATGGATCACTTTTTGCTTATAGGCTGCCATCCTAACTTGAGCTTTTTTCCATTTTTCCTCCAACAAGTCGAGGTTAGCCCTGAGGTTCCATGAGTTATGCTGCTCATTGAATGCCACGACTCGTGCTGATGGGAGTTTGAGTTCTATTGGAATGACCGCTTCTATTTCAAAAGCTAAGACAAATGGGGTCTCCTTAGTTGGCAATCTTTGAATAGTTCGGTATGCCCAGAGCATATGATAGAGTTCATCCACCCAAGTCTTTATTGCTCTTTTAAGTCTTACTTTGATACCTTACAGCAGGGTTCTGTTTGTTACTTTGACTTCACCATTTACCTATGGATAGGCTATTGATGTAAAATGGTGGGAGATGTTCAACTCTTCACAAAATTTGATAAATCTTGCTCCAACAAATTACTGCCCATTATCTATTATGAGGGTTCGAGGTAAACCAAATCTACAAATGATCGACTTCCAGACGAAGTTTTGCACTTTTGCTTTAGTGATTTTTGCTAGAGGTTTAGCCTCGACCCACTTTGTGAAATAATCTATTACCACCAAGAGGAACTTGCACTATTTTGATGCCATAGGAAAAGGTCCGAGTATGTCCATCCCCCATTGAGCAAACGGCTATGGGACGCTCACGGGTGTAAGTTCAGAAGCTGGCTGCCTTTGAATGTTTGCACTTTTTTGATAGCGGTCATATTTTTTGATATACTCTATAGAATCATGGTACAAGATTGGCCAATAGTAATCCTTCCAAAGTAGTCTGTGTGATAAGGATCTAGTTCCTACATGACTTTCACAGATTTCTTCATGCACTTCCTACAATACAAAGTTGACTTTTGAAGGTCTGAGACATCTCAAGAGCGGTAAGAAATATTATCTTTTATACAACTTGCCTTCATACAGAACATATCGGAAGGCTTGATTTCTGAGATTTCGAGCTCCTTTTGGATCATGAGGAAGAGCTCCATCTTTGAGATAAGCAACCAACGAATCAATCCAACATGGCTCATGGTCGATCTGCATTATAGACTGTTGCCCTTCTAGACTCGGGTGTTTCAAAACTTCAAAGAAGACCTCCCTGGGAAGCTCAGTCGGGGCCAATGTTGCTAACTTTGAGAGAAGATCGATCCTAGTGTTTTCCACTCTTGGTATCTACTTGATGTCAAAACTATTGAAGGCCAAAGTCATGCTCTTCACTTTCTCGAGATATTTTATTATGCTTTCTTCTCGAGCTTTATAATCACCATTAACTTGTCCGACCATCAATTGGAAATCATTATAGACTCGGAGTTGATCTACTTTCAATTCTTCGGTGATCCTTAACCCTATAATCAAAGCTTCATATTTGGCTCCATTATTAGTCGCAGAAAATTCAAAGCACAGTGCATATTCAGTGATGACTCCTTCTGGGCTAACCAAGATCAGCCCTATGCCTACACCAGAAGCATTGGACGAGCTGTCTACATATAGGACCCAGAAATCTTTAGGGAGGTTAGCTCTTTCTTCTGAGGAACTCGATTGTAACCAGGAAATATCAACTTCATTCTATTCAGCCTCGGCTTCATCTGGAATGGTGCATTCAACTATAAAATCTGCCAGAATTTGGACTTTGATTGATGGCCGAGGCTAGTAGTTGATGTCAAACTTGGTGAGCTCTATTGCCCATTTCACTATTCTTTCGAAGGCATTATTTCAATGAAGAACTGCTTTGATTGGTTGATTAGTGAGGAGGGTTATGGTGTGCCCTTGGAAGTAAGGTCAAAGTCTTTGGACTGTAACCAGTAGGGCAAAAGTTAGTTTTTCTAACTTAGTATATCTGATCTTGGCATTCCTCAAGACTCGACTTATGTAGTAGATCGGCCTCTGTACTTTCATCTCTTCTTTGACTAGAACTATTGCAGGGGAGACCGCTAGGTATAAAAATAATCCCTCTTCAAGTTTGGGCTTTGCTAATAGGGGAGGTGAGTAGAGGTAGTCCTTGAGCTCTTTAAAAGCTTGTTGATATTCAATGGTCCAACAGAAATTCTTTGGTTATTTTAAGACTTGAAAGAAGGGCATGCATTGCTTGGCCGACCTCGAGATGAACTGATTTAGGACTGTCACATTTTCGATCAGGCAGTGAACTTCTTTGATTGATTTTGGAGTAGTCATCTCTTGAATGGCCCGAATCTTCTTCGAATTTACTTCAATTTCATCCCTCGACACCATGAATCCTAAAAACTTTTCCGAAGTCACACCGAAGGCACACTTGGTTGGGTTCAGCTTCATCTTATACCTCCTAATGATGCTAAAGGTCTCTTCAAGGTCGGCAATGTGATTTATTGAAGCTCGACTCTTAACAAGCATGTCATCTACATATACCTCCATGTTGCGGCCGATCTGCTCCTTGAAGATTTTATTGATCAGGCACTGGTATGTTGCTCCTGCATTTTTGAGTCCAAAAGATATAACTCTATAACAGTAAAGACCACAGTCAGTAATAAAAGCAGTTTTCTTCTCATCTTCTGGTGCCATCCGAATTTGATTATAGTCGAAAAAGACGTCCATGAAAGTGAGAAGCTCATGGCCCGAGGTCGTATCCACCAGCTGATCAATCTTGGGTAGGGGGTAGCTATCTTTCGAGTAAGCTTTGTTTAGCTTTTTGAAGTCTATGCACATTCTCCACTTGCCATTGGCCTTCTTGACGAGCACGACATTGGAGACCCAGTTTGGATAGTTGACTTTTTGGATGAATCCGGCCTTGAGGAGCTTGTCAACTTTCTCTGTAATTACTTTCTGTCTCTTTGGGGCATGGCTATGCATCTTCTCCTTCACCAGCTAATGTTTGGGATTAACAGTCAGACGATGTTCCATGACTTCAGCATCTATTCCGGACATGTCATTGGGGACCCAAGCAAAAACATCTACGTTCCTCCATAGAAATTTGACAAGTTGCTCTCGTATCTCTTTCGCTAGGTTAGAGCCAATCTATACCGTGTGCTTCGCATTCCCATCATTCAGTGGGATGGAAACAAGGTATTCCATGGGCTCACCCTGCTCTTCAGTTAGATCATCGCGGACATCCAACATATCAATCGGACAAGGATCTGACTGCTCACACCTCTGCAAGATAATTGAATAGCAATGTCTTGCCAGAGCTTGATATCCTCTGACTTCTCCAATCCCATAGCTTATTGGAAACTTCATTTTTAAATAGTAGATCGATACCACTGCCTGAAGCGCATTTAGACCAAGTCGATCGAGAATTGCATCGTAAGCTGATGGAGCTTTTACTATCAGAAAGTCCACCTGTGCCTTGGACTATCTCGGATATTATCCTGCAGCCACAACCAAAGTTATTACACCTTCAACTAGTACTGCATTACCAGTGAAGCATACCAATAGGAAGTTCATTGATCCAAGCCAGCTATTAGGTATAGACATTTTGGAGAAAGCATCATAAAATAAAATATTGGTAGAACTTTCATTATCAACAAGAATGCAACATACATCATAGTCTGCAATATTTAAAGTAATTACAATCACATCATTATGCAGGAACTGAACTCTCTATGCATCAGCTTCAGTGAAAGTTAGGGGCTCCTCAGTTCTCCATCTCTTTGCCGGTCATCTAGATCTGCTGACCTCCTCCTATCGAAGTCCTCTAGAGATGGTGTTGATAATGCCAAGCAGGGGGCCAATCTCCTTGTTGCTCCTCCCTCCTCGATAGCTTTGGTTGCGGCAGCATCCTTGGCCGATCTTCTCGTTCTTCAGGCTGATGTCACAGGAACTGGCCAAGTCTGCCTTGCCTGATGAGTTTCTCAATCTCGTCTTGGAGTTGAATGTACTCCTCAGTATCGTGATCGTGGTCATGATGGTAGAGATAGTATTTATTGGAATTATGCTTGCCAGGATGTGTGTGCATCCTCTTCGACCTCGATAGCTGCTCCTTGATTTCCATCAGCACCTAGGTTTTTGGGGCATTGAGGGGAGCATAGTTGTGGAACCTTCTGAGGGAGGAGCCCTGCCGTGTCCTTCTATCCGAGCTTCTTTGCCTTTGAGTTCGAGGAGTTTGAGCTTGCTTGCGCTCGAAAGAAGTTCGGTAGTGTGGCCAAGCTTCACTCGACTTTTCACCAGTAGCGGGCATACTTGATTCACCTGCTCGCCGCTCTTCAATAGCTTCACTATCCTTGGCCTTGAAGGTGTCTTCTGCTTGGGCATAATCTTCTGCCTGATCCAACATATCAGCAAAATTTCTGAGGTACTTTTTCTTAAGGAAGAACAGCATATCATTCTTCTGAAGGCCGCCCTTCAATGCGGCCATTGCAACAGATTGATCCAAGTTTCAGACCTCTAGTGCAGTGATGTTGAAATGAGTGACATAGGCCCGTATGGATTCTTCCTTCTTTTGCTTAATGTTGATGAGGGAGTTCGAGCCTCATCGCAGATGTCAGTTGCTGATAAAATGAGCCACAAACTGGTGGCTCATTTGATCGAAGGAAAAGATAGTACCCGACTTAAGTGCCGAGTACTAATTTCTGGCTGCTCCCTTCAAGATGGAGGGAAAAGCTCGAAATAGGATGGCGTCGGACATGCCATGGAGCAACATCATTGTTCAGAAGGTCTTCAGATGATTGATCAGATCTATAGTCCCATCGTAGCTCTCGAACTGGAGAAGCTTGAAGTTCGATGGGATGGGTTTCTGCATAATTTTTTAGAAAAAGGGAGAGTCAGTACAGATATCATTACCATAAGAGGTAGGAGCATGGTGGAGTTTCTCAATCTGCCAGTTTATTTTTTATAGTTTTTGATCCATGAGATTCTCACGGTTGTGGATCTCCAAAGTCTTCTGGTTGAATGGGGCAAGGTCCCCCTAGGGGTTAAATCATGATCGGAGCAGGAGCTCTCTACCATCTGCTTCTCTTTTCTAAAAGTTATCGATCGACTCATCCAAGTCGGTCGCCTCCAGACTAGATCCTAGGATTCTAGAGAAGCCTGCTTCGATTGAATCGGTGCCGGGGGATGCTGCTGCTGCATGGCCTACACTGCTTCAGTGAGGTTGCAAACCTACTGTACCAGTAGGTTGAACTACTCTATATCCATCATTGCTGCTAGCAGAATCTGAGATGTCGAGGATGAGATAGGAGTAAGTAGATCTGGATGAGATTTGACCGTGGAGGTGGTTGACTGTTAAGTCGAGGCCTTTCGGAGAGGCATCCTCGTGAGATCGGCTAGGGAAGAAGGACTCCAAGGGAGAAGAAGAGAGATCTCTGCTGAGTGCTCCTTTAAGAATAAGAAAACTTCAAGAGAAAGAGGTTCCTTCCTCTAGCATCAATTCTGTTGGTGTGGAATCTAGTTGATGTCGAAACTAGCTGGTGCTGGAGAAGTCGAGGTCACCGTTGGAACCTATAAAAGAAGTCCAAATTGGAGGAGGGGTGGCTCCGATTGGACCCTCCTATTGGGAATATACGCTCTTTCCACACGGATCGACGTGGCTGTTGGTGATTAGCCAAGCAATCAAGAAAGTACTTCTTAGAGATCTTTGTGGAAGCACGATAAAAAAAATGAAGGAATAGAGAAGAAGAGAAGAAGAGATTTTCAGAAGAAAAAAGCTTTTATTCAGCATATTTCAGCACCCTTACAATCTTGACCTATTTTTAGTATATATAGTTTACAAAGGATCAAGCCCAAGCTCATAGAAAAACTCTCCAAATCTAAATAACCCACGTACACAAAATAATAACCTACAAAAATTGAGCCAGCCCAATTTCAGACTTTACTATTGAGACTGATTCTTCTTTTGGCTCGCTCCCATCTTTTCATGATCTACTTCTCATGTTTTCAAGACTTGAGAGTGCCACTTCTGAGCTCACATTCTCCACCTTGGTGCTTCCAAATTTTTGTGAACTCATCTTTTCTCAACAGATCCATCCATGCCACACATCTCTGAAAGCTATCTCTAGGGAGTACCTTCATGAGTGCATCAGATTAATTCTCCTTGGTATGGACCTTCATCAGTTTCACTTCACCTTCCTCCACCAGCTCTCTAATCCTATGGTACCTCACATCTATATGCTTTGTGCACGCATGATAGACTGGGTTCTGTGCCAACAACAGAGCACTCTGACTATCACTGAATAGTGTAACCTTGCTTTGCTCCACCCCCAACTCATCAATCAAGTGATTCCATCTTCTCTATTTTGGCCTGCATCCATGAATCATGATCCTCACTCTCTATAGCCTCTACATAATTCTCTAGATCTTCATTAGCAGTGATGAGTGCATAGGAGATAACCTCATCAATGCCATATCTGATCAACCTTCTAATAGTACGCTGGGGCTTGTGTAAAGCCATTTCCACTGGCACATCTTTGCCTGATGTCTGTGACTGTTCTTGTACATCTGTCTGAACTATCGGCTCTTTATGTTGATTTCAATCTGAGATAATACTTTTCTGCCCAGCTCCACCTCAACAGGAATTCTCCTATAAGTGGATGTAACCTGCATGCCATCATTCTCTGACTGACCACCACCGTTCACCTTTGTTTCCCTAGTTTCATCTATCCCAGACCTCCTCAAGATGCTCTTCTCATCAAAGATAATGTCCCTGCTGATCACTGACTTCTATGCTTGAGAGTCCCACAGTAGGTATCCCTTAACTCCTTGTGGATACCTTATGAATGTCATCTTTTGAGATTTTCTCCAATTTGCTTCTCTCGGTTGCCTCCACATGTACATAGGCTCTGCAATCGAAGACTTTTAGGTGGCCAAGCTCCATCTTCTTTTCACTTTAGACCTCTTCTAGAATGCCTCCATTCAGCTTATAATGAGGGGACCTATTCATAAGAAAATAAGAAAAAATTAGAGCATCACCCTAAAAGAACTTTGGGAGTGATGTCTGCAGCCTCAAACTCTATGCCTTCTCGATCAGTGTCTGATTCATCCTCTCCGTGATACCATTCTGCTGGAAAGTCATCCTCACCGTGTAATGACATTTGATGCCATTTTTCTCATAATACCTCCTGAACTCCAGGCTAGTATACTCCCCTCCATTGTCCGACCTTAGACACTTTACCTATCTCCTTGACTCCTTCTCTACTTCAGCTCTCCAGGCTCTGAATTGGGCAAACACCTCTATTTTTTTTTGATCAGATAAACCCACACCTTTCTTGAGAAATCATCAATGAAAGTAACAAAGTATTTTGCCCCACCTCTAGCTGATACAAAAGTTGGTCCCTACACATCCGAGTACACTAAATCCAGCACTCCCTCACCGTGCTTGGTACTTCTGGCAAAGTTCACCCTATGCTGTTTGCCAAAGATACATGGCTCCCTTTTTCTTCAGGGCTGGGATCATACCTCTTTTGCTTAGTTTTGTGAGCCCACGGTCACTCATATGACCCATCCGGTAGTGCCATAGTCGATATAAAATCTGCTCTTCCTGTGCCACTGCTAGCACCTTTGCACTATCATTTACCATTGAGCTTTCCATTCTGTAAAGATTGTTGCTCAGTCTTCTACCTCTCATCACCACTAAAGCTTTCTTGAAAATTTTTAGACATCCACTCCCAGTCTGGCTACTAAAAGCATAACTCTGCTCCTCCAAGTAGCCTAAAGAAATCAAATTCTTTTTCAACTCTGATATATGCTTGATATTTGATAATGTACGAATGATCCCATCGTACATCCTCACCCTGATAGAGCCAATTTCAGCTACTTTGCATGGGTGATCATCTCCAAGGCTGACACTTCCACCATCGATCTTTTAGTAGGTAGCAAACCATTCTCGATGAGAAGTATAGTGGTGCGAACATGCTGAATCTAATATCCATATAGTGTCGTACTCTGTGGATCCATCTGATACAACTAGCAGGTCTTCTCCACTACTCACAGAAGTTGTATCATCTCTCTTGCTGGCCTTCTCTTTTTTTGATCTCAAAAGGAGACAATCTCTCTTTAGGTGTTCAGGCTAATGACATTTATAACATTTCAATGTCATCTTCCTCTAATCGTGAGACTTTGACTCACCCTTGGATTTTCCTCTTGTCTTCTTCTTTGATCTTTCCTATTTTTTGTTCATAGCCAAGATCTCAGACTTAGGATCTTTCTTGCAGATCTTCTCTCTTTGCACATTTGATCTGAGCACACCAATAACCTCTTCATAGTTTAGAGACTTCTTCCCATAAACTAGAGTTGTTATGAGACCATCATACGAACCTGGGAGAGAACATAATAGCAGCAATGCCCAATCCTCCTCGTCGATCTTTACATCCAAACTCATCACCTTAGAACACACCTGATTGAACCTTTGGATATGTGCAATAAGATCTCTACCTTCGGGCATCCTCAGACTATACACCCATTTCTTCAACCATAGTTTGTTCGTTATGTTCTTTCCCATGTATGTATTCTTCAGTCTCTCCTAGAGCTCCTTTGCCGTAGTTTCTGTGCAAACTTCGAGCAAAACCTGATCGATCAAGCACATCCAGATTGTGCTAAAAGTAATTTTCTCCAGCTCTTTCTAATCCTCAGCACCAATCTTTTTCAGCCTTTCTTTTGTCAAAACCTTGTAGATCCTCTGTTGAACCAACAAGTCTTTTACTCTTTGCTGCCATAGGATAAAGTTTTTCTTACCATTGAACTTCTCAAAATCCATCTTGAATCCACTTGATCCCATGACTACAAACAAGTCAAGAATAGATTCTAACACCCTTCATGATCACACACCAGTAAAACTATCCTTTATAGAAGATCTAACTAGCCCTAGATCCTCTTTTAAAACTTCTATATCACCATTCCTTCGTGTAAACAATCTCCACCTCAATCTAGAGACAACCATGAAGCAAACTAGAAGTTTTAGAATAAAACCTGATGCAATAGATCCTGGATGTAGTAAATCCTAGGTGTCTTCTTTCCTTCCATGCAACATCGCTCTGATACCAAACGTTGAGAATATGCACTCTTCTCACATGGATCAGTATGGCTGTCGATGATTAGCCAAGCAATCAAGAAAGTACTTCTTAGAGATCTCTATGAAAGTATGATCAAAAAAATCAAGAAATAAAAAAGAAGAGAAGAAGAAATTTTCGAAAGAAAAGAGCTTTTATTCAGCACATTTCAGCATTCTTACAATCTTAATCCATTTTCAGTATATATACTTTACAAATGGTCAAGCCCAAGCTCATAGAAAAACTCTCCAAATCCAAACAACCAACGTACATAAAATAATAACCCATAAAAACTAAGCCGGCCCAGCTTTAGACTTTACTATTGAGATTGATTCTTCTTTCGGCTCACTCCTATCTTCCCATGACCTGTCTTCTCATGTTTCCAAGACTTAGGAGTGCCACTTCTGAGCTTACACCTCCGATGGTCAACTCAGCCCTTTCGACCAATAGAAATGGAATGCTCAGTAGAGAAAGTAGCAGAGTGTCAAGAAGGAGAAGAGAGCTTCTAAAGAAAGAGTATCTAAAGGATCTCTTATATAGGTGGAGTCCGTAACAAACTAATAGCGATAGTCGTAACCATCTGGTAGTAGACCGTTAAGGGCCACGTGAAGTTTATAACAGAGGGTAGTATCCGTTGTCGTGATATGCCAGTCTTTTGAGACTTGATAGTTAAAGTTCAGAGGAGGTAGGCACTAGTGGTGAAGAGCTTTGAGTTTCACCAATCTCAGAGGAATTTGGGCTCTTTCAAGGTCGTATGTGTGTAAGTGGGTTCATGCTGTACGGATAGCTGAATTTGCGTAGGCATGGAGGCCTTTCTAGGTAACTATAGTGAGCTCGATCGGAAGGAGTTCAGAAGCCCTATGACTAGAGAAATCCTGAAGGGGGTCTGCTGGAGGGATCTAAGAGTAATTCTGCTGGAAGAAGAAGTCTGGCTGAAGGAGCAGAAATCCAAAAATAATTCTATTGGAGAAATTCAAAAGAAGATCTATTGGAGGAGCAAATATATAACGACGAGTCCCCTCTCTGCTAATACAAAAAGTTTGGATGGATGGGGGTTGGTGGGAAGAAAATCATCTGGTGTCTATGAGGAGTTTGACTGGAAAGAGATCGGCTGAGAAAATTTTGCTTGAAAGGAGTGGAAGAAGATCTGCTCGGAGAGAAGCTGCTTATTAATTCTTTTGAAGTTCGACTGCTTTCGAGGCCGTTTGGAGGCTGATATGAAAGAGACGAGGTTCTTTAGCTTGCACGTTCAAAGTTCTCGATGCAGGAATTCCGAGGTTTGCCATCCTTAGCATATTATAGAAGTTCGTCTGGAGAGGAGTTCTGTTAGTTCGACGTTGGTCCAATATCGAACAGCTTGGATGGTTATTTGTTGGAAAAAGATTCAAAGAGTGTCAAGATCGGCCAAATCAAGCCATAATTAGACCTATTACTCAGCTGTCTGAGGACTGTCATCATTATTCAAGTTCATTTGAGCAAAATCTATAATGCCCCATAGGTTCTAAGAATATCCGATGGAGCTAGAAATTTGAACGAAGAAGATCGGTGGATAGATTTAGGTTGGAGGTCTGTAGTCTCAGCGCTTGAGCGTAAACTCTTCACTAGCCAGAGTCTGGCATGGCTACCCTCATCAGATGGAGTTTCCTCAAGATCAGATATCCTGTCGGACTTCGGTAGGAAAGGATTCACACCCAGCAGGTATCAAGAAGTTTCTTTGTAAGAAAATTTTTACTCTTGGTATCATTGGTATTATTCTTGCCTTGCATTTTATTATGTTATTTTTTGGCAAAAAAATTGGATATAATATCTCAAATCTATTTTACATTGATATACTCTTGATATGATATCTCTTGAGATAAATTCAAAGAATCTCATACATTTTTTCTGAACTTAATTGAGTGAATATTTTATTTAATTAATGCTTATTTCACTCAATTAATGCTTGTACTTTTAAATTTTATTTAATTTTAAAATAATATTATTTGCTAAAGTAAGGAAGAAAAATTATTAAAAAAATGATCAATTATTTGAAAAGAGCTTTGAAATTGAAAATATCTTTCAAATTTAGAAAATCTGAATTTAGTAGTTAAATTCATGTTAAATATGCTTGATTTGAAATAAAGAGGAGAAGAAAGTTGAAAAGTAAATTAATCTAACTATAAATATGAAAAATAGGAGAAAAGATATTTTTTAATTTAATTTGATTGAAAATTTTGATTAATTTGAGTCAAGAAAAAATAAATATGAACTTAAATTCTCAATAAATTTTTTTATAATCTTCTTAAATTGATCTTTTAGGTATTTATTCAATTTGATATGCATGCTTTTGTTTATCAAATCATTTTTGATAACTCATTGGAGTGAAAAATGAGTTTGAGGCATATTCTTACTCCAAACAGATTGATTTTGATATATTTTTGTAATTTTAAAGCTCATTGGTAAATATAACTGAACTTTTCATGTGCCAACTTCTAAACTTGATTTGCATAATCATTTTTGGCAAATGATTGGAGTTAAATTAAATTTTCTACATATTCCTTCTTAAAAATGAATTTCTAACCTCAATTTTGAAACTTATTTGAAAATTCAAATTTGATCCTAAATTTCTGATGTGCATTGCAAAATCTTTATGAATTATTTATTTTAAAATAATTTTTACTCAAAGCAATGAATTTGAAAATATGACTATCTTTTGCTTTAATACTGTTCATTTTTTTTGCTCTATACATCTCCGATATATATCTTTTCGAACTTAATTGACTAAAATTTTTTTAAAAAATGAAAGATTGAATATTAAAGTATACATCATGCTTAGTTTCATGATCAAATCTTTTAAAAAACTCTCTTTCTCTTAAAGCTTAAAAGTCTATATTTAAAAATCTAATTAAAAGATCATAATTCATTTAAAAAGGTGGAGAGTCTATAATATTTGAATTTAAGCTAATTTTTGAAAAGAAAAAAATATTCATTCAAAAGAGAAGATGATTTCTTTGATTTGACTTTATGAATTTGATACATCTCTCAATTTAATGTTTTGATATTGATTTTGATAATTTTTTTTCCTATTCTTTTCCATGAGCTTGTTGATATTGTCAAAAAGAGGAAGAGGTATATTGAGTATATGCTTAAAGAATTAATACTTAAGAAACTCAATATATTTCATACTTGGAATCTTAATACTCATTGATTTAGATTGAAATATTATTTTGATATGAGTATATAAATTATATGAAACATTAATCGGAGCTTTCATGAAGTGCGTGTGTATTTATGTTTATGTATGTGTGCATTTATATTTATATATATTATTATTTCATGACTTATACTAGCTAACTTATTGAAACACATTAAATTATAGTTTTATGCATATACTCAAAATTTTGTCATCATCAAAAAGGGAAGAGATTGTTGACCCTAGTTTGATTTTGATGATAACAAAAGTATTTGAGTATAAATTGTTAAAATACTAATGATGTTTGTGAGGATGTATAGTTGTAAATTTTAAGAGCTCACAAACTTCAAATGTTTCCACTCATCTAAATGAAGATTCATCACTCAAGATTTTAGAGAAAAAATTCTACAATGGATACATCTTTCAAGTGGTCAAAATGAAGATTAAATCAAGATAAAAAGAATAACTCTAGTCTATAAAGAAATTTGGAGAAGAAAAGTTCACAAACGATCTTTGGCATGCATTGCACACAAACTGGACCGACCCAGTCTAAGACTGAGCCGACCTAGTCTCAGTGAAAGCAAAAGACAGAAAGTCAATTTTTTAAGAACTAGGGGACTGAGCCGGTCCAGTTATAAACTGAGCCAATCTAGTTAGGACTGAGCCGACCTAGTCAAAAACTGAGCCAGCCGAGTGATCATATTGGCTAGTTTTCTGTAGCTTTTTCAAACGATCATTTCTCCATTCCAACGGCTATTTCAAGACTTCCAACAATTTGAACTAATTCTTAAGCCATCACAAAGAGTATAAAAAGCTAGAGAAACATTTGGAAAGTGAGATGAAGTGATTTAAAAGAGAAAATCAATAGATTGAGTGAGGATTATTGAATACCAATTGGAAAGAGAGAAAAGAGAGGAATTAGTGCACAAAATTGAGAGCTTTTAAAGAGAAATCATCTCCAACTTCATCCTCATCCTCTCAAGCATTTTTTAAAAGAAGTTGAAGCATCATTTAAGTAATCCAATAGCAACTTCTTCAAGTTTCAAAGAGTTCTAACTTTTATTTTTTATTTTATGCCGAATTCTTATACTTGTATTTTCATTTCTTTACAAGTTTCTTTGGAGGAAAGAAATTTGGGATGTAGGCAAATCCGAGCCGATAATTGAATGATGTAAAGATTATGGTTGATGCTTCTAGGTTAAAACTAACTGGATTGATAGTGGACCCGGAAAACTATCGATGTAGGATTATGGTTGGTGAGCCTGACAAAATCAACTGAATTTATTTGTGATCCTAGGTTAAAACAAATGCACTATAATCTAGGATTATAGTAAAATTCTCAAGAAGAGCTTGGAGAGTGGACATATGTGCGGGATTGCACCAAACCACTATAAATTCTTGTATGTTTGGTTGTGCCTTTGCTTTTCTTGCTTTACTAATTTGCATAATCTAGTTGCTTTTTGATTTTGCTGCTACACTTAGCTTGCTCACCACAAACACTCAAGTTCTCTCAATTAGAAGCATATATTTGATTTAGCATTAGAGTTTAAATTGGCCAAATTATTTAGAAATTTAATTCACCCCCTCTCTTGGGTTGCTACCTCTGGGCAACACCCTCTGACCTGATATCACCATGGTGACTTGCAAGCAACTCACTATACTTTAGTATCGGACTATCTATATTTTTAATATAGTGATAGAAGGTTTTTGGATGCAGTCAAGTACTTATGAAGTCTGTGTGTAAATCAAGATGGGATTAACTGCTCTTCATTTTAGAAGATAATACTACTTTATATTTCAATTTAGTAAAACCTTGGTCAGGATAATCTTTATGAGGAGTCGCATGATTTATAAGGTTGAGAAACTATATGGATATACTGATTAAGAGTTGGCAGTTAACTCTAAAATCATCATGAGTATTGAGAGTCAAAGGGATGAATTATTTGATAATCATATGCCAGGATTCTTGAATATTGCTTTGTAATAATTTGATTTATATGGATGTTTGGTATCATTGCTAGATGGTCACTTTAATTAGTATAGAAAGTAATTTTTATACTACCAACTTAGTGTTCGAACCCATGGGGTCACATATATTTGAGGTTTCTGTTCGATCAGATGGTTGATCAACGATGAAGAATCGTTCAAGGATATAATCATCAATATGATTGAAGACTAACCTTATGCTAAGAGTTGATAAATTTAATAGAGAATTAATTAGCAATTAAATTATTAATTAGCTCAATTTAATTGAGCAATAAGATTCGAATCAAGTCTGATTGAATTGGATTCAATTAGGTTTGACTTGATTGGGTTATGAGATGATTTAATCGCTCATGGAGATTGATTCTTGATTTGATCAGGACTTAGGTTCAATTAATTTTTGATTTAATTGAGTTGGTTAGGCACCTAATTAGATTAGGTTCACCTGTCTCTTTAGGTCTGTTCAATTGGGATTTGAATAAGAACCAAATTAAAGGAATCAAAAGTCTAATTGGGATTGGACTCAACCCATGCATCAACTTTTAGAAAATATGTTCTTAAGCTAATCATTTAAATTGTAGATGATTGGAATCAATATATAAATTATTAAATAATAATAGTTATTTGGCTTATTCATCATTAAAATTTTATCTTTCTTAAATGAACTCCTATCTTATGATAAAGTTCTTAGAACCTTAATCAATCGATAAAGAAGGATTTATCGGATAGTTCTTAAATTATTCACAATCAAATGATAAGTTATTAATAAGGATGATAACTTATCGAGTGTAGATCGCTGTATATCATATGCATTGGTTATCATCCTAAGCAAGTGGTGTGGAGACATTGGTATGACATGTAGGTGGAATGTAGGAGTATATTTGTACTGAACGTGATCAATGTAGTACTCTATTGTTAAGAGTAGCTAGTTAAGGCTGATGGATATAAGTGTCCTTCCGATCTGAGATCACCATAATGACTTGCAAGCAACTCACTATACTTTAATGCCAATCTATCTGTATTTCTAATACGATAATGAAAGATTTTTAGATACAGTCAAGTACTTGTAGAGTCGGTGTATGAGTCAAGATGGGATTGACCACTCCTGATTAACTTTAGAAAGCGAATATCTCGCTGTGTTTTAATTTAGTAAAACTTAGGCTTGGATAATCCTCATAAGGAGTCACGAGATTTACAAAATTTTGAAATACAATACGGATGATTTGTATGAGTGTTGATAGCTTACTCAAAATTGTCTTGAGCATTATTGATCAAAGAGATGAATTATATGGTAACCATAGTCTATGGTTCTAAGAATGTTGCTTTGCCTACATTCGACCTATTCAGATGTCGGATATCATTGCTAGATGATCATTTTGATTAATATAGAAATTAGTTCGTATATTATCGACTTAGGTTCGAACCTGTGGGGTCACACACGTTAGAGGTTGCTATCTGATCAGATGGTTGATCGATGATTGAGAATCGTTCAGTGATCGAATCATCAATGCGATTGATGATCAATCAAGTGCAAGTATTGTAGAAGGATTGATTAGCAATTGGATAGCTAATTGACTCAATTTGATTGAACAATTGAGCTAAGATCAAGTCTAATTGAATTAGATTTAATTAGAATTAGTTTAGACTTAATTGGGTTAAGTTTAATTAGTTTATTGGATAAGCCAATTATAAGGGAGAATAAGTCCTTGTTAGATTAGGATTTGAGTGCACCTAATTCCTAATTGACTTAGGATTCAAATTAGATTTAAATATGATTTAAATCTAATTTAATTAGATTTTTAGTTGGACTAGGATCATCCATAATTAGGCTTGCACAAATTCTAGTTAAATTGGGTTTTAAAAGGTTTTGACCTAGTCTATATTGGAGAGTCCTAGTCTAATTAGGACTCCTCCCTTCTTCTCTTGCGCCCACATGAAGCCACACCATTTATTATTTCCCCCCTTTCTTTTGGTATTTACATGAGTTTTTTCATGCTTATCAGAGTTTCACACCCCTTATTCCATTGATTATGGGAATTAGCTTGGATTGGTCAAAACATTTTGGAAAGTGGTTTGGGTTATGTTTCCTCTTGAATAGAGTTCCTTAGATTTCCTAAAACTCTTCATTCCCTTATGCGCCTTGGAATTTCTCCCATGCCATATTATTTCCTTGTTGTGCCCATTTTTTTGTTTGCCATTTTGTGCATTGGATTTTAGAATTTTCAATGCCATAATTTTACGGGAAGGCATCCAAGAGTTGGACGCCCCCACCCCCCCTCCCCCCCCAATCTCTTCAAATTTGAATCCCTAACCACCTTCTTTTAACCTAGTCTTCCCATAATTGTAGGCACCTCCTATTTTATTGGTTTTGGGTGTGAGAACCTGAGTTTTTTCAATGCAAAAATCTAAAAAATGAGAGGGGATACATGAGGGAAGATGGCGCCTACAACCTTGGAGAAAAGGGTTTTATTAGGACATGAAATATTCATGTCCTGATGAGAACAATGTAAGAGAAGAAGGTCTTCTCTTTGGGGTTTCCTCTAAATCTTTTTATTCTCCATCTTTTGAGAGCCTTTTAATGGGAGAGATCAGAAAGAAAGCGTCAAGGGGCATGGGTGGATTGGCACTCCAATAGTTGGGGCATTAAGTTTTCTTTTGGACATGATTTGGTCATGTCTTGATGAGAAAAGAAGAAGAGAAGAAGGTCTTCTCATAGGGTTTCTTTGAGAGCCCTTCTTCTCCACCTTTTGTAAGATTTTTCCATAAAAAAAATCAAAGAGAAATAGAGTAATAACATGAAAAAATATTTGAGGAGAGGGTCTCCTCATGTCAAGGTAAGGAGATCAGTTTAGGACATCAATGGTTGATGTCCTGAAGAGAAGATGGATCTTCTCTTAATGATCTTTCTTCAATCCTTTTATTTTTTGATTTTTGAGAGATCCAAGGGTTAGACTTCTTCTTTAATTTTTCTTGTATTCTTTATCTCTTGGGGTATCCAAGCGATCTAAAGAATATTTTTTAGATTGACCATTAGGAGAGATCTGCGAGAAGCTAGCACTTTGAGCGGATCTTCATTCAATGAACCTCCGATCAGAGTGGCATCCTCATGTGGACAACTTGTAGAGGCCAGACTTGCTGTGCAGCTCCAAGCAATAAAGAATAATATTGGGATTCAACTATGGTGTTCTTGACCTGTGCAAGAGAGATATGATCTTTTATTCTGACCTAGGTATGATGTAGGGTTTCTAAAATAGTTCTTGATCTAGGTATTGATTTGATCAATACCAACCATCCTTGTTTAATTTTCAAATTTATGTTTGCATCATGACATATTGTAGGTCCTAGATATAGGGTTTAGTGATTAGATCACATACATTAGTAGATTAAATAGTTTAATCTATATCTTCTACTGCATCAAATTTTAAAAAAGTTTTGAAATATAAGCATGAAATCCTGCATGTTTTCTAACAGTTGTATCAGAGCTTTAGGTTTTTTTTATGACATGATCATATTTTGCATTAAAATAAATCTAAAAATAAAATTATGAAGATCACACATATTGATCATATGGTTGTCTTGTTGTAAGGTTAACCCGTTACAATGAAAAGATTGTCATAGTATGTGCTGATCTATAAACTAAATCATGAATAAGTTAAATTAGATCTAAGCAAATTTATGGTTTATTTTTTTAATTTTAAATTTAAAATAAATAGATGTTAGATTTAAATTAGATCTAAATAATATAAGGTCATACATACTGATTATAAGATTGTCCTGCTATAAGGTTTACCCCTTACAGTGTAGAGGTTGTTTTAGTATGTGTTGATCTGCATAATCTAAATCATAAATATATTAGATAAGATTTAAAATATTTTATGATTTATTTTTAGATTTTAAATATAATATTAAATATTTTATGATCTGATTTTTGATTATTTAGATAAGATCTGAAAAATATGTATTTCATGTTTAGATCTAGATCCTCATGTTGTATATGTTGATATGTAGCTTTATTTTTTTAATCTAGAAAATATATATATGACATATATGCCTTGTAGAAATTAAATTGCGAACTTAATTTCTATAAAACTCTAGATTCAAAATCTTAGGATATGATCTAAATATTAAAATAAATTAGATCTAAAATTATGAATTGAATTTGATTCAATGTAAATTGTTTACACTTGAAAATGATTCAAAAGTTTAAATTAGAAACTAGTTCTGAGGTTTCGAACCGCAACCCATAAGCCTTGAACTTAATTAAGAATTAAGTGATTATTTAGGATCTAGGTTTGTGATTTGAAGATCTTGAGATAATTTCATAAAACATAGATTAAAGGGTAATGGGTTAGCTTTAATTAGGTATTAACTAGGTTAGACCTAGGGTTAGATTAAATATGGACTAAGTTAAAAAATTGATCAAACCTAATTAATAGTTAATTAGGAGTAGGTCATTTCTTTTCTATAGATCAATTCAATAGTTGTAGTTGATCAAAGTCCATACATCTAACAAATAGATATTGATCATGGCTCAGTGGTCGAGCTCGAGTCTTTAGGCAAACCAAATCAAAACTGATAAATCGGTTGGTGTCTAAGATAAGTCTGGCATTCTCAGACTGGTAGTTTTTAATTGGCAGCCTGCTTACCAGGACATTTTTGATGGTATCTAAGGCAAGTCTTGGCAGACCCTCCTATCGATATTACTTACTTGGCCAATGTGGTTAATCAGCTTTTGATTAGGTTGCTCATTGATTCGTGCTAACCCTTATCACATAGAAAATCAGTAAGACTGATTTTATTTAGGAAGACTGATTTAGATGCCCATGGACCAAAATTGATCCTAGTTCTCATTAAGGCTAAAAATGGGTTGGGTTGACCCGTGACCCGATCCAACCCAACCGCTTAGACCTGACCCAACCTATTTTAAAGGACCCACAGAGCTGGGTTGAGTTTTAAAATTAGATTGGTTCAATATTCTAGGTCGGGTCTGAGTTTACTGAATTTGGACCTGACCTGATCCGAATTCAGTATTAAATTCAAGATATAAACTATAAAGTTAATATAGTGGGATTGGAATTTCAAATGTTCTTATAGCATTGTTATTTTTTAAAAGTTTTACTCAATTTGACTATGAAATTTTGAGAAATTATTTATAAATTAAGAGCCAAGATAAAGTAATATTTTTTTTATCATAAACTTTGCATATATTAGTTTATTATATGAACTAGGTCTAATCAAAATTTGAGTTCAAATCGAATTTAAAATTTTTAGATTGAGATCGAATTATACATGGACCCGATCCAACCCAAAAGATCCAATGGGACAAACTTTTTGATCATGGATCCGACCCAATTGGATCCAATTTTCAATTGGATTGGGTTTGGGTCCAATATTAGGACCTGATCAAGGAATCGGGTCAGATCGGGGTCACTTATGACCCAATCCAACCCGACCCATTTGCACTTCTAGTCCTCATCAATGACTTAAGAAGTCAGTGGAAGAATTTGATTTGATGAAGTTAGTGGAAGAAATTTGGTCAATGTCTTCTCTATTCTTAAATCACTAATAATTTAAATACTTTAAAATTATTAGATCCTTAAAATGATAAAGTTATGAGAATAACTAACTCAGAGCCTTCCATTAAGTTGGATGATAATGGGTCCATTAACTCAATAATCATTGGAGGCCTAAAGGCCTGGTGCTTATTGACTATTGAAATTATCATTTATAATATGATAACTTGAAAGTGTCTCTTTAATGATGGTTAGGTTGACCAACCAAAGTTGGGCTTAATCATTCATTGGTTAGATGCATCAAGCATGGTCATGTTAATAGTTGGACCTAACTGGATCCTTGTAATGGAGGCCAAAGCCTATTGATTAGATTTTTGGGATAAAATTAAATTACTAGAAGTTATTTAGAGAAATAATTGGTTAAAAAATCTATCCATAGATGCATATGGGTTGACCGACCAAAGTTGGGCTTGTGTGCAATCTATGTGGATATTAGTACCTGCTAGAGAATTAAAGTAATTCCTTAAATTAGAGGTAGAGACTACCAATTCGTACAAAATAGTGAAAGAATCTTTAGACTAAAGTTCAAGTCTCTAGACTAAAAATAATTCATATATATTAGATCATTATTTTCTTTTCTTCATATTAAGGCTAAACCCTAATTGCTCCAATCACTATTAGATAGTGATAACTTATTGAACCCAACTTCAATAACTAGTATTGAAAGTTGAATTTGGTTCAGCAGTACGAAAGGATTCATATTGGGGCTTGCAAGTCTAATTAAAGCAAAAGGTCTAAGACTAACCAGATTCAGGTAGAGAGCTTCTACTATAAGAATCACAGTTATAGAACGAAGAATTATCTTGCTTCTCTCGACCTCAACAGGCTGAACAAGAGAAAAGAGCAAGACGTTGCTCATCAAGGATGTTATATAGTAATACCTTGTAATTTTTCTATTTGTAATTCTACTAACTAGGTATTGGATATCAGTAGTCTTATGCAATTTATTGCAAGGACTATAAGTAAAGTAGAATGTTTGAAAATGGTGAGAAATACCTGAATGTTGGGGATGAAATTTTTGCTCCAATCCTAACTTTAGAAATTGTCGAGCTTATTTACAAATATTATCATTTAGAGTGACTGTCACTATTATCCATCGTTTATGATGAATATGATCTTTGATGGCTTTTTGGCCAAAGATGATCATTATTTATTAATAAAAAAAGATTATTATGATATCATTATAAATAATATTATAATAATACATAGATAATAAATAAATGACATTTAGCATTCACACAGCCTGTTAAGTGTAATTAATGTACACATCTAATGAATACCCAAGTTAGATAATGTCAAGGATATCAATATTTTATTATAATTACAGATGACCTATCTAGATATGGGTACATCTAGCTTGAATCATTTAAAATGTTTAAATGATTCTAGAATAAAATAAAAAAATAAACTAAAAAAGATATTAGAACATTTTGATCAGATTGAGGAGGCGAATACTTATCCAGTGAATTTTTGACATATCTAAGAGAAAATGGGATTCTCTCTCCGTGGACTCCTTCCAAAACATAATGTATCCAAAAGAAGAAATCAAACTTTGTTAGACATGGTTCGATCCATGATGGAGTTTACTAGTCTGCCTGCTTTAGGGTTATGCTCTTGAGACTACTTATTTTACTCTAAAATTGTTCTGAGTAAATTTGTTGCATCGACTCTATATAGGATATGGATCGGGTGTAGACCTAGACTCTCTTACTTTCGGGTTTGGGGGTATCAGATCTACGTCAAATATTTGCACATAGATAAACTTGGAGCCCGGTCCTATAGGTGTATGTTTATAGGGTATTTTCAGAATACTAGGAGTTATTATTTCTACCATACTGAAGAATAAAAAGTTGTTCTCAATAGTAGGGCATTCTTTTTGAAAAGAAGTTACTTAGAGAAGAAATTGATGCCACTAAAGTTGAACTTGAGAAAGTTTGATAGGTAGATAGAACCAACATAATCTAGTAAACCTACAGAATCAGATTTGATTAGATCAAATCCAGAGCTTATTAAAGTGGCACTATTAAGGAGATTCAATAAAGTACCAAATTAACCAAACAGATACTTCAGTATCTAGGTCCGAGATGGTGATCTTAATGAGCTTGATAAGAACAACGAGGATCCGATTACCTATATGGATGCTATACAATGGTTTGACTCTAAGAAGTGGCTTGGAGCCATGAAATCCAAATTGGAGTTCATGGAGATTAATAGTGCATGGACACTAGCTGATCCACCTGAAAGGATAAAACTCATTGGATGCAAATGGATTTTTAAAAGGATTAAAGTGGCGCAGATGGAAAGGTGTAGACCTATAAAGCCTGTTTGGCTGAACATGCATTTTGAATGTATGTTTTCATTATGAACGAAGATGGACCCTGCATCTATAAATGGATAAATGATTTTATAGTGTTATTTCTTGCATTGTCTATGGATGACATTCTTTTAATCGAGAATAACATTCCTGCATTATAAGAAATAAAGATTTAGCTGTCATCTTATTCCTCCATGTACTAGACCAGACATGGTATACTCACTAGAGGTAATGAGTAGATACTAGTTTGATCCAGATGAGAACCACTAAAAGATTGTAGGGATAATTCTTTACTATTTGAGAAATACTAAGGTCCAGTGATTCACATATGGAGAAACTAACATAAAACATATGAAATATTTTGATTCCAGTTTTAGTCAGATAAAGACGATAGCAGGAGAGTGTCGGATCATGAATTTATCCTAAAGGGAGGAACAATTTGCTGAAAAATTTTAAGCAGGATACTGTAGCTTATTCTATTAGTGATATAGAGTACATTATGGCATCTGATGCTGTCATGAAGGCCGTGTGTTGGCATAGTTCATTAGCAAGCTAGGAGTGACACCCTCCATCAATGGTCCAGTCCTAACATAGCACTTGAGCTATCGCTAAAGAAATGAAGGTGCATGCAGGACCAGCATACTCTGCATCACTATCACCTTAGATTTTGATCAGGATGAGGTCGACCTTTAGAAGATTGATGTAAAACGAGAACTTGACCAACCCATTGGCTAAAAGCCTCGAAACTAAGGAGTTCTACGAACTCAAGTGGAAGATAGGTATTTGATACTATTCTAGTTGGCTTTAGTCTAAGAAGGAGTTGTTAGAAAATGTATCCTGAAGCTAATCATCTAAGTTATAGATGATTAAAATCAGTATATGAATTATAAAATAATAATAGTTATTTGGCTTATTCATCATAAAAATTCTATCATTCTTAAATGAACTCCTATCTTATGATGAAGTTCTTAGAACCATAATCAATCGATAAAGAAGAATTTATCAGATGGTTCTTAAATTATTCACGATCAAATGATAAGTTATTAATAAGGATGATAACTTATCGAGTGTAGATCGCTGTATGTCATATGCATTGGTTGTCCTCATAACCAAGTAATATGGAGACACTAGTATGACATGTAGGTGGGATGTAGAAGTACATCTATACTAAACATGACCAATATAGCACTCTATTATTAAGAGTAGCTAGTTAAGGCCGATGGGTATAAGCATCCCTCCGACCTGAGATCACTATGGTGACTTGCAAGCAACTCACTGTACTTTAGTACCAACCTACTTGTATTTCTAATACAGTAATAAAAGATTTTTGGATATAGTCAAATACTTGTAGAGTCGATGTATGAGTCAAGATGAGATTGACCACTCCTGATTAACTTCAGAAAGTGAATATCTCGCTATGTTTTAATTTAGTAAAACTTAGACCTGGGATAATCCTCGTGAGGAGTCATGGGATTTGCAAAATTTTGAAACATAATATGGATGACTTGTATGAGTGTTAACAGCTTACTCGAAGTCGTCTTGAGCATTATTGGTTAAAGAAATGAATTATATAGTAGCCATAGGCTAGGGTTTTAAGAATGTTGCTTTGCATATATTCAATCTATCCAGATATTGGGTATCATTGCTAGATGATCATTTTAATTAGTATAAAAATTAGTTTTCATGCTACCGACTTAGGTTCAAACCTATGGAATCACACACATTAGAGATTGCATAATCTGATCAGATACGGTTGATCGATGATTGAGAATCGTTTTAAGATCAAATCATTCAATGCAGATTGATGATTTAACCTAAGTGCAAGTGTTGCAGGAGGATCGATTAGCAATTGGATTGCTAATTGGCTCAATTTGATTGAGCAATTAGGGATTGAGATCAAGTCTAATTAAATTAAATTTAATTAAGAATTAGTTTGGACTTAATTGGGATTAAGTTCCAATTAGTTTATTGGATAAGCCAATTGCAAAGAAAAGAATAATTCCTTATTGGACTAAGGACTTGAGTGCACCTAATTCCTAATTGAGTTAAGATTACAAATTAGATTTAAATATGGTTTAAATCTAATTTAATTAGGTTTCCTAGTTGGACTAGGATCATCCATAATTAGGCTTATATTTAATCCTAGTTTAAATTAGGATTTAAAATAGATTTTGACCTAGTCAAACATTAGAAGAGTCCTAGTTAGACTGGGACTCCTCCCTTCTTTCTCTTGCACGCCATCTTTGAAGCCCATGCCCATTTATTATTCCCCCCTTTCTTTTGGTATTTATGTGAGTTTTTTCATGCCTAATCATTGATTTCCCATGCCCCCCATATCTGGTTTAAGTTATGGGAATTAGTTTAAATTGGTCAAAACATTTTGGAAAGTTGTTATGTTTCCTTTTGAAAGAGTCCCTTGAATCCCAAATTCTTAGATCCCTTCCTTTAAAACTCTTCATTCCTTATGCGCCTTATTTTCCCATTTGCCATATAATTTTTGTTTGCCATTTTTGTGCATGGATTGAAATCAGAATTCCCTCAATGCCAGAATAATTTTAGGGGAGGCATCCAAGAGTTGGATTTCCCCCCAAACTCCTTTTTCAAATTTGAATCCCTAAAAACCGCCTTAGGGATTTTGACCTAGTCTTCCCATAATTCTAAGATGGGCACCTCCTATTTTATTGGTTTTGGATTGTGAGAACCTGGATTTTTTCAATGCAAAAATTCTGAAAAAGATTCATGAGGGGATACGTGAGGGAAGATGGTGCCTACAACCTTGGAGAAAAGGGCGTGGGAGGTTCATTACGACATCAAATATTCTGGGAGTGAAGGGTCCTGATGAGATATCAATTGTTGATGTCTTAAAGAAAGAAAAGTAAGAGAAAAAAACTATTCTTCTCTTTGGGGATTTTTGCTCTAGACTCTATTTTGTTCTCCATTCTTTATGTGAGCCTTTTCATGGGTAAAAGATTTAGAAAGAAAGTGTTAGGGGGCATGGGTGTGGAAAATTGGTGCTCCAAGCAGTTGGGGCGTATAATGGTTTTCTTTTGGACTATGATTTGATCATGTCCTGATGAGAGGAAAGAAGAAGAGAAGATAGGTCTTTTCTTAGGGTTTCTTTGAGAATCCTTTCTTCTCCACCTAATTTGTAATATAATTTTTCTATGAGAAAAAATAAAGAAAGAATAGAGTAATCTGGAAGCATGGAAAAATTATTCTAGAGGAGAAGGTCTCCTCTTTTGTCAAGGTATGGAGATTCAGTTTAGGACATCAATGGTTGATGTCCTGAAAGGAGAAGATTATGGATCTTCTCTTAATGGTTCTTTCTTCAATCCTATTTAATTTTTTGATTTTTGGGAGATCCAGAGGTTGGATTTCTTCCTTTAATTCCTCCTTATATTCTTCATCTCTTAAGGTGTTCCAAGGAGATCCAAAGAATAAATTTTTTTGATTAACCATCTCAGGAGGGATCCGCAAGAAGCTTAGCACTTTGAGCGGATCTTTGTATTCGACGAACCTTTCGATCATAGTTGGCATAGCCTCGTATGGATCAACTTATAGAGGTTGAACGTACTTTACGATTTCAAGCAACTAAAGGATAATAATTAAAGGATTCAACCTGTGGTAGTTCTCGACCTGTGCAAAGGTGAGAGATATGATCTCTTATTCTGACCTAGATATGATCTAGGGTTTCTAGAATAGTTCTAGATCTAGGTATTGATTTGATCAGCACCAACCATCCTTGTTTAATTTTCAGATTTATGTTTGCATCATGACATGTTGTAGGTCTTAGATGTAGGATTTAGTGATTAGATCACATGCATTAGTAGATTAAATAGTTTAATCTACATCTTCCGCTACGTTAGATTTTAAAAAAATTTTGAAATACAAGCAGGAAACCTGCATATTTTCCAACATCAACCTCTTAAATCACCATGCCACTTCTCACACCAATCTAAGTTTGGCATGAGGATTTGCATGCTCTTCAATGCATGGTTTCCCCCTCTCTTCTCCTTTCTTGGATAAGGATAAAGTTAGTTTCTGTTAGTTGTGTGTCCTAGAAGCCAGATTGGCCGACACTTGTTAAATACTTTCTTATGGCATTTTCATAATTTTGACTTAAAATAAATTAAAGGATTATTTATTCTATCACATTGTGTATAAGGTGTCTATGATACATCCATTGAGTTAATAGGCATGATAATACATATTCTCAAGAGTTGAGAATTTAAAGCATGAGTTATCATAATTAACTCATAAACTGCTCTTGATCATAAGATCATCATGAGGATGATGATTGATCCGAAAGATCAGTGTACGATCATTTTCTTAGGATAGATGAGTCTTGAGTCTATGGTGTAGAGATATCGAAGCAAGAGTATAAGTACTTATTGAGAATAAGAGCACTGAGCATGACCACCTCGAGCAGTCATAAGGGAGCCTATCTTCTCATCGATGACTAGCTCGATGCTGCAGCATGTATCTAGTTCTTTAACCAGAGGTGCATCAATAGTTCACCTTGAGGGTGTTATAGTTTGACTATACCATAACTTGATCTTCTAGCCATTTGAAATCCTGAGGTGTATGTTGGCAATAGCATGTTCATTATAGGAATTAGATCGCACCAAGATGGGATCTGTCAACCTCGATAGAGGAGGAGTGGTCCTATGATGATCATGAGATCGAGTCCTAAAATCCATGGCCATGGTAGTATGAAATAATAGAAATAAGTTTCTATTAGTGTTTCACATCAAACTCGAATCGAATGATTCAATAATATGATGGGTGTTGGGTTTGACGAGTTCACCTTAATCCTAATCCCATCGGAGCTTATGATAGAAGAATCCAATCATACGATTGCTGCACTAAGAGATTTGCTTGTTGGTTCTAATTGATTGCCACCATATATTGCTAGATGTCACTAGTAGATTTTGGGATCAATTAGAATTATCCTAATGATCGACAATTCTAATTGGGTGAATCAGAAGAGTTCTAGTCCATCGAAAGATATTTCGATGATGTCGATGATGGAGATCATGACATGTCTCATTACCATACAGAGCTGAACCTAACTGGATCACACAAATAAGGGTTTAAATCTGGATGTTATCAATTGAGCTAATCTAGTTTGATTGATTTGGATTAGATCTAATTAGGTTCAAGAAAATCATGCTAGCACATGATTGAACCTAATATTCTTTTTCTATCATCTTTTTGGTTCGTCTTGACTGAGCCAAATTGAATTTGGCTCATTCAAGAGCCTTGTATGGCTCTATCCTTCTCTGACTGGAACTTGTCTAGATTAGAAAAGTGTTGTGCTAACCTGATCTAGGCTTGTCCTAATCCATCGGATGGAAACAGGACAAGACCTACTAATTTCTAGAATTATTTGGATAAGGCTCATCTGAAAACTCTATAGAAATTTATCTTGATCTAATTGGACCTTATCTTGACCTGATTAAGACTTATCCTAAATCTCATAAGATGGGAACAAGATAAGGATTGTCTTTGCTAGATTAGGGCTTGTTCTAAAATCATGAGATGAAATTTGGACAAGCCTATCTCGAAAATTCTAGATGGATTTTTCTTGATCTGACTAGATGGAGTCCTGGTCTGATCAAGGCTTGTTCTAACTTGGTGAGGACTTGATATAAATCAATTGGATGGGACTTGAAAAATTCTTGTCTTAAATTTCATGAGATAGGAATAAGACAAGGGTCAAAGTTTGACCCGATTTTGTAGGAAAGAAGAGATATGGCATGCACCCCCTAGAATTTATCTGAGGGTGCACATCCATATGGGATTTATGTGAGGAAAAGAAGGCTACACCCCTTATGGTGTGTGCCCTTATGGATATGTATGGAGGCATCCCATTCAAATCAAGTCTGAATGAGTCAAAAATTTGAATAGTTCAAACTCTTGGGAGATAAGAGTTGTGCGCCAACTTCCTTTTATCCCAAAGTTGTTCTACGCCATTTCTTCTTATTTTTGTGTGATAAAAATCTGAAAAAAGAGGGTGTGGGGCGTGGAGATCATGGGAGAGTCCTTTTGCATATTGGCTTTGACTTGTTCAAAGTCACATGCAAAGGGACTTTTGGTTTGGTCTATTTAAAGGGTTTTGCGAAAGCTGTTGTGTATAGAAATTTATCTACGATGAAGTCCTACCAAAATCTCCATTTCCATGCCTCTCTCATTTGATCCTCTCCCTCTTCTCTATGCCTAAGAGTTGGGCAAAACCTAAGAGCAAATATCAAGTTTCATTAGTGCAAAGATCAGTGAGAGATGATGATATTTGTGAGACGAACGCGCAGCCCTTAAAGTTCAATTTGAAGGCTCTATCATAAGACATAAGATTTGATCTTAGAAGATCAAATTTAGGAGTAGGAGACTTCTAAATCTGATCCAAGCAGATACCGGTAGAGGTTGGGTGCCTGTGCAGCTTAATTAGAACCTTGGATTAGTTATCAGATCATCATAATAGGTAAACGGTTTATCCGATCAGGTGATAATTGTTATCACTATTTTTGTTGTTATTTTATTTCTATTTTTAGATCAATCTAATCAGATCTGAGAACTTTCAAAACTAATCAGATCATAAAAATTTTTTTAAAATTATTTCACTGTAAATCTGATTCGATCAGATGCATCCTGCGGTAGAAAAATCTGATTTTTCCTTCAACTGGTATTAGAGCCAGGTTGCTGCTTCCAGATCTATCTTTAAATTAATCTAAATTTTTTTTTATGATCTATTTACTTGATTTTTAGATGTTACATAGGATGTAATCAGATCTAAAATAAAAAATTATATGTTTTAAATATATATGTTTGATATAAAAATTTTAGTTATTCTATATCATGATAGTTTTCAAATATATTTTAGATTAGATCTGATTTAATTTTTTTTATGATTTGATCATTTAAGTTTTAGATGTTATATTAAATGTAATTAGATCTAAAATATAAAATCTAATTTAAAATTTTGATATATATGATATAGGCAGCATATGTCTAGACTAGATCTCTAGATTAGATCAAAAATTTTATGAAATATTTATTTAATTTTCTAAAGATTATGTGAATAGTTTAGTTAAATTTTAGATATTTTATGTGATATAATTAGATCTAAAAGCATGAGATGCATTTAAAAATTTCATATGTATGATATATGCAATGCATGTCTAGATTAGTTCCATAGATCTATGTCATGAGTAGTCTAGATTAAAAATTTTTATAATGAGATTATTTAAAATTTTATTTTTAGATATTATATCAAATGTAATTAGATCTAAAAAATAAATTTAAATATTAAATTTGATACATGAGATGTATGCAAAACATATATATAGATTATATCTTAAATCATGTAACAATTATATGCTTTAGATCTAATAGTTTTGTAGTATAGTTCATATTTCTGATTAAGGCATTCTCCTTGGCCATCCGATCATTTACTTTTCTGCAAAATTCTAAATCCTAAAATCTTAAAATTTTTGATGCTTATTTTATTATTGAATCCTTGAACTTAATTAAGAATTAATTTTATGAAATTAATTAGATTTAAAATTATGAATTTTCAGATTTAAGATACCTTCATAAATCATGGGTTCGGATGTGGGTAGCTCAATTAGGTCTAGTGGTTGACCAAACCAAATCAAGAGTTGGTTAGGTAGGATCAAGAGTGCTAAGATTTGATCAGCCAAAGAGGATTAAGTTTGAATCAAGATCGACTCATAGTCACATGTGGTCGATCAAGCTAAGACCTAATTTGGCTCCACGATTTGAGCCTAGATTATAGGCTAACCCGATTAGTTCTGATCAAACAAGTTAGTGTCTAAGGTAAGTATGGCAGATATGATCAGTGGTCTTAAATTAGAAGCTACTCGACCTGAATGCATTCACGATGAGTTAATGGCATATTCCTCCTACTAATCTCACTTAGCTGATTGGGTCGACTCAGTTCTGGTTTGACGTGGCCAATGATTCAAGCTAATCCATGCCACTAGGTTAGTCATAAATATTATGACTTGTTGAGTCTAAGAGACCAAATCAAATCTTCTTAAAAAAATATTAAGTCCTAGGTCTTTCATCATTGTAGATGTGCAGGCCCTTCTTGGGATTGATTATTCTTGACTGGATACAGTGGTTCAGTTGCACCAAAAAGACAACCATATCTATTAGGCATTGGATGCTATGGGTTGGAGGATGGGTTGGACTCAATATTCTGGATATGGTGAAGGATCCAATCAGGAATCTAATTCGTACAAATGATGGGTTTGACTTAACTAAGGAGTGGAGCAATATTTTGGGCACGTTAAGCTTCATGAATTAGAGATCAAGTTTGGATGCACCATGATTAGAGAATCATTGGACAAGATTTGTCCACTCACTAGCTGACCCATCATCAATAACTGTTAGGTAAGGTGGTGAGCCAGTTGGTGGGACTGCACCACTCTCTGGAAATCCATGATTGTGGAGATTTTTGCATCTCTGCCAAGAAAGTGTAGGGATCCAAGAAAATTGTGGAAGCCTAATTTGTTTAAAAATGAAACTCCTAAACAAATTGGTGGAGTTAGATTACAAGTCTAATTAGAAACTTTGACTCTCTATAGAAAAATGTCTTCATAAAAACTCCTAGCTCGAATTCTAGATATCCACAAGTTGACCAGATCAATTTATAAGAATTGGCTAAAGAACTTCAAAATTATTTTGAATTCAAAAGGGCTGACTTATGTATTGGATCAGGACCAACTCCACTTTACCAACACGTCCGACCATGGATTAGAGAGCATCACATGAAAAGTGATCGAACAATGATAACAAAGTTGGTGCTACATGTTGGGCTCAATATCAGATGAGTTGTAGTATTAATATAAAGACATTAGGACTGCTCGCCAAATGTTGGCACACTTACAATAGTTGTTTGGTGATCAGAGTCACGTAGCATATTATCAAGTCTCCAGAAGATTATTTAAGGCGTAGATGCATGATGGGCAGTCGGTCAAAGATCATTGCCTGGCAATGATCAAGGATCTAGAAGAGCTTGAGAAGCTTGATGTCTTGATAGACAAGGATTTACAGATTGATGTGATTTTGCAATCCTTAAGTGATTCGCATCGGTAGTTCATCATGAACTTCTATATGAATAAGCTCCAGTGCACCTTTGCCAAGTTAATGAATATGTTGGTTATTGTTGAGCAAATTTTAAAGAGTTCAAAGAACTCAGTTCTGGCTATAGGGCAGACTTCTTCCAAGAGAAAGTATTTTAGAAAGAAGACAAGTCTATAAAAAAGTAGAAAATAGAGGGGAAAAGAAGGGTGTTGCCTAGCAAGACAACCTAGGGGGGGGGGTGAATTGGGTTTTTCAAAACTTAAAGCTAGTTGGGTACTATTTTTAAAAATAAGTGATGTGATAGTGTATACTTTAGTTCTAAATATACAAAAATGCAAAAATATAAATGAAATGAAGTAAACAAGGAAATCACAATCACTATGGAATTTATAGTGGTTTGGTGCCCCTTGCACCTACATCTACTCCCCAAGGCCCACTTGAAAATTTCACTATAATTTCTTCAAGATTACAGTTGGATAGTTTTCTAAGACTCACTATCTAAAATCTAGTTGATTTTTGCATCAGCTCACCAACCACAACCAAACTCTGAAATAACCCTTGGATTATAATCCAATTTTCAGGTTTGGATAAGCCTTCCCCTTAGCTTCAAAATCCTATTGAAGCTAAGTTATAAGAAAGAGAAAAGTTGAATAACAAAAATAAACAAAAAGCTCCTTTGATGAGCAAATAAGTCGATGAGGCTTTTTGAAATCTTTTTTGTTGAAGGCTTTTGAGCTCGTCTTCTTGTTGAATGAAATCTCTTGATTTGATTTTTCTTGAAGATGGGAGTTGAATACTCTCTATTCAATACTTTTTGGACTCTTTTCTTTAACTTTTTTATTTCTCTCAATGAATAAATTATCATGTCTCTTCCTCCAGGTGTTTTGTAGGTGATTTTTCATGTTTGGAAAGCTGGAGAATCTTACTTGACCATTGGAGAAGGAAAAATGATCGTTTGAACCCAATCTGCATAGTTTTGGATAGTCTGTAGAAACTAGCCATTGGAGCTCGAGTCGAACCTCAAGTCGACTCGAGCCTCAGCTCGAGGCCTTTTGCTCTGCTCATTTCTCCACTTGAGGATTTTTACTCTGCTCGATCTTCAGCTCGTGGACCTTGAGTCGACTTGAGCCTCCACTCGAGACTGTGCCAAACTTTGCTTTAAAATTGTCATCTTCTGTATTTCTCCTAAGACTTCGACTTGAGAACCTCGAGTCCAACTTGAGCCACTGCTCGAGATCTTGCCCCAAAATCATCATTCTCTAGATTTTCACTGAGACTTCAACTCGAGAACCTCGAGTTGACTCGAGCCTCCACTCGAGATTGTTCCTTCTGAAACTTCCACATGCCAGTCTGCATATCAACTCGAGCTGAACAACGAGTCGAATCTCGAGTTGACTCGTGGGCTTTTTATGCTGAAAAATTTTAGTTTATCCAAAAGTTTTCCTCTTGAATTTTGATTTTAGGATATCTTTTTCAAGCCTTATTTCAGGTGTGATTTATGCTCCAAATGCCTCCAACTCTTCTCTATCAATTTTCCAATGCACTTATATGGATGTTTTATTTGATACTTTAAAATACATCTCGAAACATGATCTTATCAACTTCATTAGTTCAAATATATACATATATATTTTGTTACTCATCAAAATTAATCCTTGGGGTCAATAATCTCTCCTATTTTGATGATGACAAAATTTTGAGTATATGAGCGAGAAATATGTAATAATAAATAGACTAAAGATTTAATCCTTTTTGTATTTCCATATTTGGCTCCCCCTCAATTTATGCTTATATTTTTAATATATCTTTTCAATTCAAAGTTAAGTTTTCTGCTTGTACTCATTAGAATGGTAAAGTGCTAGCATATATCCATATGTGTGTGCCAAGCATTAGTATTAAACAATCATATATAGAGTGTGTATTATGGCACAAACTCCAAACATATAGTGCACATCATATATGCTGAAAATTTCAATCCTTAACATATTCATGCTTAACACGTTCAAGCTGAAAATTTTTACTTTAGTACATTTATGCTAAAAATTTTAGATTTAACACATTCAAAGTGAATGAATAGTTGATGAATTTTAAATTTAACATATTCAAAGTGAATAAATAGTGGATGAATTTTAACATATTCAAAGTGAATGAATTCATGCTCATGAAAGTTTTTAATTTAATGTATTCAAAGTCAATGAATTCATGCTCATGAAAATTTTCAATTTAACATATTCAAAGTCAATGAATTCATGCTCATATACATATTACTCTCCCTTTTTGTCATTAATCAAAAATATAAAGTTAAGGCAAATGTTCAGAATGAGTGTAAGAGTAAGTGATCATGAGTTTCATTATTTTAACAAAATAAGTGTGTTAAGCCACCAAAATACACTATGATACAATGAAACATCAAGTTCAAAGCAAGACCAGGTTAAGCAAGTTTACATCTATAAGTGCCAAGTACATAGAGTTAAATACAAACAGAGAGTCAAATACAACCATATATGTTAGATATGTGTGTGCCGTAGAAGCCAGATTGGCTGACACTTGTAATACACTTCTAAGGATAAAATTATAATTTTAACTATAAATAATAAAATAGATTATTTTCTATCATAGTGTGTATTTGAAAGTGTCTGTGATACATCCCTTGAGTTAATGGTAATGATAGTTTATATTTTCAAGAGTTGAAAATTTAAGACATGAATTTTCATTATTAACTCATAAAATACTCCCGATCGTAGAATCATCATGAGGATGGTGATTGATCCGGAAGGTTGGTGTACGATCACTTCTTTTGGATAGATGAGTCTTGAGTCTACGATGTAGAGACACCAGAGTGAGAGTACAGGTACTTATTAGAGAATGAGGGCACTGAGCATGACCATCTCGAGCAGTCATGAGGAAGTCTACCTTCTCATCGATGACTGGCTCGAAACTGCAGTAGTGTGTCTGGTTCTTTGATCTGAGGTGCATCGGCAATTCACCTTGAGGTGTTGTAGTATGACTACACCATAACTCAATCTCCTAGCCATTCAAAATCCTGAGGTATATGTTAGCTATAGCATGTTCATTGTAGGAATTGGATTGCGCCAATAGAAGATCTATCTACCTCGATAGATGAGGAGTAGCCCTATGATGATCATGAGAATCAAGTCCATAAGACCATGGCCATGGCAGAGTGAAATAATAGATAGAGTTTCTATTAGGGTCTTCACATTGGACTTGAAATGAATGATTAATTCATATGACGAAAATTAGGATTTGACGAGATCACCTTAACCCTAATTCGATTGGGGCTTAAGATAGAGGAACTTAATCATGCAGGTAACTACACCGAGAGGTTTGCTTTCAGTTTTGATGGGTCGCCACCATATGATGCTAGGTATCACTGGTGGATTTTGGAAGCAATTAGAATGATTTGGATGATTGATCATACTAGTTATTTGAATTAGAAAAGTTCTGATCCATCGGAAGGTGTTTCGATGATGTCAATGATAGAGATCGCGATATATCCTATTACCATCTGAAATTGAATCAAACTGGGTCACACAAATAAGGATTTAGATATGGATATCATCAATTGGATTAACCCAGTTTAATTAATTTGAATAAGATTCAATTAGGTTCAAGAAAATCATGCTAGCACACGATTGAGCCTAATGGTCTCCTTTAACAATCATTAAAGCTTGTCTCGACTGAGCCAAATGTGTTTGGGCTCACTCAGGAATCTTTACTTAGTCTGACTAGAGCTTATCCAGATCAGAAAAGAATTTTCTTAATTTATGAGATAAATTTGAGATAACACCTTATGAGGATTTATGGTGCTTCCAAGCCTTGGGAGGCCACAGGAGGAGTCAAAGGGTTGGCTCCGAAGATTCCAGGGGCTTGGTTGGTGCTTCGGAGACCTGAGATATAATGTAAAGCAAGGAACTAAAGTTAGAGAATCAAAACTGCAGAAAGAAGATTTTTTGCAGGTTAGCTAGCTCAGTCCAAAATTTGATCGGCTAAGTCTCAAAGCATAGGCAAAATAAAGAGCTATGCATTCGGGACTACTGGCATGGCATAGGACCGGGTTGGCTCAATTTCAGACTGAGCCGACCCAGTGAAACTTAGCCAGCTCAGTGCTAAGACTGAGCTGGCTCAGTGCACGGGCAGATTTATGTGAGGATCTATTTCGGGCTAGGGTCTGGGTTGATCCTAGGGATCTTAAGGTCTGATTTGAGGGGTCTTAAGGAGGCTAATTCATGGATGGATCGGGTCTAGATGTGGAGGATGAGAGCATGGGAGACATGGGTGTACATGGGTTCGGTGAGTGCTTTCATGTATTGGGTTAGTCGGAGAGTTTTTTGGTCGGGCCTAATGGCTATGTATAAATACATAGGTTATATTAAGATTTCAAAAGACTGTGAATGTTATGGAATACAGACTTTTTCTCCCTCAACTCTCTTCTTCTCTTCTCTATAGAGTTGCCGCCCTAGGGTTCTTGAAGAAGTCCTAAAGAAGGGGGTGTCTCCCTCAAGCCCAAGGAGGGAGGCATCCCATCATAGATCTAGGTAGAGGATCGGTGGTGTGCTGCCCATAAAGAACGTCATAGGTTTCTTCAGGTCCGTGTTAAAGATTAGGAGCTTTTGCAACATGATATCGGTGCTTGTGATGTTAAGGATGATTGGCGTTTGAGCGATATCATGGGTCTACAATTTGGTATCAGAGCTAGGTGATGTCTAAAATATTATGGATGACAACGTGGTATCAGAGCCAAGTTTTAGAGCTTGATGATGCATGGAAGGGAAGGAGAAGTCATACAAGGTAAAAATAGAAATCTGCATAAGGATTCCATGGTATGTCTCAAATCTATCTTGTTATTGTAGTTGTTTGGCCAATCGAGAGCAATGGGTTGAAGATGGAGGTTGAGAGGATTAACGAAAAGAGATTTTCCTGGGGTGGAAGGATTTGGTGCATGATTTGCTGATCAGTCTTGGTGGAAAGGCTGGGGTGTATGATGGTTATGTGACAGGCAGGAAGCGCTGGAGTGCTGCAGTAACGCTTTCTTGGAGATACAGGGTTGAGAGAGGCTCGGTGATGCAGTAGCGGAGGGAGGAATCTCAGTAGAGAGCATCAGGGTTCTCTAGGTAGATGGGCAGTGCAGGGCCGTTGAAGATGGATTTTCCAAGGGGTAATGGTCGAAGGAAGGCTGAAGAAGCGACATACATCCTTCGGTGTCTGGAAGGTGGGGAAGTAGTCAAAGATATATTCAGTGGTTCGACCAGAGCATGGATTTGCGAAGCCTTAGGAATGATGGAGATGGATGATCTATGGAGGTCCAGCTGGTTAGGGCTGGACGACTGTAGAGTAGCGTAGAGATAAGTCAGGGAGTGCTGGAGTGCTGCAGGACCGCTTCCCTGAAGGCATGGGGCTGAGAGGGCTCAATGGTGCAGTAGCCGAGGTGTGTATCTTAGTAGAGAGTGTCAGTGGTATCTTAGGGAGATTGGGTGCGGATCTCAGGGAGAGTCAGGGGGTCTCAGAGAATGCTAGGAGGTCTGAGGCAGTCGGAAGTATCATGGATCGGGTTTCTTCTGTCAAGGCGCCAGGGAGAGTCGTGGTTCAGGTGGAGGATGGTTCTCTGGGCGCAACTGAAGCGATGGCTGGTGTAGGGGCAGAAGAGAAGGATTATGGTGAAATTTCCTAGGGTTCAATCACTGGTTTCAGAAGAGTTGGATGAGCTCTTGAGTTTCGGAGGTGTCCGTGGGTTGCGGAGGTATCCGAGACAGCTTCGAAGGGGTCCATAGAGCACGGAGAGTTTGAAGGACAGCGACGATGTTCGAGGTGCAGTGGTAGGCTCAGTAGTGCAGCATTGAGTGGTTGGCTTCAAGGGACTCGATGATAGAGTTGGCTTCTGCGACATCAGGTGGACTTCGAATATAGATGGAGCTCCGTATTGGTGGCTTCACAAGTGGAGAAAAAAATTTGTTATGAGTTTAGAGCATCGGTGATGCACAGTTCCAGGTGGAGCGGCACATGCAGGTAGACAGGCGTAGCTCTAAGGAGATCGTGTTAGATGGTACAGCATGTGCTGGTGCAGGAATGCTATAGGTTCTCCAGGAAAGTCTAAAGAAGGTGATGTAGTTGCTAAGCAAAAGGGATCCTACAATTTCAGAGTGGTGCAAAGGTGCAATCATAGGCCTTCAACGGTGGAGGTGGTCATCCCAAAGGCCTCAAGGGTGTACAATAGTTGAAGAAGATTGGTGGAGGGGATGATTGCACAAGAGGCTGTCGAGTGTGCAGGGACAGTGGGATCGTACAGGAGGTCATTGCTGAGGGGTTTGCCAAGGCTTGGGGCACCAAGATGGAGATTGTGAGGATTTATGGTGCTTCCAAGCCTTAGGAGGCCATGGGAGTCAGGGGGTTGGCTTCGGAGATTCCAGGAGCTTGGTTGGTGCTTCAGAGACCTAAGATATAAGGTGAAGCAAGGAACCAAAGCTGGGAAATCAAGACTGCAGAAAGAAGATTTTCTATAGGTTAGCCGGCTCAGTCCAAAACTAGGTCAGCTAAGTCTCAAAGCACAGGCAAAATTGAGAGTTGCGCGTTCGGGACTGCTGGCACGGCACAGGACTGGATTGGCTCAGTTTCAGACTGAGCCGATCCAATAGAACTTAGCCAGCTCAGCGCTGAGACTGAGCCGGCTCAGTGCGCGGGCATAGTTACGCAAGGGTCTATTTTGGGCTAGGGTCTGGGTTGATCTTAGAGGTCTTAAGGCCTGGTTTGAGAGATCTTAAGGGGGCTAATTCATGTATGGGTCGGATCTAGATTCAGAGGATGAGAGCATGGAAGACATGGTTGTACATGGGCTCGGTGAGTGCTTTCATGTATTGGATTAGTCGGAGAGTTTTTTGGTCGGACCTAATGGCTATGTATAAATACATAGGTTGTATTAGGATTTCAAAAGGCTATGAATGCTATGGAATATAGACCTTTCCTCCCTTAACTCTCTTCTTGTCTTCTCTTAGAGTTACCGCCTTAGGATTCTTGAAGAAGCCCTAGAGAAGGGGGGCGTCTCCCTCAAGCCTAAGGAGGGAGGCGCCCCATCACAGATCCAGGTGTGGTGTGTTGCCCATAGAGAACGTTATAGGTTCCTTCAGGTCTGTGCTAAAGATCAAGAGCTTCTGCAATATGATATCAGTGCTTGTGATGCCAAGGATGATTGGCGTTTGAGCGATATCATGGGTCTACAATTTGGTGTCAGAGCTAGGTGATGCCTGGAATGTTGTGGATGATAATGATGCCATTTTTCGTCACCTGCTAAATCTTGTCTTCGAACATTGGTCAAATGTTGACCTCGGATACTTAGACATCTGCCCATGTGTCATACACCAATAGGAGAGAACTTGGGGACTTGTCCCCCTACTAAAAAGCAAACAGAAAGGGGGCGCAAGCTTAGGGAGGTGTGCGCCCCATGAGGATAAAAGATGGAGTCCCATATAAATGGGACTCCAGTTGCTTCAGGGGATTAAATTGTGTGGTGCCAAGAAGACTTGTTTGACCCAATCTTGGTGCCACCTAAGGAGAGTTTTGAGGGTCTCTAATATGATTGGATTAGATGATCTCATCTCATCAATCAGATTTAGATCTGATTGCACAAAAGACCATGATTGGCCAGGATGATGTGGCACTGCATGGCACAGCAGGGTCTATATAAGTCCTATCTGCGCCTAGAATTCACTTCTTCTGCCTTTAGCCCATGCCACATAGCCCCTCTTCCTTCTTTTCCATGCCACCCTCTGGTTCTCTCTCCCCTCTCCATGCCCAAGGGACTTTGGGCATGAAGAAGGTGCGATCCAAGCAAGTGAAAGGCGCTAGGAAAGGAAGAAGGAAGCATTGCTGCAAGAGACAACTGTTCTTCAAAAGCCATTTTGAAGATCTTCAAGATCAGATCTAGATATGATTTTTGGAGAATTGATTAAGAAAGAGAAGATATTCAAATCCTTCCCAAGTGGATACCGGTAGAGGCCAGGCACTTGCGTGGCTACATCTAGAACCTCAGGCAAACATCGGGATCATCATAGGATAATTGGATTATCCAAAACAAAGGTATAATTAAATTAGATTTAATTTTTATTTTTTTTTATTTTTATTATTAGATCAATAAGATTAGATTTGAGGAGTCTCAGATCTAATTAGGATCTTAGAAAATTTTTTTTTAAAATATTTTTTCTGATCCAAAAAGATCTGAACGAATCTGACTTAAAAAATAGATTTTTTTCGTCAACTAGTATCAGAGCCAAGTTCCATAATTCATTAGATCTATTTTTAATTTAGTTTTTATCTAATAATTAGATAATTTTAGATGTCACATTAGATGTGATTAGATCTAAAATTAAAAAATTAAAAAATTAAATAATCTAGATCTAAGATGTATGAGATGCATGACTAGACTAAGAATAGAATTATTCTATATATAGTCTAGCATGATCATTATTTTAATTTAATTAATTATAATTTTTAGATCTATTTATTTATTATTTTTTAATATTATAAATATTATAATTAGATTTAAAAAATAAAAAATAAATTTATTTAATTTATTCATATGAGATATGAGAGATGCATATTTAGACTAGTTGTAGAATAGTTCTACAAAATTTTTTAGAATAAATTTTAATTTAATATGATCAAATTTAAATCTTATTTTTTAGATATTTATGAGATAATTTAGATCTAAAAATATGCATGATATTGATAGGATTGGTGTACAGGGCAGAAGCATGGATTTTAAAGCAAAATTATGAAATCATATAAACCAAACCTGAACTTTAGGACCACCTCATTAGTAATTAAATTATATAACATATATTTATAATATAAAAGAAAGTATTAGAACATACCTCTTATCGCTAAATCCTGAATTATCCCTAGTTGCTGACAGTAGTTCTGCAGGGGTTCCACCAGATGCCCACATGTTCGTCCTCCAATGTTGATCTATACGGAAACTTGATCAAGACACCAGCACCTCTGATTTATATATAATTAAAATTTTAATAATAAAAACTTTAATTAAATGGGCAAGACCTTCCTTAGCCTTTATGTCACTTTTCTTGTCTCTCCTTACCTATCTTTCTTTTTTCTTGTCTTCTTAATTTTTTTTTTCTAATCTCTTTATCTTAAAATGACTTCTTGTCCTTATAAGGACAAGGTTTGGATAAGAGAAGGAAAGAAAAAAATTAGATAATAAGAAAATACTTGTAAGAAAGAAAGATAATTTCACAACCCTCGGATTCTTGGTGCGCACTCTTATTTATAATATACGTAGGGGTGCCAACACATTTTCTCACACCCTTTCCATATTATTATCTCATATCCCTTCAGCCTATCTCATGCCTTATCAAATAATAATGATATGTAGACTTAGTCCAAGAGGTGCCTTAAAGCAGAAGGACTCTTGGATTAATTCTACGTAAGTTATTTACGAAGAGTCGCAAGCTTTCATTTTTGGCGCCATCATATACAACCATTAGATCAGATAAGAAGGCCATCCAATGGCCTTGATAAGGGATGCCCATTCAGCAAAAATAGCATGGAGATGATCTTTGAATAGTCAAAGTCCCTTGGGACTTTGACTTGGTCCAAGAGGCACCAAGGAAGAGTGGACGGCAAGGAGTCTTGGGCGACAAAGAGTCCCTTCTTATGCAAATAGATAATGGAGTTTTTAACCTACAGAAGGACTCTTTTGCGCCCCATATCTGATGTCCACACCTATTTGAAAAATTTATGCGACATGAAAAATAGAAAAAGTCAAAGAAGGTAGGCACCAACTTAATCCCATGCACCAAAGACTCTTTGTGCATGAAAGACTTCCCACGTGCAAGAGAGAGACTCTCTGGCATGTGGAATTCTGATATGTGATGCCCCAACTGAAGCCCAATTAGTCTAGGTTAATCCAATTCAAGATCAAATCTAATTTGGCTCAAATTGATCCTTAATTAGCCTAAATCGAAAGCCAATTTGAATCCAATTCGAATCTGGGTGCTAGGGTTTGCTACATGTGCTAGCATGTTCATCTTGCAAATATGGTCTAATCCAATTAGATCCTTAATCAATTCTCTTTGTGTGTGATCCATTGGGTTCCACATCTAGCTAACAGTGGGTTTGGATGTGATTTGACCTAATTAGGTTAGAACTGAACTAAATCGATTTAGGTCAAAACTAGCCTACCCAGTTTGACCAATTAGAATACTTTCTAATTTAAAGATCAAATTAAAATTTTAATTTGATCAAACCTACAAGACATGATTGATGTCTAGCAACATATCGTGACTTTTCAGAAGATGTGAAATTTTGATGGAAATACTAAAAATATCCTTTAGTGTAAAGTTATCATGCAATTAGATCCTTCGATCATCCTGCATCCTAAATATGACTCGGAAATATGTCAAACCCAATATCATATTCATTTCTCTTTAAATCTTATGATGATGATTCATTTAATGAAATATTAGAAATCATTTCTAATTTTCATCATGCTTTGATCAAAGTCTTCCTGAATCATTATTTGTTTGAAGCAAGCAGGATGCGATTTCCTCTTACCAGGAGTGATTGATTGCATGTTAACCTACTCACAACCTTCATATATAATCTTTCATATCCAGATTATCCCATACATGACTAAGTCATGAATGAGTATGAACCAAAATATGGATTCATATATATAAGATTCTATGGTAGTTTCAGGTCAAAGGATTACATGCACAATTCCACTATGAGAACCATCTATTGACATGTAGATAAGACTCCATTAGATATTCTCAACTTGGATCAATTCAGTGAACTCATTCTCTAATGAGCACCCATATTCTTGTATTAGTGTCATACACAAGTGATTGTGAGATCAATCATCCTCTCAATTCGAGCATACAAAAGAATGTGCTAGTCTTACCGAAAACATTGATCCCCAACTCAATGTTCCATCGACCAAAGGAATATTTAAATTAGGATTTTAAGATTTTAGGTCTCACTGGTATGATCTCATCATAATCCTAAAATCATAGCCTTAATTTATGGGATTCATCATAATCTTAAATAAATAATAAGACACTGCATATGATGAAATAATGCCTTTATTTATTTTAAAATGTCATTACATGAGTTTGGAAGACAAAGAACAGCCCAAAAAATAAATAAATTTTTGATTGGCTTGAGGGCATATTCCTTTCAATCTCCCACTTGCACTAAAGCCAATCGCCCTTATATTTTAATCCCATACAATCAAGGTGGCGATCAAACAATTGCAGTGGTAAAGCCTTAGTGAATGGGTCTGCTATGTTGTTCTTTGTGTCAACTCATTCTATGACTACATCTTGTCTTTCAATAATTTCACGAACGAGATGGAAGCATCTCAGAATGTGTTTGGATTTATGATGAGACCTTAGGTTCCTTTGCTTGAGCAATAGCTCCAGTATTGTCACAAGTAAAGTGGTATTGGAATTCTTAATTTCAGGAATAACACCCAATTCAGTGATGAACTTCTTCATCCAGATAGCTTCCTTGGCGGCTTCACTTACAGCTATATATTCTGCCTTAGTAGTTGAGTCAGCTATAGTTGGCTGCTTAGTACTCTTCCAACTCACTGCTGCACTGTTCAGAGTAAAGACATACCCTAAAATAGATTTGCTATCATCTGGGTCTGATTGAAAACTAGAGTCAGAATATGCTTCTAGTTTAAGATCAGAACCACCATATACTAGAAAAATATCTTTAGTCCTTCTTAAGTACTTAAGAATATTTTTCACAGCTTTCCAATGATCATCTCCTGGATTAGCTTGAAATCTACTTGCAATGCCAAAGGCATAAGCAACATCAGGCCTTATACATAACATGGCATACATTATTGATCCAATAGCCGAAGGATAAGGAATAGAACTCATTCTATTTCTCTCTTCAGGTGTCTTTGGAGACATCTTTTTAGAGAGATGTATGCCTTGACTCATGGGTAAGTAACCTCTTTTACTCCCATCCATACTGAATCTTTTCAAGTATTAAGTCAATGTACCTAGATTGGGACAAGCCTAGCATCCTCTTAGATCTATCTCTATAGATCTTTATTCCTAGTATATAGGATGCTTCTCCCAAATCTTTCATGGAAAACTTATTTGATAGCCATAATTTGACTGATTGCAACATTGGGATATCATTTCCCAATGAGGAGTATGTCATCTACATATAGAACCAAGAAGACTATGGTTCTCCCACTAGTTTTCTTGTACACACATGGTTCATCCACATTCTTGATAAAACCAAACTCTTTTACTGTTACATCAAAATGGATGTTCCAACTCCTTGATGCTTGCTTTAATCCATAAATGGATCTCTTAAGCTTGCATACCTGATTTGGTCTCTCATTTGACTCAAATCCCTCTGGCTGTGACATATAGACCTCCTCCTCAAGGAAACCATTAAGGAAGGCAGTCTTTACATCCATTTGCCATATTTCATAGTCGTGGTATGCTGCTATGGCAAGCATAATCCGAATAGATTTGAGCATGGCAATAGGTGAAAATATTTCATCATAATCAATCCCCTATTTTTGCCTAAAACCCTTAGCCACCAATCTGGCCTTATAGGTTTCAATTTGACCATCTGCTCCAATCTTTTTCTTAAAAATCCATTTGCATTCAATAGGATTTATATCCTCTGGTGCATCCACCAAAGTCCATACTTTGTTGGTGTGTATAGAGTCCATTTCAGATTGTATGGCAGCCAGCCATTTGTCAGAGTCCTTACTTTTGACTACTTTCGGATAGGTCAGAGGTTCATCATTCTCAATGACTTGGGCTTCATTGTTCTCAATAATGAACCCGTACCTCATAGTTGTATGTTGAACTCTTTCAGACCTATGGATAGGAGTTATGTATTTTGGTTCTTTTATATAATTATTTGGTTGAGAAATTTTTGTTTGTTTTTCTTGAACTTCACTAAGTTCAATATTTCTGCCACTGCCCTTTTCTATAATAAATTCTTTTTCCATGAAAGTGACATGCCTACTTACAAATACCTTTTGTTCAATAGGATGGTAGAATAAATATCCTATACTATCTCTAGGATATCTGATAAATAGACATCTGTCTGATCTAGCATCAAGCTTATGTCCAAAATTTCTTTTGACATATGATGGACAACCCCATATCTTAAAATACTTAAGATTGAATTTCTTACCTCTCCATATGTCATATGAAGTACTAGATACAGATTTAGAAGGTACTTTATTCAAGATATAAATTACGATCTTTAGAGCATGGCCCCAGAAGAAAATAGATAATTCAGTGAAGCACATTATGGACCGTACCATATCTAATAAGGTATGATTTTTTCTTTTGGCTACATCATTTAATTGTGGTGTATAAGGAGGTGTCCATTCAGAGAGAATCCCTTTAACTTTAAGATAGTCTAGAAACTCACTAGATAAGTATTCTCCTCCCCGATCAGATCGAAGGATTTTTATACATTGTCCAGTTTGTTTTTCGACCATACTTTGATACTCTTTAAATTTATCAAAGGCTTTCTGATTTGTGTTTCATAAGATACACATATCCAAACCTAGATAAATCATCAGTGAATGTTATAAAATAAGAGTATCCTCCTCTGGCTTGAGTTGTCATAGGACCACATACATCCGTATGTATAAGTCCTAATAACTCTTTTGTCCTTTCTCCATGTCCACTAAATGGAGTCTTAGTCATTTTACCCATGAGACATGATTCACAAGTTCCTAATGATTCATAATCAAAAAGATCAAAGAACTTTTCTTTGTATAACTTGTTAATCCTAGCCTCACTAATATGACCTAATCGACAATGCCAAAGTAAAGTATTATTTATGTCATCTCTCTTACATTTTCTATTTTCATCAATATGAAATATATTATCATCCAAACATAGAGTCAACAAACCATTGCTAAATATGCCAAAACAAATATTTTCATTAGAATATTTGATCGAGCAACCTTCGCTCGTTACATTAAGACTATAACCTTATTTAATTAATAAGGGTATAGATATAATATTTCTAATGATCTTAGGCATATAATAATAATTTGTAAGCTCTAAGATCTTTCTAGAAGGTAACTTCAATATATTTGTCCCTACAGCTTCTGCTTGGATAGACTCTCCTCCAGCGCCATAGAGCTTGAAGTCATCTTTCTTCAAACTCTTAATTTTCTGCGGTCCCTGCAAAGATTTGCAGATATGAAAACCACAGTCGGTATCTAATACCCAAGAATTTGAAATGAAAGAATTTAATGATAATATAGTATGTATCTCATACATACCTTTTGGTGCATTATTTGCACCAGACTTCATGGTTGCAAGGTAAGCCTTGCAATTCTCTTCCAATGATCTATTTTGCCGCAGTGAAAATAGGTCATCTGTCTGGAGACCTTCTTCCCCTTTTTCTTCTTATTTATACCACCTTTAGGGTTCAACCTTCTCTTTGAACCCTTTTTGCCTGCCTTCTTCTTGGAGATCCCATCCATAAGAAGAAGAGGAGCCTTATCCTTCTTGATATGGCTTTCTGCTGTCTTGAGCATATTTAACAGCTCAGACAAGGAAGAATTCAGTTTGTTCATATGATAGTTTATGACAAACTGAGAAAATGATTCAGGAAGTGATTGCAGGATCAAATCCTGACTTAACTCTCCATCCATAACAAAACCTAATTGACTTAATTGAGTGATTAGGTCAATTACCATCAAAACATGATTTTGTATGGATGTTCCTTCTATCATTCTTGCATGAAATAATTACTTAGATATCTCATATCTAGCAGTCCTACTATGCTCTCCATAAAGCTCTTTTAGATTGAGCAATATGGATTGAGTGTCCATGCTATCATGCTGCCTCTGTAATTTATTACTCATAAAGGCAAGTATGATGCATTTGACAGTAAGGAAATCATTTTGCCACATCTTGTATGTGGACTTATCTTCATCTGTGGCATCTTTTTCTAATGGCTTAGGATCAGGGGCATCAAGAATATAGAAAAATTTTTCTTGATTGAGTACTATTTCTAGGTTTCTCAGCCAGTCCATATAATTTTGACCAATCAATTTATTTGAATCCAAAATTGAATGCAATGAAAGTGAAGAAGCCATTTAATCTACATAATAAAGAACAATACATAAGCAAACAACTCATGATGACAAACATAATTAAATTAGGACCTTAATTTAATTATGTCTCCCACCATTTAATAAAAAAACAAAACCCTCTAATTCATTTTCCTAGTGAGAATAAGACCATAATTCCTTATAAAAGGTTTTGTGGTTGCACAACAAACCTGTTATAAGATCAAAGGTAGGAAACTCTTTCCAATTACATTTTATGCAACTCTCAAAAAATTTTTGCCTCTAAAACATTAATAGTCTTGTGTTAGCACAACAAACTTTAATGTTTTAGTTTAAATAAATTTCTTCATTTCTATATAGTCAAAATGAAATATAACTGCTTTTGTGGTTACACAACAAAGCAGTATATTCAAAATGCTATAAGCATCTCAATGCACTAGATTAATATTACATCATTCCCCATGATAGATCTTGTGGTTACACAACAAAACTAATATGGTTTTGGATATAATAAGAACCTAGTATGAAGGAAGGTCTTAATGTAGTGAATATAATACTACGCATTTCAATCTAGAATTAAATTAATCGAATCAACCAGGTAAATGGGAGAGAAGTGGGGGTCCTCCCATTGCTTTTCTTAGACATCAATAAATTAGTCAGGTCAGACAACGAAACCAATTAAAAAATCATGTTCTCTTTACCAATCATGAACAATTTTTTCTAGACATCGATTGATCAATTAGACATTCCGACTAATTCAGCTATAGGTTAATTACACTACAACTTAATATAATTTTAAAGAGGGATTTAAATGGTCTCGATGCACATTCTGATTTAAAATCAAACTAAATATATAAAAGCATCAATTATGATTATATATATATATATATATATATATATATATATATATATATTAACATATATAATTATTCTAGGACAACCATCATTACATAGTGAATACTTTTCACTATGTCAGGGCAATCTTTGCAGAATAATATATACATCATAATCTCATTATGATAAATAAAAATATGATCTCATCATATAAATAACATGCAAATAAAAAGATTATACCATATCTTTCATTTATGCCATTATATTATAAGCAAAGCATTATATGATTTAACCTAATAAGGCTTGCTCTGATACCACTGATAGGATTGGTGTATAGGGCAGAAGCATGGATTTCAAAGCAAAATTATGAAATCATACAAACCAAAACCGAACCCTAGGACCACCTTATTAGTAATTAAATCATATAACATGCATTTGTAATATAAAAGAAAGTATTAGAACATACCTCTTATCGCTAAACCCTAAATTATCCCTAGTTGCTGGCAGTAGTCCGGCAGGAGTTCCACCAGGTGCCCATATGTTCACCCTCCAATGTTGATCCACACAAAGACTTGATCAAGACACCAACACCTCTGATTTATATATAATTAAAATTTTAATAATAAGAACTTTAATTAAATGGGCAAGACCTTCCTTAGTCTTTATGTTACCTTCCTTGTCTCTCCTTACCTATCTTTCTTTTTTCTTATCTTCTTAATTTTTCTTCTTTAATCTCTTTATCTTAAAATGACTTTTTATCCTTATAAGGACAAGGTCTGGATAAGAGAAGAAAAGAAAAAAATTGGACAATAAGAAAACACTTGTAAGAAAGAAAGATAATTTCACAACCCTCGGACTCTTGGTGCACACCCTTATTTATAATGTACGTAGGGGTACCAACACATTTTTTTGCACCCTTTCCATATTATTATCTCATGTCCCTTCAGCCTATCTCATGCCTTATCAAATAATAACGACATGTAGACTTAGTCCAAGAGGTGCCTTAAAGCAGAAGGACTCTTGGACTAATTCTACGTAAGTTATTTATGAAGAGTCACAAGCTTTCATTTTTGGCGCCATCATATACAACCATTAGATCAGATAAGAAGGCCATCCAATGGCCTTGTGAGGGATGCCCATTCAGCAAAAATGTCATGGAGATGATCTTTGAATAGTCAAAGTTCCAAGGGACTTTGACTTGGTCCAAGAGGTGCTAAGGAAGAGTGGACGGCAAGGAGTCTTGGGCAATAAAGAGTCCCTTCTTATGCAAATAGATAATGGAGTTTTTAACCTATAGAAGGACTCTTTTGTGCCCCATATCTGATGTCCATAACTATTTAAAAAATTTATGTGACATGAAAAATAGGAAAAGTCAAAGAAGGTAGGCGCCAACTTAATCCCATGCGCCAAAGACTCTTTGCGCCTGAAAGACTTTCCATGCACAAGAGAGAGACTCTCTGGTGCATGGGATTCTGGTATGTGATGCCCCAACTGAAGTCCAATTAGTCTAGGTTAATCCAATTTAAGACCAAATCCAATTTGGCTCAAATTGGTCCTTAATTAGCCCAAATCGAAAGTCGATTCGAATCCAATTCGAATCTAGGTGCTAGGGTTTGCTACATGTGCTAGCATGTTCATCTTGCAAACATGGTCTAATCTAATTAGATCCTTAATCAATTCTCTTTGTGTGTGATCCATTGGATTCCACATCTAGCCAGCAGTGGGTCTGGGTGTGATTTGATCTAATTAGGTTAGAACTCAATTAAACTGATTTAGGTCAAAACTAGCCTACCCAATTTGACCAATTAGAACACTTTCTAATTTAATGATCAAATTAAAATTTTAATTTGATCAAATCCACAAGACATGATTGATGTCTAGCAACATATCGTGAGTTCCTAAAAGATGTGAAATTTTGATAGAAATACTAAAAATACCCTTCAGTGAAAAGTTATCATGCAACTAGATCCTTCGATCACCCTGCATCCTGAATATGACTCTAGGTATGAAAATATGTCAAACCCAATATCATATTCATTTCTCTTTCAATCTTATGATGATGATTCATTTAATGAAATATTAGAAATTATTTCTAATTTTTTTCATGCTTTGATCAAAGTCTTCCTGAATCATCATTTGTTTGAAGTAGGTAGGATGCGATTTCTTCTTACCAGGAGTGATCGATTCCATGTTTACCTACTTAGAACCTTCATATATAATCTTCCATATCTAGATCATCTCGTACATGACTGAGTCATGAATGAGTATGAACCAAAATATGGATTCATATATATAAGATTCTATGGTAGTTTTAGGTCAAAGGATTACATGCACAATTCCACTATGAGAACCATCTATTGACATGTAGATAAGACTCCATTAGATATTCTCAACTTGGATCAATTCAGTGAACTCATTCTCTAATGAGCACTCATATCCTTGTATTAGTATCATACACAAGTAATTGTGAGATCAATCACCCTCTCAATTGAGCATACAAAAGATGTGCTAGTCTTACCGAAAACATTGATCCCTAACTCAATATTCCATCGATCAAAAATATTTAAATTAGGGTTTTAAGATTTTAGGTCTCACTGGTATGATCTCATCATAATCCTAAAATCATAGCCTTAATTTATGGGATTCATCATAATCTTAAATAAATAATAAGACACTGCATATGATGAAATAATGTCTTTATTTATTTTAAAATATCATTACATGAGTTTGGAGGACAAAGAACATCCTAAAAAATAAATAAATTTTTGATTGGCTTGAGGGCATATACCTTTCTGATATGATATATGAGATGCATGCAAAATATATTTTTAATTAGATTAATTTTTATATATGTGATATATGTTGTAGACCTAACTAGTTTTGTAGATTTATCATATTTCTGATTAAGACATTCTCCTTGGCCGTTCGATCATAAGAATGAAGTAGGGTTTAAGGCCCTCTCCTTTCATTCGATGGAGTATTCTTATGGTGTGTAGGGGTGCTGCACGTTAGACCTTAATCAGAAATCAAAATTTATTTTCTGCAAAACTCTAGATCCTGAAATCCAAAAATTTTATCTACATATTTTGTTTATGAACCCTAAACTTAATTGAGAATTAAGATTATAAAATATATTAAGTCTAAAATTAAAAATTTTCAAATCTAAGACATATTCATAAAGTTAGGTTCGGACTTGGATAGCTCAATTAGGTCTAACGGTTGATCAAACCAAATCAAGAGTTGGTTAGGTGGGATCAGGAGTACTTAAATTGACTAGTCTAATAGGATTATGTCTGGGTCAAGGTCGAGTCACATGAGTGATCGATCAAGTTAAGACCTAATTAGGCTCAGTGGTTAGAGTCTGGATTGTAGGCTAACCCGATTGGTTCTGGCTCAATAATTTGGTGTTTAAGGTAAGTTTGGTAGATACGTCTGGCTGGTTTTTAATTAGGAGCTACTTGATTCGAATGCATTTTTGTCAAGTTAATGGCATATCCCTTCCATTGATCTCACTTACCTAGTCATATTTGTCGGCCTAATCCTGATGTAAGGTGGCTAACAATATGAGCTAACCTATGCCATTAGGTTAGTCATAATGGTTATGGCTATGTCAAGTAAAGTTTAAAGAGACCTAAATCAAATCTTCCTAAGAAAAGATTAAATCTAAGGTCTTCTACCATTGTAAATGTGCGAACTCTTTTTGGAGTTGATTGTTTTTAGCTGGTCATAGTGGTTCAGTTGCATCGAAAAGATGCAACCATGTCTATTAGGCATTGGATGCTACGAGCTGGAGGATGGATTGGGCTCAATATTCTAGATATGGTGAGAGACCCAATTTGGAATCCAATCTATGCAAATGGTATGTTCGACTTAACTAAGGAGTGGATCAATATTCCGGGCATGGTGTGATTCATGAATTAGAAACCAAGTCTGGGTGCATCATAATTAGAGAATCATTGGACAAGAGTTGTTCACTCATTGGCTAACCCATCACCAATAACTATTAGGTGAGGTGATGAGTCAGTTGGTGGGACTGTATCATCCACTAAAAATCAGTAATCGTGAAGATTTTTGCATCTCTATAGAGGGTGTGTAGGGATCCAAAAAATTAGTGAAAGCTAATTTATTTAAAAATCAAATCCATAAACAAATTGGTCAAGTCTTAATTACAAAATCTAACTAGAAACTTTGACTTTCTACAGAAAAAAGAAAAATATCTACATCCAACCCACTAGCCCATATCCTGGATACCCATAGACTGATCGGATCCAATTACAAAGATTGACTTCAAAACTTCAAAATTATTTTGGATTTCAAGAAGTTAACTCATGTATTGGATCAGGATCCTCCCACCTTACCAGCTCATTTGTTCGCTGAATAGAGAGCATCTCTTGACAAATGGATGGATGAAGATAATAAGGCTAGATACTACATGTTGGATTCGATGTTTGATGAGCTTCAGCATCAACATGAAGATATCAAGACTGCCTGTCAAATGTTGGCTCACCTGTAAGAGTTGTTTGGTGAACAGAGTCGCACAGCCAAATATCAAGTCACTAAACAACTATTTAAGGCTAAAATGCATGATGGGCAGTCAGTCCAAGATCATTGTCTGATGATGATCAAGGACTTGGAAGAGCTTGAGAAGCTCGAAGTGAAGTTAGATCAAAATCTACAGAATGATATAATTCTGCAATCCTTGACTGATGCATATGGGCGGTTCATCATGAACTACCATATGCATAAACTTCAGAATACTCTAGCCAAGCTTATGAATATGTTGGTTACTGCTGAGCTTTCTATGAAAGATTCCAAAGGCTCAGTATTTGCTATGGAATGGACTTCTTTCAAGAGAAAGTTTTTTGAAAAGAAGAAGAATTCTGTGAAAAACTAAAAGGTGGAAGGTGAAAAGAAAAAGAAGGTAGAGCTGAAGAAGAAAGCTGCTGACAAAGAAAAGTATTTTAATTATAATACTGACGGCCACTGAAAGTGAAACTATCTTACATACCTAGCCACCCTGAATAATAAGAAGGAGACAGGTCCTTCTAAAGGTATGCTCGTTATTGAATCTAACCTTACGATTTCTTCTGCATCTAGTTGGGTGCTTGACTCTGGTTCTAGTGCTCATTTGTACACTTTCATATAGGATCTTGAAAATAGCAGGAGGTTGAGGGATGGTGAGATGATCCTACGTGTTGAAAATGGAGCAAGGGTTGCTGCTGTGGCCGTGGAAACCTACCGTCTTCGACTACCATTTGGCTTAGATTTAGTACTTAGGGATTGTTATTATGTGCCTGCTGCAAGCAGAAATTTGATTTCTATTTCATGTTTAGCATAAGAAGGCTATGTAATTAGTTTTCTTAAGGACCATTGTAATATTCTTTACGAAGAAAATAAAATTACAAATGGTTTTCTTATTAACGATCTCTACCAATTACATATTGATGTATCTATCTTTAATATCGAGCAAAATGTGAATGCCATAAGATCAAAATGACCCAGAGATAGTCCAAACGATAGGTATCTATGGCACCTAAGGCTAGGTCATATAGCAGAAGATAGGATTAATAAATTGAAGAAAATCAAACTATTGAGTTTGTTGACTTCCGAGTCATATCCAATTTATGAATCATGTCTTCATGGCAAAATGACTAAGGTTTCTTTTGTAGGACATGGGGAAAGGGCTATGGAACTACTTGCCCTAGCACATACTGATGTGTGTGGTCCATTTGATGTGCCGGCTGTAGACAATTTTGACTACTTCATAATCTTTATCGATGATTTATCTCGGTATGGGTATGTATATCTTATGAGACACAAGTCTGAAGTCTTTGAAAAGTTTAAGGAATTCAGACATGAAGTTGAAAAGCAAATTGGAAAACCCATTAAGGTTCTTCGATCAGATTGAGGAGGTGAATACCTTAGTCGAAAATTTTTGGACTATCTCAAGCAAAATGGCATAGTCTCTCAATGGACTCCACCTGGAATACCTCAACTCCATGGAGTTTTAGAATAAAAGAACTGGATCCTATTAGATATGGTCTGATCTATGATGAGCTTTATAGACCTTTCTGATTTTCTATGGGGACATAGTATGTTAACTACAATATATTTACTAAATAGAGTTTCCTCTAAAATTATTTCTACCACACCGTATAAGATATGGCATGGTAAGAAACTAAGTCTGAGTCATCTTAGAATTTGGGATTGTTCGGCTCATGTCAAAAGACAATAAGCGGACAAGTTAGACTATAGGTCCTTTAGAGCTTGATTCATAGGATATCCTAAAGAGTCATTAGGATATTATTTCTACATTCCAGAAGATCGTAATGTGATTGTGAGTCGGCATACCATCTTTCTTGAAAAATAGTTTATTCAAGATGGTGGCATTAGAAAGTAGGTCAAGCTCGAGGGAAAAATCTCATAAGAGCAACGAGCTAAGGACCCTATGGAATCAAATCAGGTTGAGCCAATACAATTATTACCTCCTCCACCTCATAGATCAGAAAGAATTTCCCATCTCCCTGAGAGGTACTTAGGTACTATTTCAAAGAAAGTAGAAGAAATATTCCTCGTAGGTAATGGGGTTCATGGTGATGATCCCAAAATCTATGACAAGACGATATCGGATATCGACTTCGAGAAATTATTAGAGGCAATAAAGTCAGAAATTGACTCGATGCACTCAAACCAAGTCTGGACCTTGGTAGATCCACCAGAAGGTATAATACCTATTGGGTGTAAATGGATCTACAAGAGAAAGATTGGTGCAGATGGGAATGTAGAGATATTCAAAGCTAGATTAGTGGCAAAAGGGTATAGTCAGCGTGAAGGAATTGACTATCAGGATACTTTTTTGCCAGTAGCTATGCTAAAATCCATCCACATATTGCTTGCTGCTGCAGCCTATTTTGATTGTAAAATATGGCAAATGGATGTAAAAATGGTATTCGTAAATGGATACCTTGAGGAAGATATCTATATGGAATAGCCACTAGATTTCACATCCAGTGATGTTGATCACAAAGTATGCAAGCTGCAAATGTCCATATATGGACTTAAGCAAGCATCTTGGAGCTGGAATACTCATTTTAATGATGTGATCAAATTATTTGATTTCATCAAGAACGAGGAGGAACCATGTATTTTCAAAAAGGTCAGTGGGAGCGCTATTGTCTTCCTCGTACTATACATGGATGATATCCTCCTTATTGGGAATAATATTTCCACATTGACCACAATTAAAATATGGTTATCTAACGAATTCTTCATAAAAGATCTAAGAGAAGCATCCTTTATTCTAGGAATTAAGGTTTATAGAGATAGACTGAATAGGATGCTTGGTCTTTCACAGAAGATGTACATAGAGGAAGTGCTAAAGAGGTTTAGCATGGAAAACTTCAAGAGGGGATTGGTACCCTTTAGACATGGCATTCATCTCTCTAGAAAAATGTGTCCCAACACACCTAAGGAGATTGAACGTATAAGTAAGATCCCTTATGCTTCAGCAATAGGGAGCCTCATGTATGCCATGTTATGTACACGACCTGATATAGCCCATACTATGAGTGTCACGAGCAGATATCAGTCGAATCCAGGTGAAGAACATTGGACTTCTGTAAAATGTATCCTTAAGTACTTGAGAAGAACTATGGATATGATGTTGGTTTTTGGTAATGGAGAACTCCAAGTCTAGGAATATACAGACTTGAATTTTATGTTCAATATAGATGATTGAAAGTCGACATCTAGGAGTCTGTTCATGTGTAATGGTGGTGCTGTCAGTTGGAAGAGTTTCAAGCAGATAGCGATAGCAAATTCCATCATGGAAGTAGAGTACATCGCTGCGTCAGAAGCTGCAAAAGAGGCATTCTAGTACAAGAAGTTTGTCGCAGAGATTGGAGTGATGCCATCAGATGCCATTCCTCTGTACTGCGACAGTAATGGCGCCATAGCCCTAGCTAAGCAGTCAAGGTCTCACTAGAAATCCAAGCACATCGAGCAGTGATACCACCTCATCCACGATTATCTTGACAAAGATTACATCGAGATCAAGAGAGTCAACTCCGCAGGCAATGTGGCAGACCCACTTACAAAGCCATTAGGCCAACAGAAGATCGAAGCCCACGTTGAGATGATGGGACTTAGATTTGTAGCCAATTGACTTTAGGTCAAGTGAAAGTTTGTTAGATATGTGTGTGCCCTAGAAGCCAGATTGGCTGGCACTTGTAATACACTTCTAAGGGTAAAATTATAATTTTAACTATAAATAATAAAATAAATTATTTTCTATCATAGTGTGTATTTGAAAGTGTCTGTGATACATCCTTTGAGTTAATGGTAATGATAGTTCATATTTTCAAGAGTTAAAAATTTAAGACATGAATTTTCATTATTAATTCATAAAATGCTTTCGACTATAGGATCATCATGAGAATGATGATTGATCCAGAAGGTTGGTGTACGATCATTTTTTTTGGATAGATGAGTCTTGAGTGTATGGTGTAGAGACATCAGAGTGAGAGTATGGATACTTGTTAGAGAATGAGGGCACTGAGCATGACCACCTCAAGCAGTTATGAGGAAGTCTACCTTCTCGTCGATGACTGGCTCAAAGCTGTAGTAGTGTGTCTGATTCTTTAACCTGATGTGCATTGATAATTCATCTTGAGGGTGTTGTGTTTGACTACACCATAACTCGATCTCCTAGCCATTCAGAACTCTGAGGTGTATGTTGGCTATAGCACGTTCATTGTAGGAATTGGATTGCACCAATAGGAGATCTATCTACCTTGGTAGATGAGGAGTAGCCCTATGATGATCATGAGAATCAAGTCTATAAGCTCATGGCCATGGCGAAGTGAAAAAATAGAAAGAGTTTCTATTAGGATTTCCACATTGGACTTGAATCGAATGATTAATTCATGTGACAAAAATTAGGGTTTGGCGAGCTCACCTTAACCCTAATCTGATTGGGGCTCAAGATAGAAGAACTTAATCACACAGGTAACTGCACCGAGATGTTTGCTTTCAGTTCTGATGGGTTGCCACTATATGCTGTTAGGTGTCACTGATGGATTTTGGAAGCAATTAGAATGATTTGGATGATCAATCATACTAGTTATCTGAATCAGAAAAGTTTTGATCCATCGGAAGATATTTTAATGATGTCAATGATAGAGATCGTGACATATCCCATTACCATATGGAACTGAACCTAACTAGATCACATAAATAAAGGTTTGGATCTGGATATCATCAATTGGATTAACCCAGTTCAATTATTTTGAATAAGATTCAATTAGGTTCAAGAAAATTATGCTAGCACACGATTAAGCCTAATGTTCTCCTTTAACAATCATTAAAGCTTGTCTCGACTGAGCCAAATGTATTTAGGCTCACTCAAAAATCTTTACTTACTGACTGGAGCTTATCCAGATCAGAAAAGGATTGTCTTAATTTATAGGATAAATTTGAGACAACACCTATCATTTTCCATCATCTGCTAAATCTTGTCTTCAGATATTGATAAAATGTTGACCCAGGACACTTAGACATCTGCCCATGTGTCATGAACCCATAGGAGAGAACCTGGAGACTTGTCCCCTGCTAAAAAGTAGATAGGAAGGGGGTGCATGCCTAGGGAGTCATGCGCCCCATGTGAATAAAAGATGGAGTCCCATATAGATGGGACTCCAGTTGCTTCAGGGATTAAATTGTGTGGCACCAAGAAGACTTGTTTGACCCAGTCTTGGCCACCTAAAGAGTGTTTTGAGGGTCTTTAATTTGATTGGATCAGATAATGTCATCCCACCAATTAGATTTAGATTTGATTGCACAAAGGACCGTGATTGGCCAGGATGATGTGGCATTGCATGGCGTAGCAGGATCTATATAAACCTTGTCTGCGCTTAGAATTCACTTGTTCTACCTTTAGCCCATGCCACATAGCCCCTCTCCCTTCTTCTCCATGCCACCCTCTAGTTCTCTCTCTCCTCTTCACACCCAAGGGACTTTGGGCATGAAGAAGGTGCGATCCAAGTAAGTGAAAGGCGCTAGGAAAGGAAGAAGGCAGCATTGCTACAAGAGACAATGACTATTCTTCAAAAGCTGTTTTGAAGACCTTCAAGATCAGATCTAGATCTGATTTTTGGAGGATTGATTGAGAAGAAGAAGATCTTCAGATCCTGCCTAAGTGGATATCGGTAGAGGCCAGGCACTTGCATGGCTACATCCAGAACCTCAGGCAAACATTGGGATCATCACAGGATAATTGGATTATCTAAAACAAAGATATAAATAAATTAGATTTAATTTTTATCTTTATTTTTATTTTTATTTTTATTATCAGATTAATAAGATTAGATCTGAGGAGTCTCATATCTGATTAGGATCTTAGACAAAATTTTTTTGAAATATTCCTCCTAATCCAATCAGATCTGAGCGAACCTGATCCGAAAAATAGGTTTTTTCTTTCAATATACTCCTAATACATAGATCTAAGTACAAGAAGTGGACAGACACTAGAGCCTATGAGGCTACTCATCATCAGATGGAATTTCTAATGTCTAGGATGAGGCTTGTGAGGTAAAAGGTCTAGCTCTCTTCTCCTAGTCCTAGCAGAAGGTCTGGCTACCTGCGAGGGAGGAGGCCCTCCATGAGTGTAGACTCTAAGTGGTGGTCTGCTCTCACTCATGGATATCTGGGTGGTCTGATTAGATGACATAGGTGGAGGTCATGGCATGGCTACCCTAGCCACAGTATCTGTTGCTGCTACCACTGGTATCGCACATGGAGCGAGTCTCTTTATTTTTTTGATCAAACTGTCCATGGCTCCAAGTATTGAAATGATGGCCGCTGCTGTGCCTAACCCAAGCTACTGATTGCTGCCATCATCTCAGTGCCTCCAAACTCAACGATCTCCCTGAGCCGAGCAATCTCCTCAATGATGCTAGAGTGATCAGTGGATGTGTCATGTGCGTGCTCTCTCTGCTCCAGAATAGTAAGCCTTTGAGAGATAGTCCTCATCTTAGTCTATATAATTTCTACTCTCTCAGACAATCTCCGAATCTCTTCACTGACTCTGGTAGATATCATATCTGCTAGTCTCTCCATAAATGCCGAGTTAGCAATTGGTGTCTATGGGAACCTTCCCGTGGGTGGAGCTCGAGGTGTCATAGGTGTACCGAGTCAGTGTCAGGTGCATCTCGGGCTGCAGCTGGAGTAGAGGGCTCTCTTACGACTACAACCCTTGGCACTTTCCTCTCTTAACCAGAAATGTTCTCAATCCATCTTTCATCCTCTACATGATACTGCATTCTGGTCAAAGCTCTCATGTCATAAACATCATAGTGAGATAGCTTCTTACTTGCTTCATTCTCTATTGACACTCCAGCAGTCTCAAAGATCCTAGTCAGGGCCATTCTATAGGGCAAGCATATCTTGTTTCTTGATATAGCCTATCTCATCTGATGCATCATTATGTCGGGCAGGTTTATTTGAGTTTCCTGAACCATCAAATACATCATACATAGTTCTCTCTCAAATACAAAGTTATGTCTACCCAGTTTTGGAATAAAAATTCCACTGATGATATGACGAAGAACTCTCATTTCTATTGATAGTGTGGATGCCAGTACATCTCCAATGATATCATCCCTACCTACAATCAGTCTCAAACCCCTCCTTTTATTAGATAACTTATCCGGCACAAATTCTTCCTTTGTGATTCCAAAGGTTTGGGCCAAACTCTCCTCTATCACCTCAATTTGAACACCTTTGACTGTAGTTGTAATTTCAAAAAATCCTCTTTTAAGATTTTCATAGAACTCTCTAACCAACTTGGGTATATGGGAATATTCATTTGACAAAAGTCTTTCCATCCCATTCTCTCAATCCATGATCCAATAGAAAAATTATATTCCTTAAAAAATCCAAAATCAATTCTTCTCCCTATTGCTATGGCTCTAGTGGCCATTCTATCGATAGGTGAAGATGGTGGAGGAGGAGAGTTCGGTATACCTTGATCCGGTTGAGTTTCTTCCTGAATGGATTCTTCCTAAATGGATTCCTCCTGAATGGATTCTTTGAAAGGTTGAAAAATCTCAGATGGTTGGGATGTCGCTCATTCCATTTGGACTTTCCTTCTCCTCTCCCATACTTCGGCTCCACGGGTATTACAAACTTTCCGCACTCCATGCCTTTCTGCAACCATTTTACCCAAATTCGGTCTTAACTTTACAAATTGAAGGGAAGAGATGGTAGGAAAGCAAGCAGACACTGTTGGATTGAGTTTGAAAGGATGAGAGGCCCTCTGCTCGTCGAGATAAAGAATCTCTAGGGCATCATGAACAGTCATGGGTCCATTTTAATCGCTTGTGGCCCTGACACTCGAGTCGACTCGCAATTTTGAACTAGTTTGCTCGAGTCGACTCGAGTAATAGTTCTAAAATTTCTAGAGTTTCAGAGGAGATTTGATATTCAAATAATATTTAGTTATTTTCTAAATATTAATCATTAATTTTGTACATAAAATTTTAATTCTTTTGTGTTAAATTTGATTTACTTGGAGATTTGGAGAATGAAATTTAATCAGGTTGGTAGCATAGTCCTAAGTCTCTTCTAAAAATACTAAATTTTTCTTCATTCAGAGATTTTATGAATATGTCAGCTAATTGTTTATCAGTACTAACAAATTTAAGCACCACATCATTATTTTGTATATGATCTCTTATGAAGTGATGTCTTATCTCAATGTGTTTGGATCTTGAGTGTTGAATTAGGTTCTTAGTTAAATTGATTGCACTTATGTTGTCACATCTTATGGATATCTTATTAAGTTTAAATCTAAAATCTTCTAATTATTATTTAATTCAAATAATTTGTATACAACAACTTCCAGCAGCTATATATTTAGCCTTGACCATTGAGAGTGCTACTGAATTTCATGTCTTACTAAACCAAGAAATTAAATTTACTCCTATGAATTGACATGTGCCACTAGTGCTTTTTTTATCAAGTTTGCACCTAGCAAAATCAGCATCAGAGTAATCAATTAATTTAAATTGAGTTGCTCTATCATACCATAGTCCTACATTAAGTATCCTAGATAAGTATCTAAAGATTCTTTTGACAGCAAGCAAATGTGATTCTCTAGGGTCTAATTGATACCTAGCACACATGCAAACACTGAATACTATATCTGGTCTACTTGCAGTAAGATAAAGAAGTGAGTCTATCATACCTCTATATAATTTTAAGTCTACTTTCTTATCTTTTTTATCTTTGTCAAGTTTGCAGAATATACTCATTGGTGTGCCAATTGGTCTTGAACTCTTCATCTCAAACTTCTTAAGTATTTTCTTTATATATTTTATTTGGTTGATAGAGATCCCCTCTTCATTTTGCTTGATTTGGAGTCTAAGGAAGAAATTTAACTCTTCCATCATGCTCATCTCGAAGTCACCCTGCATTAGCTTAGCAAATTCTTGATAAAGAATTTCATTAGTAGCATCAAAAATATTATCATCTACATAGATTTGTACAACTAATAGATTCTTATCTTTTCTTTTTAAGAATAAGATCTTATCAATATTTCCTTTAGTAAATTCATTATCTAGTAAGAATTTACTTAATCTTTCATACCAAGTACGTGGGGCTCGTTTTAGACCATACAGGGCTTTATGTAATTTGAATACATGATTTGGAAGTGCATGATTTTCAAATTCAGATGGTTGTTCAACATATACTTCTTCTACTATATAACCATTAAGAAATACACTTTTTACATCTATTTGATATAATTTGAAATTCATGAAACATACAAAAGCAAGCAATAATCTAATGGCCTCTAATCTAGCTATAGGGATAAAGATTTCATCAACATGAATGCCTTCTTCCTGATTATATCCTTTGCTACTAATCTAGCTTTATTTCTTATAATGGTTCCATGTTCATCCAATTTGTTTCTATATACCTAACTAGTTTCAATTATTGGGTGGTCATTTGGTCTATCGACTAGGGTCCACACTTTATTTTTTTAAAATTAATTTAATTCTTCTTGCATGGCATCTATCCAATATGGATCATTTTCAGCTTCTTCTATTGACTTGGTTTAATTTATGAAATAAAAGCTATGTAATTGTTTACATTTCTAAGATAAGACCGTGTTCTTACCTCTTGTGATAGATCACCGATTATAAGATCTTTAGGATGTCCATGTGCATACCTCCATTCTTTTGGTAGCTCCTCTCTTGGACTGTAAGAGGACTCTTCATTCTTCTCTTCTTCATTATTTTGAGGTGGAGCATCCTTGAGTGTTAGATTGTCCATCATGTCATTAAAATTTTCTGCATCCTCATCTAAAGCATCTTTTTTCCTAATAGATTTGTTATTATATTCATGAAAGATAATATGAATTGATTCTTCAATAATGAGAGTTCTCTTGTTGAAGACTCTATATGCCTTACTTGATGAGGAATATTCTAAGAAGATACCCTCATTGGACTTGGCATCAAGTTTTCCCAAGTTATTTTTTTTATTGTTAAGTATGAAACATTTGCAACCAAACACATGAAAATAGTTGATATTTGATTTTCTATCTTTCCAAAGTTCATATGGGATTTTCTTTAAAATAGGTCTTATTAGAACACGGTTTAATGTGTAATATGCAGTGTTTATTGCTTTAACCCAAAAATATCTAGGTAAATTACTTTCACACAACATAGTTCGTGCCATTTCTTCTAGTGTTCGATTTTTTCTTTCTACTACATTTTGTTATGAAATTCTAGGTGCTGAAAAATTAAGATTAATTTTTTTTTTTCATTATAAAAGTTCTTAAAGTGCTGATTTTTGAATTTTGTACCATGATCACTACGTATGCAAACTATTATTGATGTATTCTTTTCATTCAAAACCTTTCAATAAAATTTAGAAAATGTATTGAAGGCTTTATCTTTTTGTGCTAAAAATATTACCCAAGTAAATCTTGAAAAATCATCTACAATTACAAGATCATACTTTTTATCTCCTAGACTAGTGGTCCTCGTGGGTCCAAATAAATCCATGTATAGCAATTTTAAAGGTCTAGAGGTTGAAATCATTCCTTTTTTTTTGAACGAATTCCTAGTTTGCTTTCCAAATTGACATGCATTACAAATTTGATTCTTTTCAAAACTTAGTTTTGGTAGTCCTCTTACAAGGTCTTTCTTAATTAATTTTTAGAGTAAGTCCATACTAGTATGACCTAATCTATGATGCTGTAATCAACTAGTTTCATTGAGCTTGGCATCTATTGCTACTAGACATTGATCATTCTTCATGTATAGATCATCAAGATCTACCATGTAGACATTGTTATGTCTATGTCCTATGAACATGATGACATTATCATTTGGATTAGAAATAATACATAATAGAGATTCAAAAGTTACTTTAAATTTCTTATCACAAAATTGACTAATGCTAAGAAATTATATTTCAACTCATCAACTAGCAATACATTTTTAATAGAAGTAGAAAGAGTGATACGAATGTTATCGATGCCAATGATACGTCCCTTTCTATTGTCACCAAATATAACTACTCCTCCTTTAGTCTCAGAAGTGATAAATTAAGATTTATCACCCGTCATGTATCTTGAACAGCCATTATCAAGATACCAAAGTCTTTTCTTGTCTCGAGCTGCAAGACACTCCTATATAAGGAAATCAAGTTGAGTTTTTAGGTACCCAAGTCATCTTGGGTCCTTTGAGGTTAGTGCTCATGATTTCTTTTGGAACCCAAATCATTTTAACTATTATTCATTTAATTTTTTGAAATCACATGCATAAGACTTATGACCAATTTTGCCATAATAAAAATATGAGATATTTGAGGTAGAGTTTGATGAGGCTTTAACAAATAGATTTTTGAATAGTTTTTATTTCTTATGAGGTTTAAATTCTAATCCAGTCTTGTTAAAAATAGCTCTTTGTTTATTTAATAGAATATTTAATTTTTCAGAACTATAGGTAAATCTTTCTACAAATGGTTTGATTTTTGCTAGTTCATCATTCAATTTCTAATTTTCATTAGTAAGTAAATTCAATTTTTTAGAAAATACTTTTTTTCATGAGTAAGTTCTAAATTTAACTTTCTCAAATCTTTATTTTTCAAAGTTACTTTCCTATATTCAGTCATAAGTTCACAAAAAGCCTCTTGTAACTCATCAAAAGTGAAATCTAAGAAGTTTTCAGCATTTACCTCCTCATGATGTGCCATCAAGCAAAGGTTGGCTTCTTCTTATGATTCTTCCTTAGAGCTAGAGTCCTCACTATCACTCCAAGTGGCCATCATCATCTTCTTCTTGAGATTTTTGGATGATTCCTTGAGAAGAAGGCAGTCCATCCTAAAGTAGCCGGGTTTCTTGCACTCGAAGCAAATTGGTAGCTCCTCTTTCTCCTTAGTTGGTTCACCTTTGAAGGTCTTCTTCTTGAATCCTTGCTTCTTCTTTCTCATAAACCTCTTAAACTTTCTTGTAATCATAGCCAAGTCTTCTTCCTCCTCCTCTTTATTGGTTTCCTCACTCTCATCATTATTGGGAGTGGTTGTCTTGAGAACTATGGTCATTTTCTTCTTGATTTTCTCCTCCATGTTTTGCCTCATATTCAATTTATGAGTCATTAAGGACCTAAGAAGCTCTTTCAATGGTAGCTTGTTGAGGTCTTTAGCTTCTTGGATGGTGGTGACCTTTGCTTCCCAAGCTTTCGAAAGTGACCCATGAATTTTACGAACAAGCTCACTATTAGTGTAAGATTTACTCAAGCTTTTCAAACCATTGATAATATTGATAAATCTAGTAAATATTTTAGAACTAGACTCATTTGACTTCATTTTAAATAATTCATATCGATGGACAAGCATATTCATTTTAGACTTCTTTACTTGATTGGTACCCTCATGGGTAACCTCTAGCCTATCCCAAATCTCCTTGGCCAAAGCACAAGTAGAAATTCTATTGAATTCATTGAGGTCTAATGCATAATATAGGACATTCATGGCCTTAGCATTTAATTCTATCATTTTCATATCATGCTCATCCCAATCCTCTTCCGATTTGAAAATATCATTACCCTCTATTTTGATTATGGGAGTGTGTGGGCCTTTGATTATCACTCTCCAAAGTTGATAATCAAGTGCGTGAATGTAAATGTGCATGCATGCTTTCCAATAAGTGTAATTTATTCCATTGAACAAGGATGGGCGGTTGGTTAATTGCCCTTCAGCAAGAGATGCACTCATATGGATTACCATTTGATCTTAACTCTTGATTATTAAATCAAATAAAGTAAGTACCAACCTCTGATACCACTTGTTGCCCAGTAAGACAACCCAAGAGGGGGGGGTGAATTGGGTTTTTCAAAACCTAAAGCTAGTTGGGTGCTATTTTTAAAAATAAGTGATGTGATGGTGTATGCCTTAGTTCTAAATATGCAGAAATATAAATGAAATAAAGTAAACAAGATAATTACAAATACTAAAAAATTTATAGTGGTTTGGTGCCCCTTGCACTTACGTCCACTCCCTAAGGTCCATTTGAAAATTTCACTATAATCTCTTCAAGATTATAGTCAGATAGTTTTCCAAGGCTAACTATCAAAACCTAGTTGATTTTTACATTGGCTCACCAACCATAACTAAACACTGAGCCAATCCTTAGCATACAATCCAATTTTTAGGCTTAGATAAGACTTCTCCTTAGCTTCAAAATTCTATTAAAGCTAAGTTACAAGAAAGAGAAAAGCTGAACAACAAAAATGAGCAAAAAGCTCCTTTGATGAGCAAATAAGTTGATGAGGCTTTTTGGAATCTTCTTTGTTGAAGGCTTTTGAGCTTGTCTTCCTGCTGAATGGAATCTTTTGATTTGATTTTTCTTGAAGATGGGAGTTGAATGCTCTCTATTCAATGCTTTTTGAACTCTTTTCTTTAACTTTTTATTTCTCTCAATGAATGAATAGTCATATCTCTTCCTTCAGGTGTTTTGTAGGTGATTTTTCATGTTTGATAGGATGGAGAACCTTATTTAATCATTGAAGAAGAAAAAATGACTGTTTGAATCTAATCTGCATAGTTCTGGATAGTCTACAGAAACTAGCCATTGGAGCTTGAGTCGAACCTCGAATCGACTTGAGCCTCACCTTGAGGTCTTTTGCTCTACTTGTTCCTTCACTCGAGAGTTTTTACTCTGCTTGATCCTCAACTCGTGGATCCCGAGTCGACTTGAGCCTCTACTCGAGACTGTGCCAAACTTTACTTCAAAATTATTATCTTTTGTATTTCTCCTGAGACTTTGACTCAAGAATCTTAAGTCGATTCGAGTCTCTGCTCGAGACTTTATCCCAAAATCACCATTCTCTAAATTTTCACTGAGACTTCAACTCAAGAACCTCGAGTTGACTCGAGCCTCCACTCGAGACTGTTTGCTCTGAAACTTCTGCATGCCAGTCTGCGTATCAGCTCGAGCTGAACAATGAATCAAACCTTGAGTCGACTCGTGGACTTCTTATGTTGAAAAATTTTTGTTTATCCAAAAGTTTTCCTCTTGAATTCTGATTTTGGGATATCTTTTTCAAGCCTTATTTTAGGTGTGATTTATGCTCCAAATGCCTCCAACTTTTCTCTATCAATTTTTAAATACACTTATATGAATGTTTTATTTGATACTTTAAAATACATCCTAAAATATGATCTCATCAACTTCATTAGTTTAAATATATACTCAAATATTTTGTTACTCATCAAAATCAATCCTTGGGGTCAATAAAGGATGAGCCGAAGAAGAAGACCGTGGAGAAGAAAAAGTATTTTCTTTATAACTCTGATGGTCATTGGAAGCAGAACTACCCTAGATACCTGGCCAGCTTGAAGAACAAGTAGAAAGAAGGACCTTCTAAAGGAATACTCATCATTGAGTCTGTTGAGCAAAATGTGAATGCCATAGGATCATAATGATCTAGAGATAGTATTAATGAAAGGTATCTATGACATCTTAAGGCTAAGTCAAATAGTTGAAGACATGATTAACAAATTTTAGAAGTCCAGACTAATGAGTCTGTTGACTTTCGAGTCATATTCAATTTGTGAATCATGCCTTCAAGGCAAAATGATCAAGCTTCTTTTTGTAGGACATGGGAAAAGGGCCACTGCCTTACTTGCCCTGATATATATAGATGTGTGCGGCTCATTCAATGTGCCGACTAGAGGCAATTATGACTACTTTATTATCTTTACTGATAATCTATCTTGGTATGAGTATGTATACTTGATGTGACACAAGTTAGAAGCCTTTGAAAAGTTTGAGGAGTTCAGACATGAAGTAGAAAAGTAAATCAGAAAGCTCATTAAGGTTCTTCGATCAGATCGAGAAGGTGAATACCTAAGTTGAAAATTTCTGAACTATCTCAAGGATAATGGCATGGTCTCATAATAGACTCCACCTAGAATTCCTCAACTTAATGAATTTTCAGAACAGAGAAATCAGACCCTATTAGATATGATCTGATCCATGATGAGCCTTACGGACCTTCCTGAGTTTCTTTAGGGATATTGTTTAATGACAGCATTTATTTACTAAATAGGGTTTCATCTAAAACTGTTCCTACCACTGCATATGGGATATGGCATGGTAAGAAGTCAAGTCTGAGTTATCTCAAAATTTGGATTATTCGATGGCGGACAAGTTAGAGTCTAGGTCTCTTAGAGCTTGATTTATTAGATATTCTAAAGAGTTATTAGGATATTACTTCTATCTTTCAGAAGACCACAATATGATTATGGGTTGATACACCATTTTTCTTAAAAAATAGTTTGTTCAAGATGGTGGCATCAGAAGACAGATTAGGCTCAAGAAGAAAATCTCCAAAGAGCAAAGAGCCAAGGAACCTGAGAAACCTAGTTAGTCTGAGCTGATCCATAATTCACTACCTCATCCACCTCATAGGTCAAATAGGATTTTTCGTCCTCCTAAAGGTACTTAGGTACTATTTTAGAGGATGTAAAGAAAATATTTCTCATGAAAAATAGGGTTCATGATGATGATCCCAGAATCTATGATGAGGTGATGTCAGATATCGACTCTGAGAATTGGTTAGAGGCAATGAAGCCAAAGATTGACTTGATGTGCTCGAACCAAATTTGGATCTTGGTAGATCCACCTGAAGGTATAGTACCTATTGGGTGTAAATGGATCTTCAAGAGAAAGACAAGTGCAGATGAGAATGTGGAGACATTCAAGATTAGACTAGTGGTGAAAGGGTATCAAGATATCTTCTCATCAGTGGCCATCCATCCGTACATTGCTTGTCATTGCAGTATATTTCAATCATGAAATATGGTAGATGGACGTGATAATGAAGTTCATAAATAGATATCTTGAGGAAGATGTTTATGGAATAGCCATTTTATTTTCACATCCAGTGATGGTGATCACAAAGGTCTGCAAGCTGCAAAGATCCATCTATGGACTTAAGCAAGCACGTCAAAGTTAGAATGCTTGATGTAATCAAATCATTTGATTTCATTAAGAATAAGCAGAAATCAAGTATGTTCAAGAAGGTCAGTGGGAGCATTTTTGTCTTTCTCATATTGTATGTAGATGACATCCTCCTGATTGGGAATGATAGTTTCATACTGACATAGATCAAAGTATGGTTATCTAAGAAATTTTCTCTGAAAGACCTAGATAAGGCATCCTTCATTTTAGATCTATAGGGATAGATTGAAGAGGATGCTGGATCTTTCACATAGAGAAAGTACTAAAGAGGTTCAACATGGTGAACTCTAGGTTTAGAGGTATGTAGACTTAGACTTTATGTCTGACATAGATGATTGAAAATTGACATCTCAAAATTTATTCCTGTGCAATGGTTGTACTATAAGTTGGAAGAGTTCCAAGAACACCTGATCCACGATTACCTCAAGAAGGAACACATCGAGGTTAAGAGAGTCAACTCCGTAGACCATGCGTTTGATCCACTAACGAAGCCTTTAGGCTAGCAGAAGATCCAAGCCCATCTTGAGAAGATGAGACTTAGATTTATAGCCAATTGGCTTTAGATCAAGTGAAAGTTTATTAGATGTGTGCCCTAGAAGCCAGATTGGCCGACACTTATTAAATACTTTCTAGAGGCATTTTTGTAATTTTGACTTAACATAAATTAGAGAATTATTTATTCTATCACATTGTGTATAAGGTGTCTGTGATACATTCATTGAGTTAATAGGCATGATAATATATATTCTCAAGAGTTAAGAATTTAAGACATGAGTTATCATAATTAACTCATAAACTGCTCTCGATCATAGGATCATCACGAGAATGGTAATTGATCTGAAAGATCAGTGTATGATCACTTTCTCAAGATAGATGAGTTTTGAGTTTACAGTGTGGAGACACCGAAGCGAGAGGATAGGTACTTGTTGAGAACAGGGGCACTGAGCGTGACCATCTCGAGTAGTCATAAGAGAGCCTACCTTTTCGTTGATGACTAGCTTGATGATGCAGTGTGTGTCTAGTTCTTTAACTTAAGATGCATCGACAGTTCACCATAGTTTGACTACACCATAACTCGATCTCCTATCCATTCAAAATCCTGAGGTGTATGTTGGCTATAGCATGTTCATTGTAGGAATTGGATGGCACCAAGATGGGATCTATCAACCTTGGTAGAGGAGTGGTCCTATGATGATCATGAGATCGAGTCCTAAAATTCATTGCTATGGTAGTGTGAAATAATAGAAAGAAGTTTCTATTAGTGTTTCACATCGGACTCAAATTGAATGATTCATTCATATGATGGGTGTTGGGTTTGATGAGTTCATCTTAACCCTAATCCCATCAGAGCTCATGATAGAATAATCCAATCACACAGGTAGCTGCACCGAGAGATTCATTTTTTAGTTCTGATGGATTACCACCATATACTGCTAGGTATCATTGGTAGATTTTGGGATCAATTAGAATTATCTTGATGATCGATAATTCTAATTGGATGAATTGAAAGAGTTTTGGTCCATCGAAAGATGTTTCAATGATGTCGATGATGGAGATCATGACATGTCTCATTACCATATAGAATTGAATCTAATTGGGTCACACAAATAAGGGTTTGGGTCTGGATGTCATCAATTGAGCTAATCCAGTTCGATTGATTTGGATTAGATCCAATTAGGTTCAAGAAAATCATGCTAGCACATAATTGAACCTAATATTCTCCTTCTGTCATCTTTCTGGTTCATCTCGAGTAAGCCAAACTGGATTTGGCTCATCCGACAGTCTTGTATGGCTCTATCCTAGTCTGACTGGATCTTTTCCAGATTAGAAAAATATTGTTCTAACCTGATCTAGGCTTGTCCTAATCCATCGGATGACCTGCTAATTTTTGGAACTATTTGGACAAGGCTCATCCAAAAATTCTATAGGGATTTATCTTGATATGACTGGATCTTATTCTAACTTGATTAAGACTTATCCTAAATTTAATAAGATGGAAACAAGACAAGGGTTGTCTTTACCAGATTAGAGCTTGTCTTAAAATCATGAGATAAAATTTGGACAAGCCTATCCCAAAAATTCTAGATGGACTTTTCTTGATTTGACTGGATGAAGTCCTAGTCTGATCAAGGCTTGTTCTAACTTGATTAGGACTTGACATAAATTTATTAGATGGGACTTGAAAAATGCTTGTCTTAAATCCCATGAGATAGGAATAAGACAAGGGTCGAAGGTTGACCCAATTTTGCAAGAAAGAAGAGATGTGACGTGAGCCCCCTAGAATTTATCTGAGGAAGCACATCCATATGGGATTTACATGAGAAAAAGAAGGCCACACCCCTTATGGTGTGCGCCCTTTTGGATATGTATGGATGCGTCCCATTCAAATCAAGTTTGAATGGGTCAAAAGTTTGAATAGTTCAAACTCTTGGGAGATAAGAGTTGTGTGCCAACTTCCTCTTATCCCAAAGTTGTTCTACGCCATTTCTTCTTATTTTTGTGCAATAAAAATCTGAAAAAAGGGAGTCTGGGGCATGGAGATCATGGGAGAGTTCTTCTGCATGTTGGCTTTGACTTGTTCAAAGTCACATGCAAAGGGACTCTTGGTTTGGTCTATTTAAAGGGACCTGCGCAAGCTGTTGTGCATAGAAATTTATCTATGATGAAGCCCTACCAAAATCTACATCTCCATGCCTCCCTCATCTGATCCTCTCTCTATTCTCCATGTCCAAGTGTTGGGTAAAATCTGCGAGCAAAGATCAAGTTCCATTGGTGCAAAGATCAGCGAGAGACGACGGTGTTCGTGAGATGAATGCGCAGCCCTCAAAGTTTGATTTGAAGGCTCTACGAGAAGACATCAGATTTGATCTTTGGAGATCAAATTCAGAAGGGGGAGACTTCTAGATTTGACTTGAGTGAATACCAGTAGAGGTTGGGCACCTGCACGGCTCAATCAGAACCTTGGATCAGTCGTTAGATCATCACAATGGATAAATAGTTTATTCGATCAGGTCATAATTATTATCACTATTTTTATTTTTATTTTACTTTTAATTTTAGATTAATCTAATTAAATCTGAGAACTCTTAAATCTTATCAGATCATAAAAAAATTTTTAAAATTATTTTGCTATAAATCTGATCCGATCAGATGCATCCTTTGGCAGGAAAACTTGATTTTTTCTTCAAATGGTATTAGATCCAAGTTGGTGCTTTCAGATCTATCTTTAAATTGATCTAATTTTGTTTTTATGATCTGATTATTTGATTTTTAGATGTTGCATAGGATGTAATCAGATCTAAAATAAAAAATTGCATGTTTTAAATATATATGTTTGATATAAATAATGCATGTTCTAGTCTAGATCTGTTGTTCCATATCATGATAGTTTTCAAATATATTTTAGACTAGATCTGATTTAATTTTTTTTATGATTTAATTATTTTAGTTTTAGATATTACATTAGATATAATTAGATCTAAAATATAAGATCTAATTTAAAATTTTGATATATATGATATAGGCAGCATATGTCTAGACTAGATCTCTAGTTTAATCTCATAGTCTAGATCAAAAATTTTATAAAATATTCATTTAATTTTCTAAAAATTATATGATTAAATTAGTTAAATTTTAGATATTATAATTAGATCTGAAAGCATGAGATGCATTTAAAAATTTCATGTGGATGATATATGCAATGCATGTCTAGATTAATTTCATAGATCTATGCCATGAGTAGTCTAGATTAAAAATTTTATGATGAGATCATTTAAAATTTTATTTTTAGATATTATATCAGATATAATCAGATCTAAAAAATAAATTTAAATTTTAAATTTGGTACATGAGCTGTATGCAAAATATGTATAGATTAGATCTTAAATCATGTAACAGTTATATGCTTTAGATCTAATAGTTTTGTAGTTTTTATATTTCTGATTAAGACATTTCCTTTGGCTATCTGGTTATAAGAGTAAGAAGGATTTAAAGGCCCCCTCTTTCTATTCGATGGGATGCTCTTATGGAGTGTAGGGGTGCTGCGCATTGATCTTTAATCAAAAATAAAAAATTTACTTTTCTACGAAATTCTAGATTCTGAAATCCTAGGATTTTTGATGCATGTTTTGTTATTGAACCCTTGGGCTTAATTAAAAATTAAGTTTATGAAATTAATTAGGTCTAAAATTATGAATTTTTAGATCTAAGATACCTTCATAAATCATGGGTTTAGGTGTGGATAGCTCAATTAGGTCTAGCGGTTGATCAAACCGAATCAAGAGTTGGTTAGGTGGGATCAAGAGTGCTTAGATTTGACCAACCTAATAGGATTAAGTCGGAATCAAGGTCGACTCACAGTCACATATGGTCAATCAAGCTAAGACCTAATTTGGCTTCGTGATTTGAGCCTGGATTGTAGGCTAACCCAATCAGTTCTGATCAGACAAGTTAGTGTCTAAAGTAAGTATGGCAGATACGATCAGTGGTCTCTAATTAGAAGCTACTCAATCTGAATACGTTCATGATGAGTTAATGGCATATTCTTCCCACTGATCTCACTTACTCGACCAATTAGGTCGACTCAGTTCTGGTTTGAGGTGGCCAACGATTTGAGCTAACCCATGCTACTAGGTTAGTCATAAATGTTATGACTAGTTGAGTCTAAGAGATCAAATCAAATCTTCCTAGGAAAATATTAAGTCCTAGGTCTTCCACCATTATAGATGTATGGACCCTTCCTGGGGTTGATTGTTCTTAACTGGATACAGTGGTTCAATTGCACCAGAAAGATGTAACCATATCTATTAGGCATTGGATCCTACGGGTTAGAGGATGGGTTGGGCTCAATATTTCAGATACGGTGAGAAATCCAATCAGGAATCCAATTCATGCAAATGGTGGGTTTGACTTAACTAAGGAGTGGAGCAATATTTTAGGCATGATAAGCTTCATGAATTAGAGATCAAGTTTGGATGTACCATGATTAGAGAATCATTGGACAAGAGTTGTCCACTCACTGACTGACCCATCATCAATAACTGTTAGGTGAGGTGGTGAGCCAGTCGGTGGGACCGCACCACCCAGTAGAAATCCATAATCATGGAGATTTTCGTATCTCTGCCAAGGGAGTATAGGGATCCAAAAAAAATAGTGGAAGCCTAATTTATTTAAAAATAAAACTCTTAAATAAATTGGTTGAGTCAAATTATAAGTCTAACTAGAAACTTTGATTCTCTATAAAAAATATATCTGCATCAAAACCCCTAACCTGAATCCTAGATACCCACAAGTTGACCAGTCCAATTTATAAGGATTGGATAAAGAACTTTAAAATTATTTTGGGTTCAAAATGGCTGACTTATGTATTGGACTAGGATTAACCCCACTTTACCAGCACATTCGACCATGGATCAGAGAGCGTCTCATGAAAAATGGTCGAATAATGACAACTAAGTTAGGTGCTATATGTTGGGTTCAATATCAGATGAGTTGCAGTGCCAACATGAAGACATTAGGACTGCTCACCAAATGTTGGCGCACCTACAATAGTTGCTTGGTGATTAGAGTCGTGCAATGCATTATCAAGTCTCCAGAAGACTATTTAAGACGCAGATGCATGATGGGCAGTCAGTCAAAGATCATTGCCTGGCAATGATCAAGGATCTAGAAGAGCTTGAGAAGCTTGATGTCTTCATGGATAAGAATTTGCAAATTGATGTGATCCTACAATCCTTGAGTGATTTGCATGGGCAGTTCATCATAAACTTTCATATGAATAAGCTTTAGTGCACCTTGTTCGAGTTAATGAATATGCTGGTTACTATAGAGCAAACTTTGAAGAGTTCAAAGAACTCAGTTTTGGCTATGGGACAGACTTCTTCCAAAAGAAAGTCTTTTGAAAAAAAGAAAAAGTTTGCAAAAAAGTAGAAAATAGAGGGAAAAAGAAGGGCGAGCCGAAGAAGAAGACTATGGAGAAGGAAAAGTATTTTCACTACAACTTTGATGGTCATTGGAAGCAGAACTGTCCTGGATACCTGGCCAGCCTGAAGAACAAGCAGGAAGAAGGATCTTTTGCAGGAATGCTCATCATTGAGTCTGTCGAGCAAAATATAAATGCCATAGAATCAAAATGATTTAGAGATAGTATTAATGAAAGGTATCTATGGCACCTTAAGGCTAGGTCATATAGCTGAAGATAGGATTAACAAATTAAAGAAATCCAGACTAATGGGTTTGTTGACTTTTGAGTCATATCCGATTTGTGAATCATGCCTTCAAGGCAAAATGACCAAGCTTTCTTTTGTAGGACATAGGAAAAGGGCCACAAACCTACTTGCCCTGGTACATATAGATGTGTGTGGCCCATTCGATATGCCGGTCAGAGGCAATTATGATTGCTTTATTACCTTTATCGATAATCTATCTCAATACAGATATGTGTATTTGATATGACACAAGTCTGAAGTCTTTAAAAAGTTTAAGGAGTTCAGACATGAAGTAGAAAAGCAAACCAAAAAATCCATTAAGGTTCTTCAATCAGATCGAGGAGATGAATACCTAAGTTGAAAATTTTTGAACTATCTCTGGCATAGTCTCATAATGGACTCTGCCTAGTATGCCTCAACTTAATAAATTTTCAAAATGGAGAAATTGGATCCTATTAGATATGATCCGATCCATGATGAGCTTTACGGACCTTCCTGAGTTTCTTTAGGAACATAGTTTAATGATAATATTTATTTACTAAATAGGGTTCCATCTAAAACTGTTCTTGCCACCGCATATGGGATATGACATGGTAAGAAGTCAAGTCTGAGTTATCTCAAAATTTGGATTGTCCGGTGATGGACAAGTTAGAGTCTAGATCTCTTAGAGCTTGATTTATTGGATATCCTAAAGAGTTATTAGGATATTATTTCTATCTTTTGAAAGACCACAATGTGATTGTGGGTTGACACATCATTTTTTTTGAAAAATAGTTTATTCAAGATGGTGGCATCGAAAGATAGATTAGGCTCGAGGAGAAAGTCTCCAAAGAGCAAAGAGCCAAGAAACCTGAGGAACCCAGTTAGTCTGAGTCGATCCATAATTTACTACCTCATCCATCTCATAGGTCAAATAGGACTTTCCATCCTTCTAAAGATACTTAGGTACTATTTCAGAGGATGTAAAGAAAATATTTCTCATGGAAAATAGGGTTCATGGTGATGATCCCAGAACCTATGATGAGATGATATTAGATATTGACTCCAAGAATTGGTTAGAGGCAATGGATTGTCATTATATACTGCTAAGTGTCACTGGTGGATTTTGGGATCAATTAAAATTATCTTGATGATCGACATTTCTAATTAGATGAATCGAAAGAGTTCTGATCCATCGAAAGGTATTTCGATGATGTTGATGATGGAGATCATGACATGTCTCATTACCATATAGAACTGAATCTAACTGGATCATACAAATAAGAGTTTAGGTCTGGATGTCATCAATTGAGCTAACCCAGTTTGATTGATTTGGAATTAGGTTCAAGAAAATCATGCTAGCATATGATTGAACCTAATATTCTTCTTCTATCATCTTTCTGGTTTGTCTCGACTGAGCCAAATTAGATTTGACTCATCCGAGAGCCTTGTATGGCTCTATCCTAGTTTGATTGAAATTTATCCAGGTTAGAAAAGTATTGTTCTAACCTAATCTAGGCTTATCATAATCCATCGGATGAAAACAGGATAAGATTTGCTAATTTTTGAAACTATTTGGACAAGGCTCATCCAGAAACTCTATAGGAATTTGTCCTGATCTGACTGGATCTTGTCCTGGCCTGATTAAGACTTATCCTAAATCCCATAAGATGGGAACAAGATAAGGGTTGTCTTTGCCAGATTAGGGCTTGTCTTAAAATCATGAGATGAAATTTGGACAAGCCTATCCCAAAAATTCTAGATGGATTTTTCTTGATCTGACTGGATGGAGTCCTGGTCTGATCAAGGCTTATTCTAACTTGATTAGAACTTGACATAAATCTATTGGATGGGATTTGAAAAATACTTGTCTTAAATCCCATGATATAGGAATAAGACAAGGGTCAAAGGTTGACCCGATTTTGCATGAGGAAAAGAAGAGATATAGCGTGCACCCCCTAAAATTTATCTGAGGGCACATGTCCATATGGATTTACATGAGGAAAACAAGGCCATGCCTCTTATGGTGTGCGCCCTTATGGATACGTATGGAGGCATCCCATTCAAATCAAGTTTGAATAGGTCAAAAGTTTGAATAGTTCAAACTCTTAGGAGATAAGAGTTATGCGCTAACTTCCTCTTATCCTAAAGTTGTTCCATGCCATTTTCCCTTATTTTTGTGCAACAAAAATCTAAAAAAAGGGGATGTAGGGTGTGGAGATCATGGGAGAGTCCTTCTGCATGTTGGCTTTGAGATGTTCAAAGTCACATGTGAAGGGACTTTTGGTTTGGTCTATTTAAAGGGTCCTCTGCAAGCTGTTGTATATAGAAATTTATCTATGATGAAGTCCTACCAAAATCTCCATCTCCATGCCTTCCTTATCTGATCCTCTTCCTCTTCTCCACATCCAAGAGTTGGGCAAAACTTGCGAGCAAAGATCAAGTTTCATTGGCGCAAAAATCAATGAGAGACAATGGTGTTCGTGAGACGAACGCGCAGCTCTCAAAGTTTGATTTGAAGGCTCTATCGGAAGATATTAGATTTGATCTTTGGAGATCAGATTTTGAAGGAGGAGACTTCTAGGTCTAACCCAAGTGGATACTGATAGAGGCTGGGCACCTATGCGGCTCAATCAAAACTTCGGATCAGTCATCAGATCATCACAATAGGTAAACAGTTTACCCGATCAGGTGATAATTATTATCACTATTTTTATTTTACTTCTAATTTTAGGTCAATCTAATCAGATCTGAGAATTTTCAGATCTGATCAGATCATAGAAAAATTTTTAAAATTATTTCGTTGCAAATCTAATCCAATCAGATGCATTCTGCGGCATGAAAATCCAATTTTTCCTTCAATTTCTTGTTTGAATTCAAACTTGATTTGAATTCAAGCTTGAAACTAAATCTTATCTTGGATGAGATTGTTCTTGTCCATCCTAACTCCTTTGTGTGCCACTTTAAGAAGGGTTTTTTTGGTGTGTGCGAGATAGATTTGAAAGGTTTCTCACAACGAGATGGGCTTTCCACTGAGAGAAATCTTTTGGGGCGTGGGGTGGGTTGCCTTATTGGCATGTGATTAGAGGAGAACCATCTCCTCTTTGGTGAGTGTCCTAGAGTTTGTTCTAGGATTTTGGGAAGAGAGAAAGGGTTCTTAAGTCTTCCATCTCCACCTCTTCTACCTCTTGAAGTCCTTCACCTCTTGAAAGAGTTTGAGATTTCAAATGAAATGAGTTGGTTTAGCCATCTAAAAGATCTTTGCAAGAAGCTAGCACTTCATGGACTTTAGGATTTCCATATGAACCCTAATAAACTTCAGCTTAAAAACTCTCCTAGGCTAACCCAATACATGAAAGCACTCACTTAAACCAATGTACACTTATGATTTTACATGCTCTCATCCTCTAGATCTATCCCGACCCATACATTAGTTAGCCCTCTTAAGACCTCTCAAACCAGGCCTTAAGAACCCTAGGATCAAACTAGACCCTAGTCCAAATAGACCTCCCATGCATTTCTACCTGCACAAATTGAGATGTCTCTACTTGAGATCGAGACATCTTGCCTGCATTTGAGATGACTCATCTCAGAACTGAGTCATCTTCCCTGTGTGCCGTGCCGAATGCCACTCTCTGTCTGGATAAACTCTAAGATTGAGTTATTTTGATCCATCCTCAAGATGTCTCGGTATGAATTGAGTTATCTCCACCTAAGATCAAGATGACTCTAACTATGTGCCAGCCCCTTTCTTGGCTGATACTTCTTCCTGACTCTGATTCTTTGCTCCATCTTGTGTTCTCAAATCTCTGGAGTACCTACCAAGCCTCTCAAAGTCGTCACACCTGAATCTCAAGCCTGTGGATAGCTACACACTGTCTTCATCTTTGGACAACTCCTGTCCTAGTCCTAGGACCACCTATCCTATTCTTTCAGAGCCAACACCCTAACTCCTTCTGTGGCCTTCTAAGGCTTGGGAGCATCACACCAATTCTTACACACAGTAGCTGATAATTATCATAAATTCATCATTAAAAGTATTAATTTATTAATTAATTTATTTTTATTTTTAAGAATTAAATATTTTTATTTATTATTTTAAAAAATATTTTACCAATAGAAAGAGCTCATTTTTTTGATCATAATAAAATAAATTTGGAGCAAAACGGAGTTCAAACGGACCCGATATAAATTTTTAAAGAAAAAATAAAAAAATTTTAAAAAAAGAAATGGCTCAGTCAGCTCAACCAGCCAAGTCGGTGTGTTCAGCCAAGCCACCGCATTCGGCTTAACTAGTGCTTCCTAACTAGTCAGCATTTCGTTCCAAGCCAACTCAGCCATAGAAGCTAGCCGTCGGTCTACGAATCTAGGCATAGACCGCCAGCTCAGCAAAAAATGCCCAATCATAGGTTGCTACCTGGTGGACCAAAACCCTTAAAGGGTTTACAAAAAAGTCATCATGACTTATGGGGCAAAATGGTACTTTCATAAGCAAAAGCTGGGTGCTGATTGGTTGCGGTACGTGGTGTAGTAGGTTCAGTAGGTGCACAGGAATAGTAAGGCACGATCATGTGGCCGTGCTCTCTCTCGGTTCAGATCTGATGGCCCATATTTTTTTCTACCTTGATTCGAATTCAGCTCACATCCAGCATGTGATCAGATGGCTCCGAGCATTCTAAAACTTGATCCAATGGCTGGTGTTCATCCTGATGGTGATTAAGGCATCCACAGTTCCATCCAACTACCAAAATCTCATCATTAAGCATGAATGGATGGCCAAAATTTAATCCGAGTGGATTTAGGCTATTATACATTGGTTTTCAATATTTTTTGGATCGTTTGATCATGATTTAATGGCCAGAATTCACAGAACTTCAAAGGATGCATCCAAAAAGAGTTTTAATCTGATTTTTACTAGGATTTCTCCATATTTGACAATCAAAACACTCCCTTAGTCCCACATTGCCTAGAAGAAAATACTCTAGCCCTTCAACATCTATTTAAGGACCCCCAGATCATCAAATCAAATCATTTTCGATCATGAAAAGATGATGGTATAGGTTAGAGCCATGCTTGAAAATCAAGATTGCTTCAAGATAGACAGTGTCAAGAGAAAGAGTTAGACTTCTACACCATCTCAACGCCAACATCGATCCAAGATCAAGATTAGCTGCTTTTAATTTTAATTTTCATTTTTAAATTTCATGTATTTAAATTTTGAACCTTTAATTAATGCAAAATTTACTTTTCTAGCTATTTAAATTTTAGCTCTTTATTTTTAATTATAATTTAATTTCTGCTCTTTACTTTTAATTGCTCTTTAATTTCATCGCAAGTAGATGCTAAGATCTAAATAGTAGATCTTAGTACCAAGTTTAATTTTTTGCATCATTTAATTTTTGCTTTTTGTTGATCATTCTATTTTCTAACTTTGATTTTTTTTTCAAATCTTTTTTCTTTTATAAAAATTAAAGATTTTAAAATAAACCACTATCTTCTTTGTGGATTTGACCTGACTCACTGCTTTCTACATAATTTTAATTATTTTAAAAAGTTAAAATTAAATTAATAAACATGGTGTCCTAATGACAACATCACACTCTTATCATTAGCCTACATCTGATCTTTGAGTTATAGACAATCTCTGACATGATGCCCTAACTTGTCGTATCGATAGCACCTGATTTTGCTTTAGTTCCTTATTTTGGATCTAGATCACCCATCTTGCGATCTCCTGTCACTTCGACTGCTACCATCTGCTCCTCTAAAAATCATGAAAGCTGAGCTACCATTATTTGAGCTTGAAACTGGATTCTTTCTCTTGAGAATCTAGTTCTAGAGAATTGCCGCTGTGACCTCATCCATCTTAATGGTGCTCTTCTCTATTAGAAAAGTAGTCACCAAGAACTTATATGAAGGGGGAAGTGATGCTAGCAAGACTAATACCTTAGTCTTCTTCTCAACTTTCTTGCTAATACTGAGAAGGATAGTGAGGATCTTCTGAAAGTTGGATAGATGCTCCTGCATGCATTGACCATCGTCCATATGCAACTACTATAACTATCTCCAAAGGAATAGTATGTCGGTGAGCAACTTTGTCTTCTATAACTCCTCGAGCTTTAACCACATCACCGTCAAAAAAATCTCACCAAGTATATGGATCACCATATCATCCACTAGGTACAAGCGGATTATGCTCACCACCTGCATCTGGAGCCACTTTCAATCCTTCACCTCCATGGTAACAGGCATCTCCTTATATAAGAGAGAATCGATGAACCCATGTTGAATGAGTGCATCCTTCACCTTCACTTGCCACAAGAAGAAATTACTCTTTCCATCGTATCATTTGATCTCCATATTGATTGAGCTTGTCTTCTCCATATTTTTCAATCTTGATCACCACTATCACAACCTACACTCTGGTACCACTAAGCTCTGATATCAATTGTTAGCGATCTTATACTAAAATATTATTATAAAAAAAAATAAAAAAATATAATTAAGTATGTGGATCAGTCCAAAGGCTCACCTCCACAGGGCATGCGATGCTTCACTATAAGAAAGAAATAAATACTAAACAAGATTATCCACTCTCAATATTCGTATATAATCTTATCAGTAAGAAGCTATCTTTACAAAACTCTCTCTTGGAGACCTCCTAAAATGATCACAGTCCGTTGCCTAGCTCTCTACCTGAAGCACCCTACTCTCATTATCTACTGGCACCCTCTAGACTGACATTTTAGCTCTCTACTGATCCGCACATCTACTAGAAAACCTCTACCCTCGACCTTCTACAATCTTTGCTAAAACCATGGCCTAACAAGCCTTTTAAAAGCTCAAAACCCAGCACAGATCGAAGTACAATCTCCAATTACAACTCTAAGAAGCCCCTGATCCTTAGATTATCATCACAAGCAACGTCGGTCATTGGATCGTGCAAAACCTACTATGGACCATGCACGAACCTTCCTTGGCATGAACTAGAATGAATTACCACTCGCCACGCATGCCTACCTAGCTATTTTAACACGTACACCACGTAAAATGGCAGTAAACTACTTAAGGGTCCATAATGGACAACGTGTGATGCTAGTCCACCATGGACCGCATCCAATTGGTATGTGCCGTGTGCGTGCATCCATGGCTTGCTCGAGCGCTCGTGCTAGGCTGCACGTGCAGTAGGTGGCTTGGGCTTGGGCCGTGCTAGTGCATGTGCCCACCTGGGCTGGCCTATACATTGGGCCACACTCATGCACCCACGTGCTGGGCCCTAGCGGCCCACTAGCTCATGGGTCCCTTCCAGCAATCCCGCATGCTCCTTTATGCATATCTCCTTTGTCTGATCTCCATTTGGGCTGTTCTTGGGCTCATTGGAGTCCATTCGTCATTCTGGACCTCGCTATGGGCTTATTATGGAAGAATTTGAGGTATTTTTTTCAACATTGAGATTGAGTTAGCTCTTTTAGGTAGACAGAGAATAGTGATTTGAAAATCTATGGCATGATACGTAGTTGAGCTGACTCAAGTCTTCTTTGAGCTGGGTCAGATACAGCAGATAGATTTATATGAGATTTTTTGTTTGGGCTTGAATTGGGTTTAATCTAAGGGGTCTTAAGGCCTGGTTTGAGAGGTCTTAAGGGGGCTAACTCATGGTTTAGACTAGGATTAAGTTCAAGGGATTAGAGCATACAAGACATGGGTGTACATGGGCTTAGATGAGTGCTTTCATATATGGCTTTAGCCTATAAAAGTTTTTTAGCTAGGTTTTGGATTTATTATGGTTCATGTGGTGTAACAAAAATCCTAGGGTATATAAACCCGGTATTGTATCTTTTACAAGGAGAGGAATCAATACAAGGGCTTAATTTTCTCCCTAACTCTCTTCTCTCTTATCTTTCTGGTTCTAATGCCAAACCCTAGTATTGCCGCCCTTTCTTTATTCTTCTTCATTTTTGCTGGTTTCACACTTAGGTCTATGCAAGAGATTGGTCCACAGCTGGTATCAGAGTGATATCAAGTTCTAACATTTAGTATCTGAGCTCGATTGAGCAAGGAGGAAGAAGAAGATCAGTTTTTCAGTAGAGAAGGCATCAAGATTTTAGATCTAAGGTTTCTTCTTGATTTATGAGGAAGGAAGAGATCTAAGGGCTACTACCCACCCTTTCTAATCAAGGTATTTTTTATATCTACATCTTGTGTTGTTTTTGGTTTGGTTTGATCATGGAGAGTTGCAGGTTGAAGATTAGATTTGAAAATTTTGATGGAAAGAAAAGTTTCACCATGTGGAACGTTAGGATGGAGGATTTGATGGTTTAGATGGGGTTGGATTCGGCCTTGGAGATGGGCCAAAGGAGATGATAGATAAGCTATAGGTGTACTTGGAGAAAAGGACATGTGCCACGATTAGGACTTATTTGGTGGATGAGATTTTATATGGCATGTTGGAAGAAAAAACACCAAAGGATTTATAGTTGAGGTTGCACCAATTATACATGGAGAAAAATATGTGTAATAAGTTGATGCTGAACAAGCAACTATATAGCCTTCAGATGCAAGAAGGCAAGAATATTGTGGGCATATTCAGTGGCTTGATTGGATGAGCATGGACTTGCTCAATATTAGGATGGAACTCAAAAAGGAGGATAAAGGTCTATTACTGCTATGTTCATAATCTGAGAGCTTCGATCCATTGGTGATGATGCTGCTGTACGAAAAGAAGACATTGGTACATGAGGAGATCATATCAGTGCTCAAGTCCAACGAACAGCAGGAGCGGATGATGAGGAGATCATATCAGTGCTCAAGTCCAACGAACAGCAGGAGCGGATGATGAAAGGAGAAGTCTGCCAAGAGGGTCTTGAAGTTTTAGAAAGGCCCAAGAAAGGGAAGAAAAAAGGTGAGCAGATGGGACAGAGTCAGTCTAAAAAAGATAGCAAGAAGGCTTGGAAGTGCTTCAAATATGGTGAAATGGGGCACTTTAAGTGGGAGTGTCTGCTTTGGAAGAAGTGCAAGAGTAGATACAAGAGGGATAAGGTTTCCATCAGTTCAATCACTGAAAGTAAAGAATCAGATGAAATTTTGGTGGTTTCGTAGGAGCCTACAGAATGCGGTATATTCAAGATGGCTTCGAAGGAACAATGATGGTATTCGAGGTGCAGCAGTAGGCTCAGCATGGTAGCGTTGAGTGGTTAACTTCGGATGACTCGATTATAGGTCAGGTTCTTCTGCAGCATCCAATAGATTTTAGTTTTAGGTGGAGCATTGAATAAAGATAGCTTCACTATTAGAGAGGGATTTGATATGAGTTCAGAGCGGAGGGGTGCAAGGAGAGGACCTATATCCCTGCACCAGTGCTAGAGATACATTATTTCAGGTGGAGCGGAGTGTACAAGGAGAGAGGCATGGCTCTGAGGGGACTGTGTCAGGTAGAGCATCAGATGCAGCAAGCATCAGTACAGGAATGTTGTAAATTTTTCAGAAAAGTCCAGGACAAGTGATGTAGCTGCTAAGGTGGTGCCAAGGAGCAAGCCAAGATCTTCAGTTGTAGAGATAGTCATCCTAAAGATTTTCAAGAATGCATAAAGGCCGAAGAAGGTTAGCAGTGGTGATAGATTTGCACAAGATGCTGTTAGGATGCAGGAACAACATGATCATGTAGGAGGGTATTGCTAGATATGCCAAGGCTTATGGAGATTGTAAATATTGGTGAGGTACTCCTAAGCCTTAGGAGGCTATGAGAGAAGTCAGGGTGTTGACTTCGAAAGGCTAGGATCGGTCGGTGAAGAAATCAGCCAAGAAAAAAGGCTATCACATAGGTAAAGCTAGCTCGGATGTAGATCAAGCTGGCTTGAATTAAGATTCAGTTGGCTCTCTCAGACAGACAGAGAATAGTATTTCAAAAATTTATGGCATGATACACAGTCGAGCTGACTCAGGCCTCCATCGTGCTAGGTCAGATACGGTAGATAGATTTACATGGGGTTTTCTATTTGGACTTGAATTGGGTTTAATCCAAAGGATCTTAAGGCTAGGTTTGAGAGGTCTTAAAGGGGCTAACTCATGATTTAGACTAGGATTAGGTTCAATGGATGAGAGCATGCAAGATATGGGTGTACATGGGCTTGGGTGAGTGCTTTCATGTATGGGTTTAGCCTAGGAGAGTTTTTGAGCTAGGTTTTCGGTTTATTAGGATTCATGTGGTGTAGCAGAAATCCTAGGATATATAAACCTAGGTATTATATTTTTTATAAGAAGAGGAATCAATACAAGGGCTTTTCTCCATAACTCTCTTCTCTCTTTTCTCTCTGGTTCCAACACCAAACCCTAATATTGCTGCCCTTCCTTTATTAATTCTTCTTCATTTTTGTTGGTTTAACCTAGGTCTATGCAAGAGATCGGTCCACTATTGGTATCAGAGCGATAATAGATTCTAACAATTGATACCATGCTGAAATAGTTCAGCATGGTGAATTTCAAGAAGGGTTATCTACCAATAGGTCAAGAAATTTTTCCCTTTAAGAAGGATTATCCGATAACTCTTCAAGAGAGAGAGCATATGAGTAGAATCTCATATGCCTTGGCAGTGGGATCTACTATGCATGCCATGACATATACGAGACTAGATGTGGCCTACTCACTGGGGATAGCGAGTAGGTACCAGTCTAATCCAGATGAGAACTACAAAAAGGTTATAAAGATAATCCTCAAGTATTTGAGAAATATTAAGTACCAATGATATATTTATGGAGAATCTGACTTATACTACTATAGAATGAGGCTATGGTAGTACTTACTTTTGCAACAGTTTGAAAACTATTGCAATAGATTCTAAGATAATGATTCCATGTAACCGCTACTATAGATTTGACCTATAGTAGTGGTTATCCAAAACTGCTGCTATATGTCAATCTATGGCAGCGGTTATGAAGAACTGCTGCAATAGTCAAATTTATGGCAGCGATTACGAAGAACCGCTGCCATAGGTCAATATTATGATAGCGGTTATAGTTAACTACTGCTATAGGTCAAATCTATAGCAGCGGTTAAATTAACTGTCGTGATAAAATTTGACCTATTGCAGTGGTTCTTCGTAACCACTATCATACGTTAACATATGGTAGTGATTTTAGATAACTGCTAGCAATGATCAAACTTATGGTAGCAGTTTTATGTAACCATTGCAATAGGTAGGCTATGACAGCGATTTTGCTAACTGTTGCTATAGATTCATAATATATATATTTTTTATATTTTTTTTTGAATATGATATGATTTTAGAATTTAAAGTCCATCTTCACTATTCAATATCTAAATAATTATCATTAGAGTGTCATCACAAAAGGCCACCTCAATCTGATAGCCCTAGCTATGTTGATCGATAAAATTTGATTTCAATTATCACGAATGATCGCATAATGATCTAATTAATAAAGACCACCGATTGATTCAAAAACTTACAATGATGATCTCAGTGATGTTTGTAGCACACTATCAAAATTTTACTTTAATCAGATATCATTATCATGGTCAATCTAGCACTAGATGATTTCAGCCGTTAAATAAAAAATGAGTGATCAAAAGGCCAAATAATGTCCAATTATGAAGTAATATTTTAGATAAATCATCTTTGGTACTACTTTGATTGTCTGTATGATGGCAATCATAAAATTCAAACCATGTATATATGAATGATCCAAAACTATATGTCTCCTGATACTCGTTCTTAAAGATCTAATATAATTATGCTTGTGCTTTTGTAGGATATGTTTAACGTGGATAGTTCATATAGATAGTTTGAATTTTATAATTAACACTGTACAAATAATTAAAGTAGTAGTGAAGATCAATTATCTAAAAAACTATCTATTAATTGGGTGTTATTTGGCCTTTTGATCACTCATTTTTTATTTAACGATTGAAATCATCCAGTGCTAGATTGACCATGATAAAGATGTCTGATTAAAGTAAAATTTTGATAGTGTGCTATAAATATCATCAAGATCATCATTGCAAGTTTTTGGATCAATCGGTGGTCTTTATTTATCAGATCATTATGTGATTGTTCATAACCATCGAAATCAAATTTTATCGATCGACATAGCTAGGGCTATTGGATCGAGGTGGTCTTTATGATGACACTCTAAGAATAATTATTTAGTTAATGAATAACGAAGATAGGCTCTAAATTCTAAAATTATATCATATATAGAAAAAAATAAAAAATATATATTATGCATCTATAATAGCAGTTAGAAAACACTACTGCTACAGAGTTTATTACCGTGATTAATAACCGCTACTATAGATCAAATGACAGCGGTTATATATAACTACTGCAATAGACCTATGGCAACGATTTCAAAAATTGCTATCATAGGTTTGGCATTAAATTTCTTCTGCACGTCAAGTTTTTCATCTTCCTGACCTCCACCCTTTCGTTCACACTCTCTCTCCTCTTTACTAAAGCCCTAGCTACCCTCCCCATCATCGACCTGCCCCTCCACTGGCCTACCTCATTGTCGACCACCTCCCTTTAGTGCCGCCCCCCCTCCCTCTCTCGCTTTCTCTCTTCTTGCCTTGGCTACCTATGCCCTAGCTACCCACCCCGCACCAGCCCACCTACTGCCGCTACCTCCCTCAGCCCCGCTACTGGCTCCAGCCCCCTTGACCCCAAATCCCTCAGCCCAGCCTCACCTCCCTCAGCCTTGACCCCATCTCCATTGGGTTGGACCTCCCTCGGCCCCGTTCTCTGCCGCCCCCTTTCCTTTAGCACCACCATGGAATCGCTCTGCCATCGGCTCCGACCCCCTCGACCTCGACCTCCTTTGGCCAACCCCTTCCTTCTAGCACCACCGTCGGCCCGCTCCGTTACCGCCAGCCCTCCCTCTAGCGCCACCACCGGCGACCCTCACATCTGTGCGACCCCCTCCCCATAGTAGGTATAATTTTTTATTTAATTTTATAATAATATTAATAATTATTTATAATATTTATAATAATATTTATTAATAATAATATTTATTATTATATTTATAATAATTATTATAAATATAATTATAAATATTATAATAAATATTATTATATTATTTATTATAATAGTATTATAATAATATGGATAATATTATTATAATATTATAAAATGGATGGTTACCTACTATTTTGCACTTATAGATTTAATTGCTTACTAGCACAATCGATACAATAGGGTACATACCATGCCAAGTAGTGGCATTATTTAATATAATTATTATAAATGTAATTATAAATATTATAATAAATATTATTATAATATTTATAATAATATGGATAATATTATTATAATATTATAAAATGGATGGTTGCCTATTATTTTGCACTTATAAATTTAATTACTTACTAGTACAAATGATATAATAGGGTACATACTCAATCCATGTCAAGTATTGGCATTATTTGATATGGCTGATATGGTTGGTGCATGGTTTGTTTATTATCTAACATATGCACTATATGTTCTATATGTGATGTAGTATTAAAATAATAATTTTAGTTTAGCAACCACTACTACAGAATGGGGATATGATAGCGCATATTATGGCAGTGGTTTCAAAAATCACTGCCATAGAATCTTCGACAATGGTTATATAGAACCACTATCCTAGGTCGGACCTATAGCAGTGGTTAAAACTAACTACTCCCATAGGTAGATCTATGATAGTGCATATAACTGCTGCCATAGGTCCTATATATGGTAGTAGTTATGCACAACCATTACCATAGGTCTAATCCATAGTAGTGGTTCAGCGTAATCGCTGCCATGGATTCGACATATGGCAGCGATTAATCAATCGCTGCCATAGAGCTAGACCTATGGTGTCGGTTAGGCTTAACTGATGTTAAAGATTGAATATATGATAATGGTTATCTAAACTAGCTGCTATAGATCTGATCTATGATAGCGATTTTACTTAACCACTGCTAGTAGGTCTGACCTATGGCAGCGATTTTTTATAACCACTGCCATATCTTTTTTTATATATTTTTTTAAAAATTATATAATTCTAAAATTTAATACTTATCTTCACCATTCATTATCTAAATAATTACCATTAGAATGTTGTCATAAAAAGCTACCTCGATCTGATAGCCCTAGCTTCATCGATTGATAAAATTTAATTTCAATGATCACAAATGATGGTATAATGATCTGATAGATGGAGAGCACCGATGGATTCGAAAACCTACAACGATGATCTCGATGATATTTGGAGCACACTATCAAAGTTTCACTTCAATCGAATATCATTATTATGGTCAATTTAATATGTTATTTATAATATTAGATATTTTTATATTATTTATAATATTTTTTTATATTATATATTAAATTATATTTATCAGTTAAAAAATAAATATTTAAAATTTATATTTTTTAATTATTCAAAAGTTACGACAGTGGTTGTAAAATCGCTGCATAGGCATGCCAATTGATACCCTAGGATATGTGCCATCCGCTGCCATAACCTATAGCCACGATTTACAAATCACTACCATATATAGAGCCTATGGCAGTGGTTTAATAACCACTGCAATTGCTAGTCTATGACAGCGGTTAAAAATCATTGCCATATCACTCTATAGTAGTGGTTACAAAACCACTACCATAGGTCAAGTTGGCAGCAGTTAACAAAACTGCTACTATAGACTTTCTATGACAGCGATTTTCATAACTGCTATAAAAATCATTGCCATAGACCTATGATGATGGCCATAATGGCAATGGTTATATAATTGCTGCTGTAGCCTATGGCAGCAGTTTTTACGGCTACAATAGGGGTTGTGAACTACTATCGTAGCCCTATTTTGTGATTGTGAATGGGACTACTGCACTACTATGGCCCATCCATGGTTTGCAGTAAATTTCTTTTCTTTTTTTGTATAAAAAGGCTATGACGATTTTGAGTGAAAAATGATTAATTCTTAATATGATTTTAGTGATATGAGTTCTTTTATTTTTTCTCTTCTTCTGTAAATATTTTAATAATTTTGAATGGCAAGGCGATCTTAGATGGCTTGCGACTATTTAGTAGGCAATCATTCACAATCAATTTGGTTTAGTTGTAGCAGATACCGAAAGAAGTTTTGCAATATTGCATGATTAAATGATGAATCTGAGCCTCTTTTTTATTTTTATTTATTTTTATTTTTTTATTTTTTAATATTTAAAGAGAACCCCCATTGGTGGGTTCTAGGCCGTGCCATGGACTGTGCTGGCCGGTAAGCTTAAAACATCTATCGATGGGTTTTGGACCGTGCCGATGGATTTTGGGCTATGCTGGTGGATTCTTGACCATCGAGTTTTGGGCTATAGCTTGATAGCTGGATGTCGAGGCATGATGGTAAGAACTACCAGGGAGTCGACCATGAGTGGAACTCCAAAAGAGATACATTTGAGTGATGGTTCATAGGCTATAGAAGCAGAGTTTTAGATTTATTATTGTTCTTATTCAGACACCTCTAACTCTAGAGTGGTTTCGGTATAAATGTTAGAGTTTATTTATAAATGTAATTCATATTATTGAATTTATTGCATAAAATTTTTTGAGTTAATGTTTATATCTTGTTGCTTTTGTTTATTGCATTGCATAATGATAGACTCGTCAATTGATTAGTGTACATAATCATCGGCACCCATATATTTATATATTTTTATATGGATGGGTGAATTATATACAATGATCAATTGATTGTTCAATTTAGGTAGTTTAAAAATTATAAATAATTTTATAGGTAGTTACAGTAACCAAATGGTATGCTGAGGATTTCAAAAGAAATTTTGAACAATATTTTTTTTTGTTCTCCCTACATGGAAGAACTAAGGAGAAATACTGTCGAATTTTTTTTTGATCTCTATTGCATATCATTTGATTACTGTAATGAATCTTATAAAATTAATATAATTTTTGAATGTGATTGGACCTATCTTTACCTATTAGTAGTGATATGATGCATTTATTGCATATTTGAAA
>QRFJ01001070.1:30000-205645 GCA_006176705.1 Cocos nucifera | reverse complement strand
GTTCTGGCAGGGGGACAGGCCCCCACCAGCTCTCCAATAGGTGCATGACATGTGGTCAAAAGTCAAAGGGTCAATGGTCAACGTTTGACCAGTCAAAGGTAGACTTTTGACCAAAGTCAAAGAACAAGAAATGGCAGGTGACCAAAAATGGCAGGTAATGTCTTACAAATAAGACAACCTATTCTGACTTGGACAACCTCCAGTCAGACCATATGAAGGCCTCTGATTGAGCACAAACTCCTTTGGCTCAGTCAGGACAACTTATTTATGATAGTAAAAGAAGAACGTTAGGTTCAATCGAGTGCTAGCACGATTTCCTTGAACCTAATTGAATCTCATTCAGATCAATTGAACTAGATCAGTTCAATTGATGATCACCAGATTCAAACCCTTGTTTGTGTGACCCAGTTAGGTTCAGTTCTGTATGGTAATGGGATATGTCATGATCTCTATCATAGACATCATCGAAACTCCTTTCGATGGATCAGAACTCTTCTGATTCGAACAGCTAGAATGATCGATCATCTAAATCATTCTAATTGCTCCCAAAATCCACCAGTGACACCTAGCAGTATATGGTGGCAACCCATCAGAGCTGAATGTGAACCTCTTGGTGCAGCTACCTGTGTGATTAAGTTCTTCTATCTTGAGCCCCGATCAGATTAGGGTTAAGGTAAACTCGTCAAACCCTAGTCTCTGTCATATGATGTAATCATTCGATTCGAGTCCAATGTGAAAATCTAAATAGAAACTCTTTCTATTATTTCACTCTGCCATGGCCATGGGCTTCTGGACTTGATTCTCATGATTCATCATAGGGCTGCTCCTCTACCACCGAGGTAGATAGATTCCCATCTTGATGCAATCCAGTTCCTACAATGAACATGCTATAGCCAACATACACCTCAGGGTTCCATATGGCTAGGAGACCGAGTAATGGTGTAGTCAAACTATAACACCCTCAAGGTGAACTGCCGATGCATCTCAGGTCAAAGAACCAGACACACTACTGCAGCATCGAGTCAGTCATTGACGAGAAGGTAGACTTCCTAATGACTACTCGAGGTGGTCACGCTCAGTGCCCTCGTTCTCTAACGAGTACCTGTACTCTCGCTCCGGTGTCTCCACACCGTAGACTCAAGACTCATCTACTAAAGAGAAGCGATTCGTACACCAACCTTCCGGATCAATCACCATCCTCGTGATGATCCTATGGTCGGGAGCTGTTTATGAGTTAATAATGATTATTCATGTCTTAAATTTTCAACTCTTGAAAATATGAATTATCATTACCATTAACTCAAAGGATGTATCACAGACACTAAATACACAGGTGTGATAGAAAATAACCCATTTTATTAATTATAGTCAAAATTATAATTTTGCCCCTAGAAGTGTATTACAAGTGTCAGCCAATTCTGGCTTCTAGGGCACATATATCTAACAATCTCCCACTTGTCCTAAAGCCAATTGGCTACAAGTCTAAGTCCCATCTTCTCAAGGTGGGCTTCGATCTTCTGCTGGCCCAACGGCTTTGTAAGTGGGTCTGCCACATTATCTGCGGAGTTGACTCTCTTGACCTCAACGTAACCTTTCTCAAGGTAATCGCGGATGAGATGATATCGCCGCTCAATGTGCTTGGACTTCTGGTGAGACCTCGGCTCCTTAGCAAGGGCTATGGCGCCATTGTTGTCGCAGTAAAGAGGAATGGCATCTGATGGCATTACTCCAATTTCTGCAGCAAACTTCTTGTACCAGAATGCTTCCTTTGCAGCCTCTGATGCAGCTATATATTCTGCTTCCATGGTGGAATCTGCTATCACAGTTTGCTTGGAACTCTTCCAGCTGACAGCTCCACCATTGCACACAAACAGACTTCCAGATGTCGACTTTCGATCATCTATATCGGACATGAAGTCCGAGTCTGTGTATCCCTGAACTTGGAGTTCTCCGTTACCAAAGACCAACATCATATCCTTAGTTCTTCTCAAGTACTTAAGGATACATTTCACAGAAGTCCAGTGTTCTTCACCTGGATTTGACTGATATCTGCTTGTGACACTCACAGCATGGGCTATATCAGGTCGTGTACATAGCATGGCATACATGAGGCTCCCTATTGCAGAAGCATAAGGGATCTTGCTCATGCGTTCTATTTCCTCAGGTGTGCTGGGGCACATCTTCTTGGAAAGATGAATACCATGTCTGAAGGGTATTAATCCCCTCTTAGAGTTTTCCATACTAAACCTCTTTAGTACTTCCTCTATGTACATCTTCTGTGAAAGTCCTAGCATCCTATTCGGTCTATCCCTATAGACCTTAATTCCTAGAATAAAGGATGCTTCACCTAGGTCTTTCATGGAGAATTCCTTGGACAACCACATCTTGACTGATGTCAACATGGGAATATCATTCCCAATAAGGAGGATGTCATCCACGTACAATACGAGGAAGACAACAGCGCTCCCACTGACCCTTTTGAAAACACATGGTTCCTCTTCATTTTTGATGAAACCAAACTTTTTGATCACATCATTGAAACGAGTGTTCCAGCTCCGAGATGCTTGCTTAAGTCCATATATGGACCTTTGCAGCTTGCAAACCTTGTGATCAGTATCACTGGATGTGAAACCTAGCGGCTGTTCCATATAGATATCTTCCTCAAGATATCCATTTAGGAATGCCGTTTTCACGTCCATTTGCCATATTTCATAATCGAAATAGGCTGCAACGGCAAGCAATGTGCGGATGGATTTTAGCATAGCTACCGGGGAAAAGGTATCCTGATAGTCAATGCCTTCGCGTTGACTATAACCTTTTGCCACCAGTCTAGCCTTGAATGTCTCCACATTCCCATCTGCACCAATCTTTCTCTTGAAGATCCATTTACACCCAATAGGTACTATACCTTCTGGTGGATCTACCAAGGTCCAGACTTGGTTTGAGTGCATCGAGTCAATTCTCTGACTTCATTGCCTCAAGCCATTTCTCGGAGTCGATATCTGATATCGCCTCGTTGTAGGTTTTGGGATCATCACCATGAGCACCATTACCTATGAGGAACATTTCCTCTACATCCTCTGAAATAATACCTAAGTATCTTTCAGGGGGACGGGAAACTCTTTCCGATCTACGAGGTGGAGGAGGTAGTGTTCTTATTGGCTCAACCTGATTTGGTTCCAACTTGGTCCTTAGCTCGTTCTGCTTGTGAGACTTTCTCATCAAGCTTAATCTGCTTTCCAATGCCGCTATCTTGAATAAACTATTTTTCAAGAAATATGGCATGTCGACTCACAATCACATTGTGGTCTTCTGGAATGTAGAAATAGTATCCTAATGACTCTTTAGGATATCCTATGAATCGAGCTCTAAAGGACCTAAACTCTAAACTTGTCCGCTTGTTGTCTTTTGACATGAGCCGGACAACCCCAAATTCTGAGATGACTCAGACTTGGTTTCTTACCGTGCCATATCTCATACGGTGTGGTAGGAACGGTTTTAGAGGGAACCCTATTCAGTAAATAGATTGAAGTTAATAATGAATGTCCCCAAAGAAAATCAGGGAGGTCTGTGAAGCTCATCATGGATCGAACCATATCCAATAGAGTCCGATTTCTCCGTTCTGAAACCCCGTTGAGTTGAGGTGTTCCTGGTGGAGTCCATTGAGAGACTATGCCATTTTCCTTAAGATAGTCTAGGAATTCCCGGCTAAGGTATTCACCTCCTCGATCTGATCGAAGAACCTTAATGGGTTTTCCAGTTTGTTTTTCTACTTCATGTCTGAATTCTTTGAACTTTTCAAAAGCTTCAGACTTGTGTCTCATAAGATACACATACCCATACCTAGACAGATCATCGGTAAAGGTAATGAAGTAGACAAAATTGCCTCTAGCCGGCACATCAAATGGGCCGCACACATCAGTATGTACTAGGGCAAGGAGATCTGTGGCCCTCTCCCCATGTCCAACAAAAGGGAGTTTAGTCATTTTGCCTTGAAGACAAGATTCACAAGTTGGATATGACTCAAAAGTCAATGGACTCAATAGCCCATTTTTCTCCAATTTGTTAATCCTATCTTCTGCTATATGACCTAATCTCAGGTGCCATAGATATCTGTCGTTTGGACTATCCCTAGGTCGTTTGGCATTCACGTTTTGCTCGATAGTTAAAATAAAACAGGTACATCAATATGCAACTGATAAAGACCATTAACAAGGAAACCATTTGCAATTTTATTTCTTTCATAAAGAATGTTACAATGGTCCTTAAAGAAGGTGATCACATAACCTTCTTGTGCTAAGCATGAAACAGAAATCAAATTCCTGCTAGCTGCAGGCACATAATAACAGTCTTTTAAAACTAAGTCTAAACCAGATGGTAATCGAAGAGGGTATGTTCCCACGGCTACTGCAGCAACTCTTGCTCCATTACCGACGATGCGTAGGATCATGTCTCCATCCCTCAGCCTCCTGCTATCCTCAAGACCCTGCATAGAAGTGCACAGATGAGCACTAGAACCAGAGTCAAGCACCCAACTGGATGCAGAAGAAACCGTAAGGTTAGACTCAATAACGAGCATACCTCCAGAAGGACCTTCCTTCTTGTTCTTTCAGGGTGGCCAGGTAAGTAGGGCAGTTCCGCTTCCAATGGCCGTCGCTGTTGCAATGGAAACACTTTCCTTTGCCATCGACCTTCTTCTTCGGTTCTGCCTTCTTCTTCTTTGATCCTTCCACCTTTTGCTTTTTCACAGACTTCTTTTTCTTTCCATAAGACTTTCTTTTGGAAGAAGTCCGTTCCATAGCAAGAACTGAGCCTTTAGAACCTTTCATAGAAAGCTCAGCGGTAACCAGCATATTCATCAACTCGGCCAAGGAATTTTGAAGTTTATGCATGTGGTAATTCATGATGAATTGCCCATATGCATCAGTCAAGGATTGCAGAATAATATCGTTCTGCAGATCCAAGTCCAACTTCACACCGAGCTTCTCAAGCTCTTCCATGTCCTTGATCATTGTCAGACAGTGATCTTGGACTGACTGCCCATCACGCATCTTAGCCTTAAAAAGTCATTTTGTGACTTGATATTTGGCTGCGCGACTCTGTTCACCAAACATCTCCTGCAGGTGAGCCAACATTTGGCGAGCAGTCCCGATATCTTCATGTTGGCGCTGGAGCTCATCAGACATCGAGCCCAACATGTAGTATCTGGCCTTATTGTCTTCGTCAATCCATTTTTCCAGAGACGCTCTCTGTTCAGTGGATGGACGAGCTGGTAAGGTGGGAGGGTCCTGGTCCAAAACATGTGTTAACTTCTCTGAACCCAAAACAATTTTGTAGTTCCTGAGCCAATCTTTATAATTGGGTCCAGTCAGTCTATGTGTGTCTAGGATACGTGCCAAGTGGGTTGGACGCAGACATTTTCCTGTAGAGAGTCAAAGATTCTAGTTAGATACTGTAATTTTGACTTGACCAATTCGTTTAGGGATTTTATTTTTAAACAAATTAGCTCCCACTATTTTCTCGGATCCCTACACTCCCTCTGTAGAGATGCGAAAATCTCCGCGATTGATGATTTCTAGTGGGTGGTGCGGTCTCACCAACTGACTCATCACCTCACCTAACAGTTATTGGTGATGGGTTAGCCAATGAGTGAACAACTCTTGTTCAATGATTCTCTAATCATGGTGCACCCAAACTTGGTCTCTAATTCATGAATCTCACCGTATCCGGAATATTGATCCACTCCTTAGTTAAGTCAGACCCACCATTTGCATAGACTGGGTTCCTAATTGGAGTCTCTCACCGTATCCGGAATATTGAGCCCAACTCATCCTCCAGCCCATAGCATCCAATGCCTAATAGACATGGTTGCGTCTTCCCGGTGCAACTGAGCCACTGTATCCAGCCGAGAACAATCAACCCCGGGAAGGGCCCGCACGTCTACAATGGTGGAAGACCTCAGACTTAATCTTTTCTTAGGGAGAATTGATTCAGGTCTCATTAAACTAGACTTGGCTTAGTCATAACAATTATGACTAACCTAGTGGCATGGGTTCAGCTCGGATTATTGACCACCTCAGATCAGAACTGTGTCAACAGATATGGCCAGGTAAGTGAGACCGGTGGAAGGAATATGCCATTAACTCGCACAAGAACGCATTCAGGTCGAGTAGCTTCCAATTAAAAACCAGTCGGTCGTCTGTGCCAAACTTACCTTAGACACCAAATTGTTGAGTCAGAACCAATTGGGTTAGCCTACAATCCAGACTCTAACCTCTGAGCCTAATTAGGTCTTGCTTGATCGTGACTCGATCTTGACCCAGACTTAATCCTATTAGGCTGGTCAATTTAAGCATTGTTGATCCCATCTAACCAACTCTTGATTCGGTTTGATCAACCGCTTAGACCTAATTGAGCTACCCAAGCCCGAACCCAGTATTATGAATATGTCTTAGATCTGAAATTCTCAATTTTAGACCTAATTAATATTCCATAAACTTAATTCTTAATTAAGTTGGGTTCATAAACAAAATATGCACAATAAATCCTAGGGTTTCAGGATCTAGGGTTTTGCAGAAAGTAAGTTTTGGGTTTCTGATTAAGGACGAACACGCAGCACCCCTACACGTCATAAGAACACCCCATCGAATGGGAAGAGAGGGCCTTTAAACCCTTCTTCATTCTTATGACCGGACGGCCAAGAGGAACGCCTTAATCAGGAACATGTAAATACTACAAAACAGTTATAGATCTATATCATATATCTCATATACAAATTTAGATCTAATCATGGCATATTTTGCATACATCTCATGTATCAAATCATGCATGTTTTCAGATCTAAATTATCTCATAATAATCTAAAAAATTAGATTTAAATTGATCTAATCAAAATAAATTCTAATCTAGACAATTATGTAGAACTATTCTACAACTAGTCTAGACATGCATCAATCATATCTCATATGATATTTAAAATTAAATAATTTTTATTTGCTGTTTATCAGATGTTATTATAACACTTATAATATCAAAAAATAGTAAATAAGAAGATCTAAAATATGATTTAATCAGATTAAATCAAAGACATGCAAAACTATTCTATAGAACTATTCTATTCTAGAACTAGTCATGCATATCTTCATGTAATCTTAGATCCAAATCATTTAATTTTAATTTTTTCTGATTTCAGATCTGATCACATCTCATGTGACATCTGAAATCACTTTATTTTCTAATTAAAATAAAATTAAAATCAGATCTAAATAATTTAGAACCATGGCTCTGATACCAGTTGAAGGGAAATCCTGATTTCCGGTCCAGGTTCGTTCAGATCTGATCAGATCAAGAGATATATTTCAAAAATTTTCTCTTGATCAATCAGATCTTGATTTCAGATCTGATTCTTATTATTTTAATAAATAAAATAAAATAAGATAAATTAAATCAAATTTAATTTACCTGATTTGGGTAATCCTATTACCCTGTAGATGATCCTGATTGCAGCGGAAGGTTCTGGATCTTAGCCACGCAAGCGCCTGGCCTCTACCGGTATCCACTCGGGTTGGATCTGGAGATCCTCTTCTTCTCTATCACACCTCCAAAAATCAGATCTGGATCTGATCTGGAGGATCTTCAAAACTCTTTTGAAGATCTGCAGTCGTCCTTTTGCAGCAGCGCAGCCTTCTTGCTTTTGATCGCCTTTCCTTGATCTGAATCGCACCAACCAAAGTCCAAAACTCCTTTTGGACGTGGAGAGCAAGGGGAGAAGAAGCTATGGCATGGAGGAAGGAGGGGAGAGGCAGCCTTGGGGCGTGGTCTAATTAGCATTCATCTTCAGAATTAGGGTTGGGCGCAGGGTCTTATTTATAGACCTCTTGTGATCCAACTCCTCTTCCTCTCAACCAATCACAACCCTTTGTGAAATCAGATCTAAATCTGATTGGTTGGAATAGAGACCCCTGGATTCCTCCTTAGAGGGTGCCTAAGACCAGTCAAACTGGATTCTTAGTAGAACTCTGATTGGAATCCAAAAGGGAGGTGTAGTCCTTGTCCAACAAGGACTCCTAGGCGCCTCCTACTTGGGCTCACGCCACCCTTGGCGTGCGCCCTTCTCCTTGCCAGGTTCTGGCAGGGGGACAGGCCCCCACCAGCTCTCCAATAGGTGCATGACATGTGGTCAAAAGTCAAAGGGTCAATGGTCAACGTTTGACCAGTCAAAGGTAGACTTTTGACCAAAGTCAAAGAACAAGAAATGGCAGGTGACCAAAAATGGCAGGTAATGTCTTACAAATAAGACAACCTATTCTGACTTGGACAACCTCCAGTCAGACCATATGAAGGCCTCTGATTGAGCACAAACTCCTTTGGCTCAGTCAGGACAACTTATTTATGATAGTAAAAGAAGAACGTTAGGTTCAATCGAGTGCTAGCACGATTTCCTTGAACCTAATTGAATCTCATTCAGATCAATTGAACTAGATCAGTTCAATTGATGATCACCAGATTCAAACCCTTGTTTGTGTGACCCAGTTAGGTTCAGTTCTGTATGGTAATGGGATATGTCATGATCTCTATCATAGACATCATCGAAACTCCTTTCGATGGATCAGAACTCTTCTGATTCGAACAGCTAGAATGATCGATCATCTAAATCATTCTAATTGCTCCCAAAATCCACCAGTGACACCTAGCAGTATATGGTGGCAACCCATCAGAGCTGAATGCGAACCTCTTGGTGCAGCTACCTGTGTGATTAAGTTCTTCTATCTTGAGCCCCGATCAGATTAGGGTTAAGGTGAACTCGTCAAACCCTAGTCTCTGTCATATGATGTAATCATTCGATTCGAGTCCAATGTGAAAATCTAAATAGAAACTCTTTCTATTATTTCACTCTGCCATGGCCATGGGCTTCAGGACTTGATTCTCATGATTCATCATAGGGCTGCTCCTCTACCACCGAGGTAGATAGATTCCCATCTTGATGCAATCCAGTTCCTACAATGAACATGCTATAGCCAACATACACCTCAGGGTTCCATATGGCTAGGAGACCGAGTAATGGTGTAGTCAAACTATAACACCCTCAAGGTGAACTGCCGATGCATCTCAGGTCAAAGAACCAGACACACTACTGCAGCATCGAGTCAGTCATTGACGAGAAGGTAGACTTCCTAATGACTACTCGAGGTGGTCACGCTCAGTGCCCTCGTTCTCTAACGAGTACCTGTACTCTCGCTCCGGTGTCTCCACACCGTAGACTCAAGACTCATCTACTAAAGAGAAGCGATCGTACACCAACCTTCCGGATCAATCACCATCCTCGTGATGATCCTATGGTCGAGAGCTGTTTATGAGTTAATAATGATTATTCATGTCTTAAATTTTCAACTCTTGAAAATATGAATTATCATTACCATTAACTCCAAGGATGTATCACAGACACTAAATACACAGGTGTGATAGAAAATAACCCATTTCATTAATTATAGTCAAAATTATAATTTTGCCCCTAAAAGTGTATTACAAGTGTCAGCCTATTCTGGCTTCTAGGGCACATATATCTAACAATTAATGCTTGCTCCTAAATCACATAAAACTTTATCAAAATGATAATTACCAATAATGCACGGGATAGTAAAACTCCCTGGATCTTTTAGCTTCTGTGGTAATTTATTTTGAAGTATTGCTGAGCATTCTTCATTCAAATTTATTCTCTCATGCTCCTTCAGCTTTTTCTTATTTGTTAGGATTTCTTTGAGAAACTTGGCATACCTGGGCATTTGAGTAATAGCATCTACAAAAGGAATATTAATATGTAAATTCTTTAGAATTTTGAAAAAGTTAGAAAATTCCTTATCTGGATGCTGTATTTGTCTCTCTGGGAATAGTAGTGGCTGCATGTAGGGCTTTACATTTGGATCAGCAAACCATATATCTGGAGACCATCCATCTGCTGGTTGTTTTGGTGACTGACGAATTTTAGTTGATGGTTCCTTATTTGTAGTTGGCTCTTCAGTCTCTTTCTTCTGATGTGGCTCCTCCAACTTTGTACCACTTCTTAGGGTGATAGCATTGACTTGCTCCCTTGGATTGGTCTCCGTGTTGTTGGGCAAGGATCCCTGAGGTCTCTCGTAGATTATTTTAGCCATTTGACCTATTTGCATCTCCAAGTTTTGAATTGCTGCTGTTTGGTCCTGCCTAAGTTTGGCTTCCAAATTTTTTATAGTTGCTTCTTGGTTTTGCATAAATTTGACCATCAGCTCTTCCATGTTGGACTTCTTTTCAGGTACTTGGAATCCCGGGGGTGGCTGTTGTGCTGCATTTTGATTGCTCCATGAGAAATTTGGGTGCTGCCTCCACCCTTGATTGTATGTGTTGGAGTAGGGATTGTTTTATTGCGGCCTGAAAAAATTACCAATATAATTAGCTGTATCAGTTGTTTTAGCAAAAGGATTACCTGTCTGGCAATTGCTCGTATCGTGTCCTCCTCCACATAGGTCATAAGTAATGCTCTGAAACATGCATAGCTATTCCCTTTAAGTTGTTGACTTCGGCTCTAAGGGCTGCAATTTCAGCTAGTAAGGTTGGCACGCAATCTACTCCCTGCACAGCTGCTAGTCTTTTTGGCATCATACGTTCTATCTGCCATTGATAGCTATTTGATGCCATCTCATCGATCAGATCGAAAGCTTCTTCCTCCATTTTTTGATTAATGGTTCCTCCTACTGCTGCATCAATCATAGAATGATTAGTAGGAGATAAACCATTATAGAAAGTTTGTACCTGAAGCCATATGGGTAGTTGATGATGTGGACATCTCCTCAGCAATTTCTTGAAACATTCCCAAGCCTCATATAGTGTCTCCATGTCCATCTGCATAAAGGAAGTGATATCGTTGTGCATCTTGGCAGTCTTGGAAGGTGGAAAGTACTTGGCTAAGAATTTTTGGGCTAGGACATCCCAAGTTATGATAGAACTTGCAGGAAGAGAATGAAGCCAACTCTTAGGTTTGTCCCATAAAAGGAAAAGAAATAACCTTATCTAATAGCATCATCCGACACCCCATTAATTTTAAAAGTATCTCAAAGTTCAAGAAAATTAGAAATATGGGCATTCAGATCATCATGCATGCGTCCACTGAATTGGACCATTGATTGAATCATCTGGATCATCGCCGATTTTATTTCAAAGTTGTTTGCTCGCACTGATAGTCTCCTGATGCTCGAAGCTGCATCAGCTATAGATGGTGTGATGTAATCATTTAATGGATGATGTACTGATCGAATAGCTTCATACTGTCCTTCGATCGTCATATCCAATCCTAGATTGATGTCGTTAGGATCTTCAGCTGTCATATTTCTTTCTTGTTGTAGTCTTCTAATGGTCCTTTCAATTTCTGGATCTAAAGGTAGTAAGTTACTATATCCAGTACGTGTCATGCATTGAATAATTTTTTTTTAAATAATAAAAATTAAAAATAAATTTCTAAAGTAAAGCTAGGATCAAAATTTTAATATTGTTTTAGACACAATCCCTGACAATAGCGCCACTGCACATTCATCCTTAATAAAAAATCAAGAACTTATTTTCTATAAAATCCTAGATCCTGAAATCCTAAGATTTTATTTACATATTTTATTTGTGAACCCTAAAATTAATTAAAAATTAAGATTATAAAATATATTAGGTTTAAAATTGAGAATTTAAGATCTAAGACATATTCATAAAATTGGGTTTGGGCTTGGATAGCTCAATTAGGTCTAAGCGGTTGATCAAATCGAATAAAGAGTTTGTTAGATGGGATCAAGAGTGCTTAAATTGACCAGCTTAATAGGATTAAGTCTGGGTCAAGATCGAATCACATGAGTGATCGATCAAGCTAAGACCTAATTATGCTCAGTGCATAGAGTCTGGATTGTAGGCTAACCCGATTGATTTTGTATCAACAATTTGGTGTCTAAGGTAAGTTTGGTAGATATGACTGACTGGTTTTTAATTGAGAGCTACTTGACTCGAATGCATTCTTATCGAGTTAATGGCATATCCCTTCCACCGATCTCACTTACCTGGCCATATTTGTTGGCTCAGTCTTGATCTGAGATGGTCAATAATCCGAGCTAACCCATGCCCATGGTTATGACTATGTCAAGTCTAGTTTAATGAGACCTAAATCAAATCTCCCTAAGAAAAGATTAAGTCTATGGTCTTCCACCATTGTAGATGTGCGGGCCCTTTTCGGGGTTGATTGTTCTCGATAGATTATAGTGGTTCAGTTGCACCAAAAAAATGCAACCATATCTATTAGGCATTGGATGCTACAGGCTAGAGGATGGATTGGGCTCAATATTTTGGATACGGTGAGAGACTCAATTAGGAATCCAATCTATGCAAATGGTGGGTCTGACTTAACTAAGGAGTGGATCAATATTCTAGGCATGGTGAGATTCATGAATTAGAGATCAAGTTTGGGTGCACCATGATTAGAGAATCATTGAACAAGAGTTGTTCACTCATTAGCTAACCCATCACCAATAACTGTTAGGTGAGGTGATGAGTCAGTTGGTGGGATCGCACCATCCATTATAAATCATTAATCATGAAGATTTTTGCATCTCTACAGAGGGAGTGTAAGGATCTGAAAAAATAGTGGAAGCTAATTTATTCAAAAATAAAACTTCTAAATAAATTGGTCAAGTCTTAATTACAATATCTAACTAGAAACTTTGACTCTCTATAGGAAAATATCTGCGTCCAACCCACTAGCACGTATCCTGAACACCCATAGACTGACCGAATTCAGTTACAAGGATTAGCTCTAAAACATCAAAATCATTTAGGGTTTTGAGAAGTTAACTTATGTATTGGATCAGGACCCTCCCACCTTACCAGCTCGTCCATCTGTTAAACAAAGAGCGTCTCTTGACAAGTGGACAGACGAAGATAATAAGTCCAGATACTACATGTTAGGCTTGATGTCTGATGAGCTTTAGTGCCAATATGAAGATATCAAGACTGCCCACCAAATGTTGGCTCACCTATAAGAGATGTTTGGTGAACAGAGTCATGCAGCCAAGTATCAAGTCACTAAATGACTATTCAAGGCTAAAATGCATGATGGACAGTCAGTCTAAGATCATTATCTGATGATGATTAAGGATTTGGAAGAGCTTGAGAAGCTTGGAGTGAAGTTTGACCTAAATCTGCAAAATGATATAATTTTGCAATCTTTGACTCATGCATATGGGCAGTTCATCATGAACTACCATATGCATAAACTTCAAAATTTTCTAGCTGAGCTTTTGAACATACTGGTTACTGTTGAGCTTTCTATGAAAGGTTCTAAAGGCTCAGTGCTTGCTATGGAATGGACTTCTTCCAAGAGAAAGTCTTTTGGAAAGAAGAAGAAGTCTGTGAAAAAGTAGAAGATGGAAAGAGAAAAGAAGAAAAAGGCAGAGCTAAAGAAGAAGACCGCTGACAAAGAAAAGTGTTTCCATTGTAACACTGACGGCCACTGGAAGTGAAACTGCCCTACTTACCTAGCCACCCTGAAGAATAAGGAGGCAGGTCCTTCTGGAGGTATGCTTGTTATTGAGTCTAATCTTATAATTTCTTCTGCATCTAGTTGGGTGCTAGACTCTGGTTCTAGTCCTCATTTATGTACTTCCATGCAGGATCTTGAGAATAGTAGGAGGCTGAGGGATGGTGAGATGATCCTATGCATCGAAAATGGAGCAAAAATTGCTATTGTAGCTATGGGAACATACCCTCTTCAACTACCATCTGGTTTAGACTTAGTATTAAAAGATTGTTATTATGTGCCTACAGCAAGCAGAAATTTGATTTCTATTTTATGCCTAGCACTAGAAGGCTATGTAATTAGTTTTCTTAAGGACCATTATAACATTCTTTATGAAAGAAATAAAATTACAAGTGATTTTCTTATTAACAATCTTTACCAGTTATATATTGATGTATTTATTTTTAATATCAAGCTAAATGTGAATGCCATGAAATGACCTAGGGATAGTCCAAATGATAGGTATCTATGGCACCTAAGACTAGGTCATATAGCAGAAGATAGGGTTAACAAATTAGAAAAAATTGGGCTATTGAGTCTATTGACTTTCGAGTCATATCCAATTTATGAATTTTATCTTCATGGTAAAATGACTAAGCTTCCTTTTGTTAGACATAAGGAAAGGCCACGGATCTTCTTACCCTAGTACATACTGATGCATGTGGCCCATTTGATGTGCCGACTAGAGGCAACTTTATCTACTTCATAACCTTTATCGATGATTTATCTAGGTATGGGTATGTGTATCTTATGAGACACAAGTCTGAAGCTTTTGAAAAGTTCAAAAGAATTCAGACATGAAGTAGAAAAGCAAACTGGAAAACCCATTAAGGTTTCTTCGATCAGATCGAGGAGGTGAATACCTTAGTCAGAAATTTTTGAACTATCTCAAGAAAAATGGCATAGTCTCTTAATGGACTCCACCTAGAATACCTCAACTCAATGGGATTTTAGAACGAAGGAATCGGATCCTATTAGATATGGTCCGATCCATGATGAGCTTCACAGACCTTCCTAATTTTCTTTGGGGATATGTTTGTTAACTACAATATACTTACTGAATAGGGTTCCTTCTAAAATCATTCCTACCACACCGTATGAGATATGGCATGGTAAGAAACCAAGTCTGAGTCATCTCAGAATTTGGGGTTGTCCGGCTCATGTCAAAAGACAACAAGCGGACAAGTTAGACTTTAGGTCCTTTAGAGCTCGATTTATAGGATATCCTAAAGAGTCATTAGGATATTATTTCTACATTTCCAGAAGATCACAATGTGATTATGAGTCGACATGCCATCTTTCTTGAAAAATAGTTTATTCAAGATAGCGGCATTGGAAAGCAGATCAAGCTTGAGGAGAAAGTCTTACAAGAGCAATGAGCTAAGGACCAAATGAAACCAAATCAAGTTGAGCCAATACAATCACTACCTCCACCTCATAGATCAGAAAGAGTTTGTCATCTCCTTGAGAGGTACTTAGGTACTATTTCAGAGAAAATATAGAAAATATTTCTCATAGGTAATGGGGTTCATGGTGATGATCCCAAAACTTATAGCGAGGCGATATCAGATATCGACTCCGAAAAATGGTTAAAGGCAATGAAGTCAGAAATTGACTCAATGCACTTAAACCAAGTTTGGATCTTAGTAGATCCACCAGAAGGTATAGTACCTATTGGGTGTAAATGGATCTATAAGAGAAAGATTGGTGCAGATGGGAATGTAGAGAAATTCAAAGCTAGATTAGTGGCAAAAGGTTATAGTCAATGCAAAGGCATTGACTATTAGGATATCTTTTCGTCAGTAGCTATGCTTAAATCCATCCACACATTGCTTGCTATTGTAGCCTATTTCGATTATAAAATATGACAACTAGACGTGAAAATGACGTTCTTAAATGGATATCTTGAGGAAGATATCTATATGGAATAGCCACTGGGTTTCACATCCAGTGATACTGATCATAAAGTATGCAAGCTGCAAAGATCTATATATGGACTTAAGAAAGCATCTCAGAGTTGGAATACTCATTTTAATGATGTGATTAAATTGTTTGGTTTCATCAAGAATGAGGAGGAACCATGTGTCTTAAAAAATGTTAGTGGGAGCACTACTGTCTTCCTCGTGCTGTACATGGATGATATCCTCCTTATTGGAAATGATATTCCCATGTAGACTATAGTTAAAATATGATTATCCAAAGAATTCTCCATGAAAGACCTAGGAGAAGCATCCTATATTCTAAGAATTAAGATCTATAGAGATAGAATGAATAGGATGCTAGGACTTTCACAGAAGATGTACATAGAGGAAGTGCTAAAAATGTTTGGCATGGAAAAATCTAAGAGGAGTTTTGTATCCTTCAGACATGACATTCATCTTTCCAAAAACATTTGTCCTAGCACACCTGAGGAAATTGAATGCATGAGCAAGATCCCTTATGCTTCAGCAATAGGGAGCCTCATATATGCCAAGTTATGTACACGACTTGATATAGCCCATGCTGTGAGTGTCACGAGCAGATATCAATTGAATCCAAATGAAGAACACTAAACTTCTATAAAATGTATCCTTAAGTACTTGAGAAGAACTAAAGATATGTTGTTGATTTTTGGTAATAGAGAACTCCAAGTCCAGAGGTATATAGACTCGGGTTTTATATCCAATGTAGATGATCGAAAGTCGACATCTGGGGGTCTATTTTTGTGTATTGGTGGTGCTGTCAGTTGGAAGAGTTCCAAGCAGACAGTGATAGCAGATTTCACCATGGAAGCAGAATACATTACTGCATCAAAAGCTATGAAGGAGGCATTCTGATACAAGAAGTTTGCCGCAGAGATAGGAGTGATGCCATCAGATGCCATTCCTTTATAATATGACAATAATGGTGCCATAGCCCTTGCTAAGGAGCCGAGATCTCATCAAAAATCCATGCACATCGAATGACGATACCACCTCATCCGTGATTACCTCGAGAAGGATTACGTCAAGGTCAAGAGTGTCAACTCCATAGAAAATACGATGGATCCACTTACAAAGTTATTGGGCCAGCAGAAGATCGAAGCCCATCTTAAGAAGATGGGACTTAGATTTGTAGCTAATTGGCTTTAGGTCAAGTGAAAGTTTGTTAGATATGTGTGTCCTAGAAGGCAAAATTGGCTGACACTTATTATACACTTCTAAGGGCAAAATTATAATTTTGACTATAAATAATAAAATGGATTATTTTCTATCATAATGTGTATTTAGTGTCTGTGATACATCCCTTGAGTTAATAGTAATGATAATTCTTATTTTCAAGAGCTGAAAATTCAAGACATGAATTTTCATTATTAACTCATAAAATGCTCCTGATCGTAGGATCATCATGTGGATGGTGATTGATCCAAAAGATTGGTGTATAATCACTTCTTTATTGTAGATGAGTCTTGAGTCTACGGTATAGAGATTCCGAAGCAAGAGTATAGGTACTCGTTAGAGAATGAGGGCACTGAGCATGACCACCTCGAGCAGTCATAAGGAAGTCTACCTTCTCGTCGATGACTAGCTCAAAGCTGTAGTGGCGTGTTTGGTTCTTTGACCTGAGGTGCATCGATAGTTCACTTTGAGAGTGTTATAGTTTGACTATACCATGACTCGATCTCCTAGCCATTTGGAACTCTGAGGTGTATGTTGGCTGTAGCATGTTTATTGTAGGAATTGGATTGCACTAAGAGGAAATCTATCTACCTCGGTAGATGAGGAGCAACCCTATGATGATTAAGAGAATCAAGTCCATAAGCCCATGGCCATGGTAGAGTGAAATAATAGAAAGAGTTTCTATTAAGATTTTCACATCGGACTTGAATCAAATGATTAAATCATATGACAGAAATTAGGGTTTGATGAGTTCACCTTAACCCTAATCTGATCGGAGCTCAAGATAGAAGAATTTAATCACACAGGTAGCTGCACTGAGAGGTTCATTTTCAGTTCTAATGGGTTGCCATCATATACTGTTAGATGTCACTAATGAATTTTGGGAGCAAATAGAATGATTTGGATGATCGATTATTCTAGTTGTCTGAATTAGAAAAGTTCTGATCCATCGGAAGATGTTTCAATGATGTCGATGATAGAGATCATGACATATCTCATTACCATACGAAACTGAACCTAATTGGATTATATAAATAATGGTTTATATCTGGATATCATCAATTGGACTAATTCAGTTTAATTGATTTGAATAAGATTCAATTAGGTTCAAGAAAATCATGCTAGCACACGATTGAGCCTAATGTTCTCCTTCAATTATCATTTTAAGTTGTCTCGAATGAGCCAAATGTATTTGTGTCCACTCAAGTACCTTTACTTAGTTTGACTGAAACTTGTTCAAGTCAGAAAAGGGTTGTCTTAATTTATGAGATAAATTTGAGACAACACCTGCCATTTTTCGTCACATGCTAATTCTTATCTTTTGACTTTGGTCAAACATTGACCTTTGACACTTAGACATCTGCCCATGTGTCATGCATGCATAGGAGATTGATTTTAGATCAGTCAACCTACTAAAAGTAGGTGGACCAAGGGCACACGCCTAGGGAGGCATGTGCCCATGGATAGAGGTGCCTGGAGTCCCATACAGATGGGACTCCAGTTACTTCGGGGTTTCTACCTAGGTGCCGCCAAAGATTAGACTTTGACCAGTCTTAGGCGCCATCTAAGGATGATTTAGAGGAGCTTTTATCTGATTGGATCAGGTGATGTTATCGCACCAATCAGATTTAGATCTGATTGCATGAAGCGACGTGATTAGCTGGGATGATGTGGCATTGCATGGCACAGCAGGATCTATATAAACCTTGTTTGCACCTAGTTTCAAAGAGCTTAGACCATTGCCCATGCCACAAAACAACCCCTCTCCCTCCTCCATGCCATTTTAGGTCTCCTCTCTCCTCTCTATGCCCAACGAGATTTGGGCTCCAGTTTGATGCGATCTAGGCAAGAGAAAGGTGACAAGAAAGGAAGAAGGCAGCACTGCTACAAGAGATGATATCGAATCTTCAAAAGGAATTTTGAAGATCCTCTAAATCAGATCCAGATCTGATATTTGGAAAAGTGATTAAAGAAGAAGAAGATCTCTAAGATCCAGTCTGAGTGGATATTCGGTAGAGGATCAGGCAACTTGCATGGCTAGATCCAGAACCATCAGGACAATCAGTAGGATCATCATAGGGATAATAAGATTACACTAAGAACAAGGTATATAAATTAAAATCTAATTTTAATTTAATTTTTTTTATTTTTATTAGATCCTATCAAATTAAAATTCTAAAATAGTATCAAGATCTAATTTAGATCAAAAAAAAAAAAATTTTAAAATATCTCTCTTGATCAAATCAGCTTTGAACGAACCTGACCCAAAAAATAGATTTTTCCTTTCAATTGATATCAGAGCCAGATTTTGATAAATAATTTAGATCTAATTTAATTTTAATTTTAATTTTAATCTAATAATTAGATGATTTTAAAAATCACATGAGATGTGATTAGATCTAAAATCAAAAAATTAAATAATTAAATAATTTAAGATTCTAAGTTCTACAAGATGCATGACTAGTTATAGAATAAGAATAGTTCTTATGTATAGTCTTGCATGATCATAATTTAATTTGATTAAGTTATAATTTTTAGATTAATTTATTTACTATTTTTTGATGTTATAAATATTATAATAAGATCTAAAAAATAGAAAATAAAATTATTTAATTTTTGGTTCATATGAGATATGATGAATGCATGTTTAGACTAGTTGTAGAATAGTTCTACATAATTATCTAGCATAGAATTTATTTTGATAAGATCAATTTAAATTTAATTTTTTAGATGAATTATGAGATAATTTAGATCTAAAAATATGCATGATATGATACATGAGATATATGCAAAATATGTTTATAGTTAGATCAATTTTTATATATAAGATATATGATGTAGATCTAACTAGTTTTGTAGTTTTTATATTTCTGATTAAGGCATTCCCCTTGACATCCGATCATAAGAATAAAGTAGGATTTAAATGTCCTCTCTTTCCATTCGATGGGATGTCCTTATGATGTATAGGAGTGCTGCGCGTTCATCCTTAATCAGAAATTAAGAACTTTTTTCTGCAAAATCTTAAGATCCTAAAATCCTAGGAATTTTATTTATATGTTTTATTTATGAACCCTAAACTTAATTAAGAATTAAGATTATGAAATATGTTAAGATCTAAAAATTAAGAATTTTCAGATCTAAGACATATTTCATAAAATTAGGTTCGGACCTTGGGTAGCTCAATTAGGTCTAAGCGGTTGATCAAACCGAATCAAGAGTTTGGTTAGATGGGATTCAAGAGTGCTTAAATTGACCCAGCCTAATAGGATTAAGTCTGGATCAAGATCGAATTCACATGAGTGATCGATCAAGCTAAGATCTAATTAGGCTCAGTGGTTAGAGTCTGGATTGTAGGCTAATTCCGATTGGTTCTGGCTCAATAATTTGGTGTCTAAGATAAGTTTTAGGTAGATCGACTGATTTTTAATTGGAAGCTACTCGACTCTAATGCATTCTTGTCGAGTTAATGGCATATCCCTTCCATCGGTCTCACTTACCTGGACCATATTTGTTGGCTCAGTCCTGATCTGAGGTGGCCAATAATCTCGAGCTAAACACATGCCACTAGGTTAGTCATAATTGGTTATGACTATGTCAAGTCTAGTTTAATGAGACCTAAATCAAATCTTCCTAAGAAAAGATTAAATCTAAGGTCTTCCACCATTGTAGATATGCGGGCCCTTCCTAGGGTTGATTGTTCTCGACTGGTTATAGTGGTTCAGTTGCACCGAAAAGATGCAATCATGTCTATTAGGCATTGGATGCTATGGGCTGGAGGATGGATTGGGCTCAATATTTTGGATACGGTGAGAGACTCAATTAGAAATCCAATCTATGCAAATGATGGGTCTGACTTAACTAAGAAGTAGATCAATATTCCAGGCATGGTGAGATTCATGAATTAGAGATCAAGTTTGGGTGCACCATGATTAGAGAATCATTGAACAAGAGTTGTTCACTCATTGGCTAACCCATCACCAATAACTGTTAGGTGAGGTGATGAGTCTATTGGTGGGATCGCACCATCCACTAGAAATCATTAATCATGGAGATTTTTGCATCTCTACAGAGGAAGTATAAGGATCCAAGAAAATAATGAAAGCTAATTTATTCAAAAATAAAACCTCTAAATAAATTGGTCAAGTCTTAATTACAATATCTAACTAAAAACTTTGACTCTCTATAGAAAAATATCTGTGTCCAATCCACTAGCACGTATCCTGGACACCCATAGACTGACTGAACCCAATTACAAGGATTAGCTCTAGAACTTCAAAATTATTTAGGATTCTAAGAAGTTAACTCATGTATTGGACCAGGACCCTCCCACCTTACCAGCTCGTCAATTCGCTGAACAGAGAGTGTCTCTTAATAAGTGGATGGACGAAGATAACAAGGCCAGATACTACATATTGGACTCAATGTCTGATGAATTTCAGCACCAACATGAAGATATCAAGACTATCCAGCAAATGTTGGCTCACCTATAAGAGATGTTTGGTGAACAAAGTTGCACAGCGAAGTATCAAGTCACTAAACGACTATTCAAGGCTAAAATATATGATAGGCAGTCAGTCCAAGATCATTATCTGATGATGATCAAGAATTTGGAAGAGCTTGAGAAGCTCAGAGGGAAGTTGGACCTGAATCTATAGAGTGATATAATTCTGCAATCTTTGACTGATGCATATGGATAGTTTATAATAAACTACCATATGCATAAATTTCAAAATTCTCTAGCTGAGCTTATGAACTTGCTGGTTACTGCTGAGCTTTCTATGAAAGGTTCTAAAGGCTTTGTGCTTGCTATGAAATGGACTTCTTCCAAGAGAATGTCTTTTCGAAAGAAGAAGTCTATGAAAAAGCAAAAGATGAAAAGAGAAAAGAAGAAAAATACAGAGCTAAAGAAGAAGGCCGCTGACAAAGAAAAATATTTTCATTGTAACACTGACAGCCATTGGAAGTGGAACTGTCCTACTTATCTGACCACCCGTGCAGGATCTTGCAGATAGCAGGAGGCTGAGGGATGGTGAGATGATCCTACGCATCGAAAATGGAGCAAGAGTTGCTGCTATAGCTGTGAAAATATATCCTCTTTGACTACCATCTGGTTTAAACTTAGTATTAAAAGATTGTTATTATATGCCTGTAGCAAGCAGAAATTTGATTTTTGTTTCATGCCTAGCACTAGAAGGCTATGTAATTAGTTTTCTTAAGGACCATTGTAATATTCTTTATGAAAGAAATAAAATTATAAGTGATTTTCTTATTAACGATCTTTATCAGTTACATATTGATGTATCTATTTTTAATATCAAGCAAAATGTGAATGCCATGAAATGACCTAGGGATAGTCCAAATGATAGGTATCTATGGCACCTAAGACTAGGTCATATAGCAGAAGATAGGATTAACAAATTGAAGAAAATTGGGCTATTGAGTCTGTTGACTTTCGAGTCATATCCAATTTGTGAATTTTATCTTCATGGCAAAATAACTAAGCTCCCTTTTGTAGGACATGGAGAAAGGGCCACGGAATCTTCCTTGTCCTAGTACATACTGATGTGTGCGGCCTATTTGATGTACCGGCTAGAGGCAACTTTGTCTACTTCATAACCTTTATCGATGATTTATCTAGACATGGGTATGTGTATGAGATACATGTCTAAAGCTTTTGAAAAGTTCAAGAAATTCAGACATGAAGTAGAAAAGCAAACTGGAATATCCATTAAGGTTCTTTGATTAGATCGAGGAGGTGAATACCTTAATTAAAAATTTTTGAACTATGTCAAGAAAAATAGCATAGTCTCTTCAATGGACTCCACTTGGAACATCTCAACTCAATAGGGTTTCAGAACGGAGGAATCAGATCCTATTAGATATGGTCCGATCCATGATGAGCTTCACAGACCTTCCTGATTTTTTTGGGGATATAGTTTGTTAACTACAATATACTTACTGAATAGGGTTCCTTCTAAAATCATTCCTACCACACCGTATGAGATATGGCATGGTAAGAAATCAAGTCTGAGTCATCTCAGAATTTGGGGTTGTCCGGCTCATGTCAAAAGATAACAAGCGGATAAGTTAGACTTTAGATCCTTTAGAGCTCGATTTATAGGATATCCTAAAGAGTCATTAGGATATTATTTCTACATTTTAGAAGATCACAATCTGATTGTGAGTCGACATGCCATCTTTCTTGAAAAATAATTTATTCAAGATAGCGGCATTGAAAAGCAGATCAAGCTCAAGGAGAAAGTCTTACAAGAGCAACGAGCTAAGGACCAAATGGAATCAAATCTAGTTGAGCCAATACAATCACTACCTCCTCCACCTCGTAGATTGGAAAGGGTTTTCTATCTTCCTGAGAGGTACTTAGGTACTATTTTAGAGAAAATAGAGAAAATGTTCCTCGTAGGTAATGGGGTTCATGATGATGATCCCAAAATCTATAACGAGGTGATATCAGATATCGACTTCGAAAAATGGTTAGAGGCAATGAAGTCAGAAATTGATTCGATGCACTCAAACCAAGTCTGGATCTTAGTAGATCCACTAGAAGGTATAGTACCTATTGGGTGTAAATGGATCTACAAAAGAAAGATTGGTGCAGATGGGAATGTACAGATATTCAAAGCTAGATTAGTGGCAAAAGGTTATAGTCAATGCAAAGCAGGATATCTTTTTGTTAGTAGCTATGCTTAAATCCATCCGCACATTGCTTGCTATTGCAGCCTATTTTGATTATGAAATATGACAAATAGATGTGAAAATGATGTTCTTAAATGGATATCTTGAGGAAGATATATATATGAAATAGTCGCTGGGTTTCACATCCAGTGATACTGATCACAAAGTATGCAAGCTGCAAAGATCCATATACGGACTTAAGAAAGCATCTTGGAGTTGGAATACTCATTTTAATGATGTGATCAAATTATTTGATTTCATCAAGAATGAGGTGAAACCATATATCTTCAAAAAGGTCAGTGGGAGCGCTATTGTCTTCCTCGTACTGTACGTGGATGATATCCTCCTTATTAGGAATGATATTTCCATTTTGACCATAGTTAAAATATGGTTATCCAAAAAATTCTTCATGAAAGACCTAAGAGAAGCATCATATATTCTTGGAATTAAGGTCTATAGAGATAGATTGAATAGGATGCTAGGACTTTCATAGAAGATGTACATAGTGGAAGTGCTAAAAAGGTTTAGCATGGAAAACTCTAAGAGAGGTTTGGTATCCTTCAGACATGGCATTCATCTTTCCAAAAAGATGTGCCCTAGCATAGCTGAGAAAATAGAATGCATGAGCGAGATCCCTTATGCTTCAGCAATAGGGAGCCTCATGTATGCCATGTTATGTACATGACCTGATATAGCCCATGTTGTGAGTGTCACGAGCAGATATCAATCAAATTCAAATGAAGAATACTAGACTTCTGTAAAATGTATCCTTAAGTACTTGAGAAGAACTAAGGATATGTTGTTGGTTTTTGGTAATGGAGAACTCCAAGTCCAGAGGTATACAGACTTAGATTTTATGTCCGATGTAGATGATCGAAAGTCAACATCTGGAAATCTATTTATGTGTATTGGTGGTGCTGTCAGTTGGAAGAGTTTCAAGCAGACAGTGATAGTAGATTCCACCATGGAAGCAGAATACATTGCTACGTCAGATGCTACGAAGGAGGCATTCTGATACAAGAAGTTTACCGTAGAGATTAAAGTGATGCCATCAGATGCCATTCCTTTATAATGCGACAATAATGATGCCATAGCCCTTGCTAAGGAGCCAAGATCTCACCAAAAATTCAAGCACATCGAACGGCGATACCACCTCATCCACGATTACCTTGAGAAGGGTTACGTCGAGGTCAAGAGAGTCAACTCCGTAGATAATGCGGTGGAGCCACTTACAAAGTTGTTGGGCTAGTAGAAGATCGAAGTCCATCTTGAGAAGATGGGACTTAGATTTGTAGCCAATTGGCTTTAGGTCAAGTGGGAGTATGTTAAATATGTGTGCCTTAGAAGCTAGAATTGGCTGACACTTATTATACACTTCTAAGGGCAAAATTATAATTTTGACTATAAATAATAAAATGAGTTATTTTCTATCATAATGTATATTTAGTGTCTGTGATACATCCCTTGAGTTAATAGTAATGATAATTCTTATTTTCATGAGTTAAAAATTCAAGACATGAATATTCATTATTAACTCATAAAATGCTCCTGACCGTTGGATCATCAAGAGGATGATGATTGATCCGAAAGATTAGTATACAATCCTTCTTTATAGTAGATGAGTCTTGAGTCTATGGTGTAGAGACACCGGAGTGAGAGTACAGATACTCGTTAGAGAATGAGGTCACTGAGCATGACCACCTCGAGCAGTCATAAGAAAGTCTACCTTCTCATTGATGACTAGCTCGAAGCTACAGTGGTGTGTTTGGTTCTTTGACTTGAGGTGTATCAGTAGTTCATCTTGAGGGTGTTATAGTTTGACTACACCAAGAATTGGTCTTCTAGCCATTCAGAATTCTGAGGTGTATGTTGGCTATAGCATTTTCATTATAGAAATTAGATTGCACCAAGAGGGAATCTATCTACCTTAGTAGATAAGGAGTAGCCCTATGATGATCATGAGAATCAAGACCATAAGCCCATGGCCATAGCAGAGTGAAATAATAGAAAAAATTTCTATTAAGGTTTTCACATCGGACTTGAATTAAATGATTAAATCATATGATAGAAATTAGGGTTTGACGAGTTCACCTTAATCCTAATCTGATCGGAGCTCAAGATAGAAGAACTTAATCACATAGGTAGCTGCACCAAGTAGTTCATTTTCAATTCTAATAAGTTACCACCATATACTGCTAGATGTCACTAGTGGATTTTGGGAGCAAGTAGAATGATTTGGATGATCGATCATTCTAGTTGTTTGAATCTAAAAAGTTTTGATCCATCGAAAGGTATTTTGGTGACGTCGATGATAGAGATCGTGACATATCTTATCACCATATGAAACTGAACCTAACTAGGTCACACAAACAAGGGTTTGGATTTGGATATCATCAATTGGACTAATCCAGTTCAATTGATTTGAATAAGATTCAATTAGGTTCAAAAAAATCATGCTAGCACACGATTGGGCCGAATGTTCTCCTTTAATTATCATTTTAAGTTGTCTCGAATGAGTCAAATGTATTTGTACTCACTTAGGTACCTTTACCTGGTTTGATTGAAATTTGTCCAAGTTAGAAAAGGGTTGTTTTAATTTATGAAATAAATTTGAGACAACACCTATCATTTTTCATCACCTGCTAATTCTTGTCTTTTGACTTTGGTCAAACGTTGACCTTTGATACTTAGACATCTGCCCATGTGTCATGCACCTATAGGAGATTAATTTTGGACCTGTTAACTTGCTAAAAAGTAGGACCAGGGGTGCATGCCTAGGGAGGCATGCACCCATGGATAAAGGCGCCTGGAGTCCCATACAAAAGGGACTCTAGTTACTTCGGGGTTTCTACCTAGGTGGCGCCAAAGATTAGACTTTGACCAGTCTTAGGCACCATCTAAGGATGATTTAGAGGGGCCCTTATCTAATTGAATTAGATGATGTCATCCCACCAATTAGATTTAGATTTGATTATACAAAGCGACGTGATTGGCTGGGATGATGTGGCACTGCATGGCGCAGCAGGGTCTATATAAACCCTGTCTGTGCCTAGTTTTAGAGAGCTTAGACCATTGCCCATACCACAAGGCTGCCCCTCTCCCTCCTCCATGCCATCTTTAGGTCCCCTCTCTCCTCTCTATGGCCAAGGGGATTTGGGCTCCAGTTTGGTGCAATCCAGGCAAGAGAAAGGTGACGAGAAAGGAAGAAGGCAGCACTGCTGCAAGAGATGATACCTGATCTTCAAAAGGAGTTTTGAAGATTCTCTAAATCAGATCTAAATTTGATATTTGAAAAAGTCATAAAGAAGGAGAAGATCTTCAGATCTAGCCTGAGTGGATACTAGTAGAGGCTAGGCACTTGCATGGCTAGATCCAGAACCTCAGGCAATCAGCAGGATCATCACAGGATAATCTGATTACCCAACAATAAGGTACAAAATTAAATCTATTTTAATTTATTTTTATTTTTATTAGATCTATAAAATTAGATCTAAAATATCTCAGATCTGATCTAGATTTAAATTTTTTTTTTTTTTGAAATATCTCTCTTGATCCAATCAGATCTGAATGAACCTGATCCAAAAAACTAGGATTTTTCCTTCAACTAGTATCAGAGCCAGATTTTGATAAATTATTTAGGTCTAATTTAAATTTATTTTTGATCTAATAATTAGGTAATTTTAGATATCACATGATATGTGATTAGATCTAAAATTAAAAAAATTAAAATTAAATAATTTAGATCTAAGTTCTACAAGATGCATGACTAGTTATAGAATAGAATTATTCTATGTATAGTCTTGCATGATCATTATTTAATTTAATTAAATTATAATTTTAAATTAATTTATTTACTATTTTTTAATATTATAAATATTATAATAAGATCTAAAAAATAGAAAATAAAATTATTTAATTTTTGGTTCATATGAGATATGATGAATGCATGTTTAGACTAGTTGTAGAATAGTTCTACATAATTATCTAGAATAGATTTTATTTTGATGAGATCAATTTAAATTTAATTTTTTAGATAAATTATGAGATAATTTAGATCTGAAAATATGCATGATATGATACATGAGATGTATGCAAAACATGTTTATAGTTAGATCAATTTTTATATATGAGATATATGATGTAGATCTAACTAGTTTTGTAGTTTTTATGTTTTTGATTAAGTCATTCTCCTTGGCTGTCTGGTCATAAGAACCTGGCTCTGATACTAGTTAAAGAAAAAATCCTAGTTTCTCAGATCAGGTTTATTCAGATCTGATTGGATCAAGAGAGATATTTCAAAATTTTTTTAAAAAAAATCTAGATCAGATCTGAGATATTTTAGATCTAATTTTATAGATATAATAAAAATAAAAATAAATTAAAATAGATTTAATTTTGTACCTTATTGTTAGATAATTAGATTATCCTATGATGATCCTACTGATTGCCTGAGGTTTTGGATCTAGCCACGCAAGTGCCTGGCCTCTACCGGTATCCACTCAGGCTAGATTTGAAGATCTTCTCCTTTTTTATCACTTCTCTAAATATCAGATCTAGATCTAATTTAGAGGATCTTCAAAACTTCTTTTGAAGATTAGGTATTGTCTCTTGCAGCAGTGCTGTCTTCTTCCTTTCTCGTCACCTTTCTCTTGTCTGGATCGCACCAAACTGGAACCCAAATCCCCTTGGGCATAGAGAGGAGAGAGGGGACCAGAAGATGGCATGGAGGAGGGATAGGGGCAGCCTTGTGGCATGAGCAATGGTCTAAGCTCTCTGAAACTAGGCGTAGATAGGGTTTATATAGACTCTACTGCGCCATGTAGTGCCACATCATCCCAGCTAATCACATCGCTTCATGCAATCAGATCTAAATTTGATTGATGAAATGACATTATCTGATCCAATCAAATAAGAGCTCCTCTAAATCATCCTTAGATGGTGCCTAAGACTGATCAAAATCTAATCTTTGACACCACCTAGGTAGAAACCCCGAAGTAACTGGAGTCCCATCTGTATGGGACTCCAGGTGTCTCTATCCATGGACGCACACCTCCCTAGACATGCACCCCTAGTCCACCTACTTTTAGTAGGTTGACTGGTCCAAAATCAATCTTCTATGGGTGCATGACACATGGGCAGATATCTAAGTGTCAAAGGTTAATGTTTGATCAAAGTCAAAAGACAAGAATTAGCAGGTGACGAAAAATATCAAGTGTTGTCTCAAATTTATCTCATAAATTAAGACAATCCTTTTCTAACTTGGACAAGTTTCAGTCAGACCAAGTAAAGGTATCTGAGTGAACACAAACATATTTGGCTCATTTGAGACAACTTAAAATGATAATTGAAGGAGAACATTAGGCTCAATCGTGTGCTACCACGATTTTCTTGAACCTAATTGAATCTTATTCAAATCAATTGAACTGGATTAGTCCAATTGATGATATCCAGATCCAAATCCTTGTTTGTGTGATCTAATTAGGTTCAGTTCTATATGGTGATGAGATATGTCATGATCTCTATCATCAACGTCATCGAAATATCTTTCGATGGATCAAAACTGTTTTGATTCAAACAACTAGAATGGTCGATCATCCAAATCATTCTAATTGCTCCCAAAATCTACCAGTGACACCTAGCAGTATATGGTGGTAACCTATCAGAATTGAAAATAAACCTCTTGGTGCAGCTATTTGTCTGATTAAGTTCTTCTATCTTAAGCTCCGATCAGATTAGGGTTAAGGTGAACTCGTCAAACCCTAATTTCTGTCATATGATTTAATCATTTAATTCAAGTCCGATGTGAAAACCTTAATAGAAACTCTTTCTATTATTTCACTCTACCATGGCCATGGGCTTATGGACTTGATTCTCATGATCATCATAGGGCTACTCCTCATCTACCAAGGTAGATAGATTCTCTCTTGGTGCAATCTAATTCCTACAATAAACATGCTATAGCCAACATACACCTCAAGGTTTCAAATGGCTAGGAGATCGAGTCATGATGTAATCAAACTATAATACCCTCAAGGTGAACTGTCGATGCACTTCAAATCAAAGAACCGACACACCACTGCAGCTTCAAGTCAGTCATCAACGAGAAGGTAGACTTACTTATGACTGCTCAAGGTGGTCACGCTCAGTGCCCTCATTCTTTAACGAGTATTTGTACTCTCACTCTAGTGTCTCTACACCATAGACTTAAGACTCATCTACTATAAAGAAGCGATTGTATACCAATCTTTCGGATCAATCACCATCCTCATGATGATTCTACGGTCGGGAGCATTTTATGAGTTAATAATGAAAATTCATGTCTTGAATTTTCAACTCTTGAAAATAAGAATTATCATTACCATTAACTTAAGGGATGTATCACAGACACTAAATACACATTATGATAGAAAATAATTTATTTTATTATTTATAGTCAAAATTATAATTTTGCTCTTAGAAGTGTATAATAAGTGTCAGCCAATTCAGGCTTCTAGGGCACACATATCTAATAAACTAATCACCAACAGCCACGTCGATCTATGTGGGAAGAGCGCATATTTCCAACATTTGTTATCAAAGCTGTATTGCATGGAAGGAAGGAAGACACTTAGAGTTTACTACAACTAGGATCTGTTGCATCGGGTTTTATCCTAAAAACTTTTAGTTTACTTCATGGTTGTCTTTAGATTGAGGTGGAGATTGTTTACACGGAGGAACGATGATACAAAAGTTTGGAAAGAGGATCTAGGGCAAGTTAGATTTTCTATGAAGGATAGTTTTACTGGTGTGTGATCGTGAAAGATGTTAGGGATCTGTTCTTGACTTGTTTGAAGTCATGGAATCAACTAGATTCAAGGTGGATTTTGAGAAGTCCGACGATAAGAAAAACTTTATCCTATGGCAGCAAAGAGTAAAGGACTTGTTAGTTCAGTAGAGGATCTACAAGGTCTTAACAAAAAAAAGGTTGAAAAAGATCAGTGCTGAGGATTGGGAAGAGTTGGAGGAAATTGCTTTTAGCATAATCCGGATGTGCTTGGCCGATCAAATTTTATCCGAGGTTTGCACAGAGACTATGGCAAAGGGGCTCTGGGAGAGACTGGAGAACACATACATGGAGAAGAACATGATGAACAAGCTATGGTTGAAGAAACAGCTATATAGTCTAAGGATGCCCGAAGGCGGGGATCTTGTTGCACATATCCAAAGGTTCAATCAAGTGTGTTCTGAGGTGATGAGTTTGGATGTGAAGATCGATGAGGAGGATGGAGCATTGCTGCTATTATGTGAAGGAAAATCCTGATTTTCCGATCCAGGTTCGTTCAGATTTGATCAGATCAACAGATATATTTCAAAAATTTTTCTCTTGATCCTAATCAGATCTTGATATGTTTCAGATCTGATTCTTATTATTTTAATAAAATAAAATTAAAAGATAAATTAAATTAAATTTAATTTACTTGATCTGGGTAATCCTATTACCCTATTGATGATCCTATTTGCAGCGGAAGGTTCTGGATCTTAGCCATGCAAGCGCCTGGCCTCTACCGATATCCACTCGGGTTGGATCTAGAGATCCTCTTCTTCTCTATCACGCCTCCAAAAATTAGATCTGGATCTGATTTGGAGGATCTTCAAAACTCTTTTGAAGATGAGCAGTCGTTCTTTGCAATAGCGCAGCCTTCTTGTTTTTTATCGCCTTTCTTTGATCTGAATCGCACCAACCAGGGTTCAAAACTCCTTTTGGACGTGGAGAGCAAGGGGAGAAGAGACTATGGCATGGAGAAGGAGGGGAGAGGCAGCCTTGGGGCGTGGGGTTCTTAATTGAATTGCTTCGAATCTGAGTTGGGCGCAGGGTCTTATTTATAGACTAGCTGTGATCCAACTCCTCTTCTTCCCAACCAATCACAATCCTTTGTGAAATCAGATCTAAATCTGATTGGTGGGAATAGAGTCCCCTGGATTCCTCCTTAGAGGGCGCCTAAGACCAGTCAAAGTTGGTTCTTAGAAGAACTCTAATTGGAATCCAAAAAGGAGATGGAGTCCTTGTCCAACAAGGACTCCTAGGCGCCTCCTACTTGGGCACACGCCTAGGGTGGCGTGCACCCTTCTCCTTGCCAGGTTCTGGTAGGGGGATAGGCCCCCATCAGCTCTCCAATAAGTGCATGACATGTGGTCAAAAGTCAAAGTGTCAATGGTCAACGTTTGACCAGTCAAAGGTAGACTTTTGACCAAAGTCAAAGAACAAGAAATGGCAGGTGACCAAAAAATGGCAGGTAGTGTGTTACAAATAAGACAACATTTTCTAACTTGGACAACCTCCTGTTAGACCATATGAAGGCCTCTGTTTGAGCACAAACTCCTTTGGCTCAGATAGGACAACTTATTTATGATAGCAAAAGAAGAATGTTAGGTTCAATCTAGTGCTAGCACGATTTCCTTGAACCTAATTGAATCTCATTCAGATCAATTGAACTAGATCAGTTCAATTGATGATCACCAGATTCAAACCCTTGTTTGTGTGACCCAGTTAGGTTCAGTTCTGTATGGTAATGGGATATGTCATGATCTCTATCATGAGTTAATAATGACCAACCTTCCGGATCAATCACCATCCTCGTGATGATCCTATGGTCAGGAGCAATTTATGAGTTAATAATGATTATTCATGTCTTAAATTTTCAACTCTTGAAAATATGAATTATCATTACCATTAACTCAAAGGATGTATCACAGACACTAAATACACATATGTGATAGAAAATAACCCATTTATTGATTTTAGTCAAAATTACAATTTTGCCCCTAGAAGTGTATTACAAGTGTCAGCCAATTCTGGCTTCTAGGGCACATATATCTAACATTATGTTCTCTCCCAGGTTCGTATGATGGTCTCATAACAACTCTAGTTTATTGGAAGGAGATCCTAAACTATGAAGAGGTTGTTGGTGTGCTCAAATCAAATGAGCAAAGGAAGAAGATCTGCAAGGAAGACCCTAAGTCTAAGATCTTGGCTGTGAACGAAAGATAGGGAAGATCAAATAAGAAGATAAGAGGGAAATTCAAGGATAGGTCAAAGTCTCACGATCAAAGGAAGATGACATTGAAATATTATAAAATTCATCAACCTGGATACTTGAGGAGAGATTATCCTCTTTTGAGATCAAAAAAAGAGAAGGCCAGCAAGAAAGATGATACAGCTTCTATGAGCAGTGGAGAAGACCTGCTAGTTGTATCAGATGGATCCACAAAGTGCGATACTATGTGGATATTAGATTTAGCATGCTCGCACCACTATACTTCTTATCAGAAGTGGTTTGCTATCTACCAGAAGGCCGATGGTAGAAGTGTCAGCCTTGGAGATGATCATCCATGCAAAGTAGCTGAAATTGGCTCTATCAGGATGAGGATGTACGATGGGATATTCATACATTATCAAATGTCAGGCATGTACCAAATTTGAAAAGAAATTTGATTTCTTTGGGCTACTTGGAGGAGCAGGATTATGCTTTTAGTAGCCAGGCTGAGAGTGGATGTCTAAAAATTTCTAAGAGAGCTTTGGTGGTTATGAGAGGTTGAAGACTGAGCAACAATCTTTATAGAATGAAAGGCTTAGTGGTAAATGATAGTGTAGAGGTACTAGCAGCGGCACAGGAGGAGCAGATTTTATATCGATTATGGCACTATCGAATGGATCATATGAGTAAACGTGGGCTCATAGAATAAAGCAGAAGAGGTATGATCCCAGTCTTGAAGAAGGAGAGCACAGATCTTTGTGAGCCATGTATCTTTGGCAAACAACATAGGATGAAGTTTGCCAAAAGTACCAAGCATAGTGAGAAAGTGTTGGATTTAGTGCACTCAGATGTGTGGGGACCAGCTCCTGTATCAGCTAGAGGTGGGTAAAATACTTTTTTACTTTCATTAATGATTTCTCAAGGAAGGTATGGATTTATTTGATCAGAGAAAAATTAGAGGTGTTTGCCCAATTCAGAGCCTGGAGAGCTGAAGTAGAGAAGGAGTCAGGGAGATAGGTAAAGTGTTTGAGGTCGGATAATGGAGGAGAGTATACTAGCATGGAGTTCAGATGGTACTATAAGAAAAATGGCATCAAATGCCATTACACAGTGAGGATGACTCTCCAACAGAATGGTATCACAGAGAGGATGAGCCAGACACTGACTGAGAAGGCACGGAGTTTGAGGCTGTAGACATCACTTCCAAAGTCCTTTTGGGGTGATGCTCTAACTTTTTCTTATTTTTTTGTGAATAGGTCCCCTCATTATAAGCTGAATGGAGGCATTCTAGAAGAGATCTGGAGTGGGAAGAAGGTAGAGCTTGATCAACTGAAAATCTTCGATTGCACAGCCTATGCACATGTGGAGGCAACCCAGAGGAGCAAATTGGATCCAAAATCTCAAAAGATGATATTCATAGGGTATCCACAAGGAGTCAAGGGATACCTGCTATGGAACTCTCAGGCATAGAAGTTAGTGATCAGCAGGGACGTTATCTTTGATGAGAAGAGCATCTTGAGGAGGTCTGGGATAGATGAAACTAGGAAAATAAAGATGAACAACGATGGCCAGTCAGAGAATGATGGCATGCAGGTTACATTCACTTACAGGAGTTTCCTATTGAGGTGGAGCTGGATAGAAAAGTATTGTCTCAGATTAAAAATCAGCATAGAGGACTGGCAGTTCAGATAAATGTGCAAGAGCAGCCACAGACATCAGGCAGAGATATGCTAGTGGGAGTGGCTTTGCACAAGCCCCAGCATACTATTAGGAGATCGGTTAGATATGGCATTGATGAGGTTATCTCCTATGCACTCATCACTGCTAATGAAGATTCAAAGAATTATGCAGAGGCCATGGAGAGTGAGGATCATGATTCATGGATGTAAGCCATGATGGAGGAGATAGAATCACTTGAGAAGAATCAGACATGGTAGCTGGTGGATCTTCCAGAGGGTGCTCGACCTATTAGCTCAAAGTGGGTGTTCACAAAGAAAGAAGCACCTTCAGAATAAGGTGGAATCAGATTCAAAGCATGGCTGATAGCAAAGGGATACTCATAAGGGGAAGGGATTGACTACACAAAAATTTTCTCTCTTGTGATGCGTCATACATCTATTCGAGATTTGCTATCACTGGTGGTACAGCATAACATGAAATTGAAATAGATAGATGTGAAGACGGCCTTCCTTCATGGAACTTTGGAGGAAAGAATTTACATGAAGCAGTCAGATGGTTTCATGGAGATGGGATAGGAAGAAAAGGTGTGTTTACTTAGAAAGTATTTATATGGCTTAAAATAATCCCCTCATCAGTGGTATCGAAGGTTTGATAGCTTTATCTTGAGCCTAGATTTCAACTGATGTGAAGGATCTAGATGAGGAGGATGTCCTGTATCTGTTATTGTATGTAAATGATATGCTCATAGCCAGTAGAAGCATGGATGCTATGAAAAGGTTGAAAAGGGCATTATCATTTGAATTTGAGATGAAAGATTTAGGTCCAGCTGAGAAAATCCTTGGAATAGAGATTTACAGAGATAGGTGCAAAGGAGTGCTCCATTTGTTACAAGAAAAGTATGTCCAAAAGATTCTAGAGAGGTTTGGGATGGAGAAGGCCAAACCTGCAGAGATGCCATTACCAAGCCATATGTCTCTCTCCAAGTTACAGTGCCCCCGATCAGAAGAGGAGAGAGTACATGGAACAAGTTTTTTATGCAAATGCTGTAGGTAGTGTGATGTACATTATGATGTGCTGTAGATCAGATATAGCATATGCTATGAGCACGGTTAGTTGACACATGGCTAACCTTGGGAAGGAACATTAGAAAGCATTGAAATGGATATTGAGATATCTACATGAAATAAGAGATTATGGTTTGGTGGGCAGTCTGAAGGATTTGGAGAACAATCTGTGAAGATGTGTGAAGGTTTAGATCCTCTGAAAGGATTTGTTGATGCAAATTATGCGGGTGATCTTGATACAAGGAGGTCTACTACTGGATACCTCTTCTGCGTATATGATGGACTGATGTCTTGAAGATCAATCCTTCAATCAATCATGGCCTTATCTACCATAGAGGCCGAGTACATTGGGATAACGGAGGCTACAAAGGAAGCCCTTTGGCTTAGGAGGCTGATTGATGAGTTGGGGGTAATGCAGAGCAAGGTTACACTATTTAGTGATAGTCAGAGTGCTCTATTATTGGCATAGAATCTAGTCTATCATGCACGCACAAAGCATATAGACATGAGGTACCATAGGATCAGAGAGCTGGTGGAGGAAGATGAAGTGGAACTGATGAACGTCCATATCAAAGAGAATCAGTCTGATACACTCATGAAGGTACTCCCCAGAGACAGCTTTCAGAGATGTGTGGCACGGATGGGTCTATTGAGAAGAGATGAGTTCACAAGAACTTGGAAGTGCATAGGTGGAGAATGTAAGCTTAGAAGTGGCACTCCCAAGTCTTGAAAAAATAAGAAGATAGGTCATGGAAAGATGGAAGCGAGTCGGAAGAAGAATCGATCTTAATAGTAAAGTTTAGAAATTGGGTCAACTCACTCTGAGCCTGAGCCGACTCAATTGGAAACTAGGTCAACTAGATCTCAGAGGAAAATTTAGACAGAGAGTAGTATTTTCAGATTGTTGGCATGGTACATAATTGGGTCGGCTTAGTCTGGGATTGAGCCAACCCAGTCGTAAGTTAGCAGGCTCAGTCTGAAACTGGGCTGGCTCAGTTTTCATGGGTCATTATTTTATGTACATGGGTTGTTTGGATTTGGAAAGTTTTTCTATGAGCTTGGGCTTGACCCTTTGTAAAGTATATATATTGGAAACAGGTCAAGGTTATAAGAGTGCTGAAATATACTGAATAAAAGCTCTTTTCTTCCAAAAATCTCTTCTTTTCTTTTTCTCTATTTCTTGATTTATTTGATCGTGCTTCTATAGAGATATCTAAGAAGTACTTCTTTGTTGCTTGGCTAATCACCGACGACCATGCCGATCCATGTGGGAAGAGCGCATATTCCCAACATTAAGACATGAATTTTCATAATTAACTCATAAACTGCTTCCAACCATAGGATCGTCACGAGGATGGTGATCGATCTGGAAGGTCGGTGTATGATCGCTTCCTTAGGATAGATGAGTCTTGTATCTATGGTATGGAGACACCGGAGGAAAAGTATAGGTACTTGTTAGAGAATAAGGGCACTGAGCATGACCACCTCGAGCAGTCATAAGGAAGTCTACCTTCTCGTCGATGACTGGCTCGATGCTGTAGTTGTATGTCAGGTTCTTTGACCTGAGGTACATCAGTAGTTCACCTTGAGTGTGTTATAGTTTGACTATACCATAACTTGATCTCCTAGCCATTCGAAATCCTAAGGTGTATGTTGGCTATAGCATGTTCATTGTAAGAAGTGGATTACACCAAGATGGGATCTATCAACCTTGGTAGTGGAGGAGTAGTCCTATGATAATCATGAGATCGAGTCCGTAAGCCCATGGCCATGGTACTGTGATGTAATAGAAAAGAATTTTCTATTAGCGTTTCACATCAGACTCAAATCGAATGATTCATTCATATGATGGATGTTGGGTTTTGATGAGTTTACCTTAAATCCTAATCCTGTCGGGACTCATGATAATAGAATCGATTCACACAGATAGTTACACTGAGAGGTTCACTTTTAGTTCTGATGGATTGCCACCATATACTATTAGGTGTCACTGGTGGATTTTGGGAGCAATTCGAATGGTCTTGATGATCGATCATTCTAATTGTATGAATCAAAAAAGTTCTAATCTATCGAAAGGTATTTTGATGATGTCAATGATAGAGATCATGACATATCTCATTACCATATAAAATTGAACCTAACTGGATCATACATACAAGGGTTTGAGTCTGATTGTGATCAATTGGACTGAGTCAGCTCAATTGATTTGGATTAGATCTGATTAGGTTCAAGAAAATCATGCTAGCACATGATTGAATCAAACATTCTCCTTCTGTAGTCTTTCTGGTTTATCACGGATGAGTTTGACTCAACCAAAATCTTGATTGGAGCTTGGGTTGTCTTAATTCATCAGATAATTTTTAGGACAACACCTACCATTTTTGGTCACTTGCTATTTCTGATCACCTACCTTTTTCTATCGCACACCAAGATCAAAGGTTGATCCTATTGTAAGAAAGAAGGATGATGCGGGATAGCCTAAAAAAAAAAAGAAAAGACCAAGCTTCCATCCATTCGTCAACAATAAATCACGTCCGACCATGGCACATTGTTCCCAGGATAGATAGTATAATTGCTTATATTCTGCTCAGGAGGCATGACTGATTGATACGGGACCAAAGCACGATCAATCTAAATGATGCTGATGAATGCCATTTTAGAGATCAGTAAATAACTAGTAATAATAAAGTAAATAGATAGATAGCAGAAATTAAATATGCTCATGAATAATTGCAAAAAAAAATATAAATGGAGTGAAGGATAGCAAGAAATTAAGCTCGCAAGAAATCTAATAAAAAGATAAGAAGAATTCGGATCGTGGTAGTTAAGAAACTACCCTGATTAGAGCTCTTAATCTTTTAACTAAGTAGATCTATCGATAAAGAACTGGATCTTTACCAACATCAGATCTAAAAAAAATAAGTAAAAATCAAAGATCAGTCGAGAAGGAATGAAGGTTCTTGTCAACATTTGATTTGTAGAATAATAGATCACTCTTTCTCTCTCTGTATGATAGATGAAAATCTTGGAGGAGACAGATCTTCTTTTGGTAGAATAGGCTAATGTAGGTAGATGGTGAAGATGAATCAGGATCGTAGGAACACTGAATCTTAAGAAAATGAAGGTTAAAGAGATAGAAAAAGGTGAGCCTCACACCCTCCCCTCGTGGGGCGATTTTGGGTCTCACACCCTCTCCCTCTCGGAGTGACTAACATAAGTATTTATGGAAATTGTAAAGTGATTCATTCATTAATTATCTCATTTATGAAAGATACATGGGTTTATATAGGACCTTAGGGGTCCTATTTCTTCAGGAATCCTATTCCCTTTACAAGAAAAAAAATCAACCCTCTCAACAAAAAAGTAAAATATTATGTATGGTTTTCAAATACAATAATATGTCATATCTATCTTTTATGAAACCATATGGAAGAAATCAGCCTTTAATAAAATAAGTAAGAAATCAAGAACTCTTAAGGAATCCTAGGGAAGAAAAGAAACTCCATATGGGTGCTTGATGCCTAGCACAACTTGGCATGAGGATCCTTAGGCATGGCACATGCTGGCATGTGTATTTTCTCCTTGGGCATGTGGAGAATGGTGGCTCCAAAGATGACGTGGACCAAGCGTGCTTCTTTATGATGGTCTCTTTCCAAATAAGGCTCAATCCAAAATAAACCCAAGTATGGTCCTATGGATCCAAAACTAAATGCATCAAAAGAACTAATTGATTAAATCAAAAGGACTAGAACAAAATAACTAAAGTAGAGTTATTCTAATATGGCTTATTCAATCCAAATTGAATCTAAATTATGTTGCCGACTTCTAGTGGCTCTGATGTCCGCACCAATTCTCTTGGGGTGGGAAGAACTCGACCTTATCGAGTGGGGGTCGATTCTGCTCTGGTGACACTTAAGCAAATTGGGATCAATACGCTGTAGCTCTTCTCGAGTGATCCAGGTATCCTCAGACTTCGGTCGACCTCACCATCTAATTAAGTACCGCTGATAGCCTCGACTCCGGATGGAGATGATCTGCTCATCTAAAATTCTCTCAATCTGATCATGCTTTGACATTTTGGCTGGTTAACATTCAGGAATAGGCTCTCTCTCAAAGGTTGGTTCAGGCTCAAATGGCTCACTAGGTATCCAAGTTGGCTCTTTATAGGCGATGAGATCTGCAACATTAAAAGTGGAGCTAATCTCAAAATCAAAAGGTAAGTCCACAACATATGCATTTGGTCTGATCTTCTTTAAAATCTTAAATAGACCTGCTCCTCGAGCATGTAACTTCTTGACGGTTCCTGGTGGAAATCATTCAGATCTCATTCGAACCATCACATAGTCTACTTTCATAAACTCTTGGGCATGTCGATGAGAATCTACATTCTATTTATAAACTTTATTACTAATACTAATTTTTTTATTGATCTCTTTATGTAAACTCTTGACATGCTGTGCAAATAACTCTACAGATTCGAAAATTCTAGCATGCATGGGTAGTGGGGTAAGGTCTATTGGTTTACTAGGTTAATATCCATGAACTACTTTCTTGGGATGATCCATCTTAGGGTCCCACGAATTTCTCTTGCAGCAATCATCCAAACTGGTGATCCTTTACTCACGGTTATCTCTAATTCCTTAGCACCTATCAGATGGAGACTTTTCTTTTTGATGTTTTCTTTTGGTCCATTGCCTATCTTTCTATTGGTAGCCTTTGGTGGAGAAGGATTGAACGTGATCTTCTTACCCTTGTGAGTGAAACTATAGGAGTTGGTTCGGCCATAAATCGTAACATCATTGTCAAACAACCAAGGCCGACCTAATATGATACTTCTAACTTCCATAGGTAAGACATCGCACCAAACATGATCCTGATAAGAATGGAGCTGGATGGGAACACGACATCTAAGTTTGATGGGAATAGAGGAGGAATCTATCTAAGATACACGGTATGGGTTGGGATGATCTACAGGAGCTAATCCTAATTGCTTAACCATGTCGGTGGAGATGGCATTGATACAGCTACCACTACCAATGATCACCTTACAAATTTTATCTCTAAATTTTATAAAGATATGGAAAATAAAAGTCCTACGCCAGTCTTCACTCTCCTTAGTCTGTGCTAGAACATACTTAACGACTCCAAGCCTAAGGTCTGACTCCGATGCAACAAAACTTAGGATTTTCTCAGTACTCTCAAACTGCTCGACTAAGTCTGGATCAGCTTCATAAACTTCCTCCTCAATATTTTCTAGAGTTTTCTCTTCTAATTCTTTCATAAATAATGATCGGTTGGGACATTATGCAGCAAAATGATCGTAACCATGGCACTTGAAGCAGTGGGATTGAGAACTACTTCTCTTAGATAACTCTCCTGCAACTCTTTTTCCTTTATCTATTTTTCTCATAATAGGATTTGTAGGTGGAGGTCCACTACTAGGAGTCTGGATAGTATTGGGTCTCGATCTAGAAGGGGTTACTCGGCTAGGTTCAAGATGATGGATGGTTGAATACCTAGAAAATCTCTCAAAGTCTAGGGCAAGTTGATAAGCTTGTTCTAATGCGGTTACCTCTCACAAAAAGAGCTCACGTTGGATATCTTCTCATAATCTAGCTCTAAATCTAGACAAGGTAACAATCCTATCTTCAGTTATTCCACATCTCATGAGGTACTCATCAAATCTTATGATGTACTCTATGACTGATCTATTTTCTTGAGTAAGTCTCTACTACTGATCTAAAAGTCTTTGTTGGTAGGAGGTGGGAAGGTATTTTTCTCTGAGTTTTTCCTTCATTTCATCATAGGTTTCTATCGAATCTTATCTTCTCTGGTTGAGAAGATGTTCAATACTTTTCTAATAAAGTCAGGCTTGCCTAACCAACTTCATCCTAGCAAATCTAATGAAGGAAAATCCTGATTTCCCGGTCCAGGTTCGTTCAGATCTGATCAGATCAAGAGATATATTTCAAAACTTTTTCTCTTGATTTCAATCAGATCTTGATATGTTTCAGATCTAATTCTTATTATTTTAATAAAAATAAAATTAAAAAGATAAATTAAATCAAATTTAATTTACCTGATCTAGGTAATCCTATTACCCTGTTGATGATCCTGTTTGCAGCGAAAGGTTCTGGATCTTAGCCACGCAAGCGCCTGGCCTCTATCGGTATCCACTCGGGTTGAATCTGGAGATCCTCTTCTTCTCTATCACACCTCCAAAAATCAGATCTGAATCTGATCTGGAGGATCTTCAAAACTCCTTTGAAGATGAGCAGTCGTCCTTTTGCAGCAGCGCAGCCTTCTTGTTTTGATCGCCTTTCCTTTGATCTGAATCGCACCAACCAAAGTCCAAAACACCTTTTGGACGTGGAGAGCAAGGGGAGAAGAAGCTATGGCATGGAGGAGGAGGGGAGAGGCAGCCTTGGGGCGTGGGGTTTCTCAATTGAATTGCATTTTTTTTTTAATCTGAGTTGGGCGCAGGGTCTTATTTATAGACTAAGCGTGATCCAACTCCTCTTCCTCCCAACCAATCACAACCCTTTGTGAAATCAGATCTAAATCTGATTGGTGGGAATAGAGACCCCTGGATTCCTCCTTAGAGGGTGCCTAAGACCAGTCAAAGTTGGATTCTTAGAAGAACTCTAATTGGAATCCAAAAAGGGAGGTGGTAGTCCTTGTCCAACAAGGACTCCTAGGCGCCTCCAACTTGGGCACACGCCTAGGGTGGCGTGCGCCCTTCTCCTTGCCAGGTTCTGGCAGGGGGACAGGCCCCCACCAGCTCTCCAATAGGTGCATGACATGTGGTCAAAAGTCAAAGTGTCAATGGTCAATGTTTGACCAGTCAAAGGTAGACTTTTGACCAAAGTCAAAGAACAAGAAATGGCAGGTGACCAAAAATGGCAGGTAATGTCTTACAAAATAAGACAACCTTATTCTGACTTGGACAACCTCCAGTCAGACCATATGAAGGCCTCTGATTGAGCACAAACTCCTTTGGCTCAGACAGGACAACTTATTTATGATAGCAAAAGAAGAACGTTAGGTTCAATCGAGTGCTAGCACGATTTCCTTGAACCTAATTGAATCTCATTCAGATCAATTGAACTAGATCAGTTCAATTGATGATCACCAGATTCAAACCCTTGTTTGTGTGACCCAGTTAGGTTCAGTTCTGTATGGTAATGGGATATGTCATGATCTCTATCATCGACATCATCGAAACTCCTTTCGATGGATCAGAACTCTTCTGATTCGAACAGCTAGAATGATCGATCATCTAAATCATTCTAATTGCTCCCAAAATCCACCAGTGACACCTAGCAGTATATGGTGGCAACCCATCAGAGCTGAATGCGAACCTCTTGGTGCAGCTACCTGTGTGATTAAGTTCTTCTATCTTGAGCCCCGATCAGATTAGGGTTAAGGTGAACTCGTCAAACCCTAGTCTCTGTCATATGATGTAATCATTCGATTCGAGTCCAATGTGAAAATCTAAATAGAAACTCTTTCTATTATTTCACTCTGCCATGGCCATGGGACTTTTGGACTTGATTCTCATGATTCATCATAGGGCTGCTCCTCTACCACCGAGGTAGATAGATTCCATCTTGATGCAATCCAGTTCCTACAATGAACATGCTATAGCCAACATACACCTCAGGGTTCCATATGGCTAGGAGACCGAGTAATGGTGTAGTCAAACTATAACACCCTCAAGGTGAACTGCCGATGCATCTCAGGTCAAAGAACCAGACACACTACTGCAGCATCGAGTCAGTCATTGACGAGAAGGTAGACTTCCCTAATGACTACTCGAGGTGGTCACGCTCAGTGCCCTCGTTCTCTAACGAGTACCTGTACTCTCGCTCCGGTGTCTCCACACCGTAGACTCAAGACTCATCTACTAAAGAGAAGCGATTGTACACCAACCTTCCGAATCAATCATCATCCTCGTGATGATCCTATGGTCAGGAGCAATTTATGAGTTAATAATGATTATTCATGTCTTAAATTTTCAACTCTTGAAAATATGAATTATCATTACCATTAACTCAAAGGATGTATCACAGACACTAAATACACATATGTGATAGAAAATAACCCATTTATTGATTTTAGTCAAAATTATAATTTTGCCCCTAGAAGTGTATTACAAGGGTCAGCCAACTCTAGCTTCTAGGGCACATATATCTAACACCTAACTCTTCTTGCTTCAGACATTTCGTACCATCCAAAATAGTGGTCCATGCCTGATTTTCAATCTATGTACTCTCTCAATTCTAGACAACCATCAAAACTTGGGGCTTTGATCTTCATATTCCTAAGGACATGCTCATCCTAGTCGAACTGGTTATGATGGGGGTGTGCTGCTATAGGTCGATCTAGGTCGAGGTTTCTTTTTCTCTATCATATAGGTAGTTAGGGAGACTCAAGTTTAGATTATCTTTGCCTAGCTTCTTCTAGTACTGTTATTCTTTCACTCATGATTTTCATAAAATCTTTCATGTCATCAAACTTCTTAGTTAGTGCATTAATGATGGCTGTTGTATTGAGATCAATGTTGGTACTGAGTGGAAAAGTAGGACGTTGGTACCGAGTACCTGATCCAGTGGTCATGCAAGTCCAGGATGTAGGAATAAGATGCAGTAAGAAAGGAAAAAAAAATACTAAAAAGTAAATTATGAAATTTAAATTATCAAAATTTAACTTGTAGAATTTTAAATTATAGAATTTAAACTAAAGTCCTAACCAATCCTGCTCTAATATCAAATTGATGTGGGATAGCCTAAAAAAAAAAAGAGAAAAGACCAGGCTTTCTTCCATTCATCAACAACAAATCATGTCCTACCGTGGCACATTATTCCCAGGATAGACAGTATAGTTGCCTATACTTTGCTCAGGAGGCATGATTGATTGACACGGGATCAAAGCACGATCAATCTAAATGATGCTGATGAACGCCATTTTAGAGATCAGTAAAAAACTAGCAATAATAAAGTAAATAGATAGATAGCAGAAATTAAACATGCTCATGAATAATTGCAAAAAGAAAAATATAAATGGAATGAAGGATAGTAAGAAATTAAGCCCACAAGAAATCAAAAAAAAAAAGATAAGAAGAATCTGGATCGTGGTAGTTAAGAAACTATCCTGAATAGGGCTCTTAATTTTTTAACCAAGCAGATCTATCGACAAAGAACTGGATCTTTAGCAACATCGGATCTTAAAAAAAATTAGTAAAAATCAAAGATCAGTTGAGAAAGAACGAAGGTCCTTGTCAATATTTGATTTGTAGAATAATAGATCACTCTTTCTCTCTCTGCATGATAGATGAAAATCTTGAAGGAGACAGATCTTCTTTCGGTGGAATAGGCTTATATAGGTAGATGGTGAAGATGAATTAGGGTCGTAGGAACATTGTATCTCAAGAAAATGAAGATTAAAGAGAGAGAAAAAGATGGGCCTCACACCCTTCCCTCGTGGGGTGATTTTGGATCTCACACCCTCTCCCTCTCGGAGTGACCAATACAAGTATTTGTGGAAATTATAAAGTGATCCATTCATTCATTGTCTCATTCATGAAAGATACATGGATTTATATAGGACTCTAGGGATCCTATTTCTTTAGGAATCCTATTCCCTTTACAAGAAAAAAATCAACCCTCTCAATAAAAAAGTAAAATATTATGTATAGTTTCCAAATACAATAATATATCATATCTATCTTTTATGGAACCATAGGGAAGAAATCAGTCTTTTAACAAAATAAGTAAGAAATTAAAAACTCTTAAGAAATCCTAGGAAAGCAAAGGAACTTCATGTGGGTGCTTGATGCCTGGCACAACTTGGCATGAGGATCCTTGGGCATGGCACATGCTGGCATGTGTATTTCCTTCCTAAGCATGTAGAGGATGGTGGCTCTAAAGATGACGTGGACCAAGCTTGCTTCTTTATGATGGTCTCTTTCCAAATAAGGCTTAATCCAAAATAAATCCAAGTATGGTCCTATGGATCCAAAACTAAATGCATCAAAAGAGCTAATTGATTAAATCAAAAGGATTAGAACAAAATAATTGAAGTAGAGTTATTTTGATATGGCTTCTTCAATCCAAATTGAATCTAAATTATGTTGCCGACTTCTGGTGGCTCTGATGTCTGCACCAAAGGGACTAGGGGTGCATGCCCCCACTTATTTGGCATGGCATGGAGAGGGCACACATCCCCCTAGGCATGTAGAGTTATTCTGATATGGCTTCTTTAATCCAAATTGAATCTAGATTATGTTGCCGACTTTTGATGGCTCTGGTGTCCGCACCAAAGGGACTAGGGGCGCATGCCCTCACTTATTTGGCATGGCATGGAGAGGGAGCACGTCCCCCTAGGCATGCACCCAAAGTTGATAGGCTTTGACTTGGTCAAATTTTAGATTTGACCAGTCAATGAGATTTGATAGAGATCAAACTCTAAGAGAGAAGAAAGAGTCCATCGTGCACTAAACTTCCTTCCCTTCTCCCTACCTATTTTGTATGGCATTATATGGAATATTTGGGGCAGTAATTCTAATGTGAGTTGGGGTGAAAATTAGTCAAAAAATCATAATTAAATCAAGCAATTGGTTGCTTGATTGATTGAAACACTGAGGTGGCGCAGGACTCTATTTAAGAGACCCTGCACCCTAGGGTTTCTTATGATTGTTGCTCTATGCCCCAAGCCCCCACTTGCTGCCCTCCCCTCTTTCTCCATGCCCCTCCTCTCCTTCTTCTCCATGCCCAATGATCGGGCCAACATTCCAAGAGAAGATCCATAGGAATTGGCACAAAGGTTTCAAGAAAAGAGACGACATTTGTGAGATGAGGTGCTGCCTTCATCGGTTGATTCAAAGGCTCTACAAAATCAGATTTGGATCTAATTTTTGATGATTAGATCCAAAAGGAGAGCGCCTCTAGATCTATCCTGAGTGGACTCTAGTAGAGGCTAGGCACGTGTGTGGCTTGATCTAGAATCCAAAGCTTTCGCAGATCATCGACAGGATAAATGCAATTTACCCTAAAGGTAACATCAGATGTTACTATTTTAATTTTAATTTTTAATATTTAATTTTTAAAATTATATTGAAGAACTCTTTGATCTAACTAAATGCTGTAGAAATATTTTTGAAATATTTTCTACAGATCTAGTCAGATTAGATCGATCCTGTGGCAGAAAAAGCGATTGTTTCTTCAGTTGGTATCAAAGCCAGGTTAGCAGTTCTTCAGATCTATTTTAGATCTGATTTTTATTATGATCTATGATCTGATATTAAAAATTTTAGATGTCACATCAGATGTGATCAGATCTAAAATTAAAAAAATTAAAAATTTTAGATTCATATCAATCTTGTATGAGATGCATATCTAGACTAGGTTTAGAATAGTTCTATGTGTAATCTAGTGCTAATTTCATTTTTCATATGATTAAATTTTTTTTAAATCTTTATGATTCTATTTTTTGATGTTATAAATATTATAATTAGATATAAAAATAGAAAATAAAATTTTTAATTTTTATATGAGATATGAATGAAGCATGCTTAGACTAGTTGTAGAATAGTTCTATGATTTATCTAGAATAGATTTTATTTTGATATGATCAATATAAAATTTATTTTTTAGATATTATATATGATATATCAGATCTGAAAGCATGCATTTAGGATTTAATGATTGATACATGAGATATATACAGAACATGGATGTTTAGATCTATGACTTTATATGAGATATATGTTGTAGATTTATTATTTTGTGGTGTAGTAATTATTTCTGATTAAGGTGTTTCCCTTGGCTGTTCGGTCATAAAAGCAAAGTAAGGTTTAAAGGCCCTCTCCTCTCATTCAATGGGGTACTCTTATGGCATATAGGGATATTGCACGTTCATCCTTAATCAGAAATCAAAAATTTACTTTTCTACAAAATCCTAGATCCTGAAACTCTAGGATTTTTGCATGTTTCTGGTTATGAATCCAAACTTAATTAAGAATTAAGATTATGAAACTAATTAAATCTAAAATTATGAATTTTAAGATCTAAGACATTTTCATAAATTTGGGTTCGAGCTTGGGTAGCTCAATTAGGTCTAGTAGTTGATCAAATCAAATCAAGAGTTGGTTAGGTGGGATCAAAGAAAGCTTAGATTTGACTAGCCTAATAGGATTAAGTCTGGGTCAAGGTTGAATCATGTTGAGATGTGACTTGATCAAGTCAAGACCTAATTTGGCTCCATAGTTCGAGCCTAGATTGTAAGCTAACCCGATTGGTTCTGATTCGATAATTTGATGTCTAAGATAAATCTGACAGATACGATCGACTGATTTTTAATTAGAAGCTATTCGATCTGAATGCATTCTTATCGAGTTAATGGCATATCCCTTCCACCAATCTCACTTACCTGGCCATTTGTGTCGATCCAGTTCTGATTAATGGTGGCTAATAATTCGAGCCAACTCATACCACTAGGTTAGTCATAATTGTTATGACTAAGTCAAGTCAAGTTTAAAGAGACTTAAATTAAATCTTTCTAAAAAAATATTAAGTCTAAGATCTTCCACCATTATAGATGTGCGGGCTCTTTTCGAGGTTGATTGTTCTTGACTAGATATAGTGGTTCAGTTGCACTGAAAAGACGCAACCATATCTATTAAGCATTGGATGCTATGGATTGGAGGATGGTGATAAGTACCATAAATTCACCAATAAAAATATTAATTTATCAATTAATTTATATTAATTTTTAAGAATTAATGATCAATTTATATATATTTTTGAGAAATTAATATTTTTATTAATTAAAAAAATTATTAAAAAATTATAAAAATTAAAAAATAAAATTTTATTATCAATAAAAAGAGCTAATTTTTTGATCACAACAAAATAAGTTTTACATAAAATGGAGAAGATATAAATTTTTAAAGAAATAAAATAAAAATTAAATGAAAAATAACATATGGCTCAGTCGGCTCAAGCCATGGCGCCATATCAGTCGGTGCATCCAAACATGCTGAGCCAAGTCGATGAAACCAGCGCGCCAAGCTAGCCACGTTAGCCAACTCAGCCGTGGAAGCCGTCAGTTGGTCCACGATCCAGGCATGGACTGCCAGCTTAGTAGAAACCGACGAATCATGGAGCGATGCGTGGTGGACCTAGACCTTTAAAAAATTTATAGAAAATCTATCGTAGCTCATAGGGCATTTTAGACTTTTCACTCGATGATAGGAGGCATTGATTCATTGCGGTGTATGGTGCAGTCGGTCCACACGGTCCATAGGAACAGTAATTGCACGATCGTGCGGCTCTAGTTGCTTGCAGTCAAGATCGAACGATAGAGCGAATTTCCTACTTCAGGCTTCACATGGATCGCCATCCAATGGCAACACTTGATTCAGGGAATGATCCGACGATCCAGAATGCTCCCGACGGTGATCAGGACTCCCGACATACCATCAGCGGCCAGATTTTCTCCATCAACGTACGATCAACGGCCAGAATTTAATCTAACCTAATCTAGGTCGATACGCATCCAATTTTGATGATTTTTGGTCCATTGGATTTCTATTGAATGGCTAGATTTCACCAGACTTTACCAGATTCATCTTAAAGCTATTTTAATTTGAATTCTACTCAAATTTCTTCATATTTTGATGATTAAAAATGCTCTTTGTCCCACATTGCTTAGAGAAAAATCCTCCACTCCTTCTAGCTCTATAAAAAGGACCTTAGGCCTCTAGAAATCAACAGATCTGGTGAGAGGAAAGCCAAGGTACAAGGTGGAAGCCAAGCTTAGGATTGAAGGTTGCTTCAAAGCTACAAAACAAGAGCCAGTCTTCTACGCCATCTCCACGCCTACGTTGATCTGCGATCTCCTTCTAGTTTTCTTTTCTTTTTTCTTTTTTTTAATCTCTTGTATTTAAATACTAAATTTGAGTTTTAATTTTAAAAAAGAAAGCTTTATTACTCTTTTTAATTCTAACTCTTTAAATTAATTATTCTTTATTGCTCTTTAATTTTATTGCAAGTAGCTGCTAAGATCTAAATAGTAGATCTTAGTACCAAATTTATTTTTGCATAATTTAAATTTTACTTTTATTTATAAATTTATTTTTTAAATTTAATTTTTTCCTAAAAATCCTTCTTTTTTTTTCTTTTTTTAAAAAATAAAATAAAATAAAATAAAATAAAATAAATTTAAAGATTTTAGAATTAAATCATTATCTCTCTATGGATTCGATCCGACTCACTACTCTCTTTATAACTTTTAATTAATTTAAAAAGTCGAATTTAAACTGATAAACATAGTATCTTAATGACAACATTATATTTTTATCAAATTTTTGGCACCATTATCGGGATTATTTTTGATTTTTGATTTTAATTTTTTAAATTTATTTTAAATAAATTAAAAATAATTTTGACAAATGCACCAAGTTTTTGGCACTGTTGCTAGAGAGGCATAAAAATTAAAATTTTCTCATTTTTTTAATTTTTTTTATTGCCTACTAATTATTTTTCTTATTTATTTTGCAGAAAAAAAAGAGAGAAAAGAACAAAGAGGATTAGGGCATGAGCAAAACTTTCAATCCTATTTGGTGAGATCATTCCTAAATCCTAAATCTCTTTTCTTATTTTTAATATTTGCTTTATTTTCAAGTTAATTAAAAATTATCTACTTAAATCTAATTAAAAATCTCATTACAAGATTAGAAATCCTAATTATTTAGAGCATCCATCATATCAGTTTTATTTTTGGTGATTGCTGGAGGCAAGGTAAGCTGTTCAAAAATTCAATTAATTACATGCATTTAGTTTAATTGCATAGAACCCCTTGCTTGAAAATCTGAAAATGCATATCATATTGAATCAATTTAAGGGCACAATCCATTAAACAAGATAAGATGAAAATTTGATCACCCTTCCTTGGCCCACAAACAACCAACCCTCATATTGCATTAACCCAAACCTTAACTCTTAAAATCAATTAGACACTGACCCTTAAGGATATTGGAGCTCAATAGGACAAGAAAACTATAGAGTTGAAATGGGTTAGGATTAATCAATTTAACTGGTGTCTAGGAAAGTGGCTTAGGGATGACTAAGTCCGAAGGAAGGTGGTTACTTAATTGGTTCCATTCGCTTACCTGGCCAAGTACAATTGGTGTCTAAGGCAAGCAACGGGGGGACTCCCACCGATCTTACACTTACCTGGCTAGTTGATTGGTTGATTCTCTATTTGGAGGGCTCGAAGGTGATCTTGATAGTTAGGAGCTATCTAGACCTAAGACAACCCTTAGTCAGAATTGATTGCCTAACTTGTTTGCTAAATAACATCAAACATAAACCATAAATTAACTCTTCTCTCTATCATCTCTAGATTTAACACTCCTTAGGATCTTTCTTTAGAACCCTCTTCTTTCTTTCTCTCCTCTTTTCTTAAAATAATAATAATAATAATAAAATAATAAAATAATAAAGTATATATCTTGAACCATATATTGGATTGCACTATTACATGCACGATAGAAGATCGCTTTTACCTGACCTAGTTAAACCAAATCCTAAAATTGAAAGACTAATTCATATAAGACCAGATAATCAAATGGTTGGAAATCATGAAAACCAACCTAGATAGATAAAGGAATACTTTATTTCTTCCATCTACAACCCATCGACTTGCATCCACTTACTTGATATCCCTACTAGCCACTATGAGATCAAGTCGACCACAATCCAGATGCTCCTATCTTTTTATGGGAACACTAATGAAGATTCTTACAAACATCTGGATGAATTCTTAGAAATCTGTTTTACGATAAAAATTTAGAATTTTTCTGATGATGCCCTTAGATTGACCTTGTTTCCTTTCTCATTAAAAGATAAAGCCAAGTACTGGCTTGGCACATTAGGAAGAACAATTCAAACATGGGCAGAGATGCAATATGTATTTCTTAAGAAATTTTATCTCATAGGATGAACCAATACCATGAGGCGAGCCATCACGAGATTTGCTCAGCTTCCAGGGCAACAAATTCATAAATCATGGGAAAGACTTAAGGAACTTCTTAGAAAATGCCCACACCCTGGTCTATCTAAGTGGCAAATTGTACAAGCTTTCTATGAAGGTTTAGGAGATCAATATAAGCAGATGGTTGATGCATCCTATGGAGGTGCATTCATGAGCAAAAGTGAGGATGAAGCTTATACCTTGTTTGAAACCTTAAGTGAAAACTCTATTAACCATGCTTCATTATCCACTTATGAAAGATCAATTTCTCAACAAAAATAGGTAGGAATTTATGAGATCAAAACTCCAGAACTTAAGTCTAAGGTAGACTTGAACATAATAGCATAAAAATTAGATAAAGTCGACCTTATTGCCTAGAAATTAGATCAATTTTTAAACCTAGGTCAACAATCTCCTGCATAATATACACCAGCTTCTAATTATCAGGAGATTTGCTCTATTTGTGCTAGCCCAACACATCATGTAAGTGAATGTCCCATAGTCGCACAATTACCATCTCTTATCCAAGAACAAGTTCAAACTGCTCAAGGTTACTCCAAACCACTTAATGACCCATATTCAAATTCATATAACCCTGGTTGGAGAAACCATCCTAATTTCTCTTGGAAACCACAATAGACTCAGGCTCAGACCCAAATTCCACCAGTCCAAAATTATCAAAATAGGCCTCAGTACCAGAACTATGCCTATAATAAGGGTCAGCCTAGTCAGTCTTCTCAACCACTGCATTATAATCAGCCCTCATACCCACCTTCTCAACAGACCAATCTAGCCGATGATAAATTCAATCAACTTCAATAATTGATTCTAAGCCAACAACAATCAATTCTGATCCAACAATAATCAATCGCTAGGCTAGAAGCTCAAATAGGACAATTAGCTGAGTCTAGCATGAGGAGAGAACTAGGTCAATTACCAAGCCAACCAATTGCAAATCCTAAAAATAATCCATCCAATGTCTATCAACCACCTGGATTTACTCATCCATCTAACATCCCACCTAAGAATCCCCAATTAGAAAATGCCAAAGCAATATCTGAACTTAGAAGTGGTAGGATTCTTAAGGACCCATACTAAGATCAGGTGATAGAGGCTAATACTAATGTTAGCCAAGATGAACAATTTGAAGAAGAGGTTAGTACTGAAACTAATCATATAGAAGAACCTAAGCTTAGAACTGGTACTGACATTGATAAGATAGATAAAGGGAAGAAGAGAACAGATGAATTAGCTGAGATATATAAATCCAAAGCCCCATTCCCTTCGGCCTTAGAAGCAGGCTCTTCTCGTAAAAAGCAAGAAGCATGCAACAAGGAGCTAATGGAACTATTTAAACAAGTTCACATTAATTTACCCCTCCTCGATGCAATTTAGCATGTCCCAGCCTATGCTAAATTTTTTAAAGAACTCTGCACACAAAAGCATGAGCCACGAACCACCAAAAGAGTTATGCTATCTAAGGATGTAAGTGTGGTCTTGTTAAATCTAATACCTCGAAAGATGAAAGATCCTAGTGCTTCCTTAATTTCATGTGTTATAGGAGGCATAACCTTTAACCGAGCATTACTAGACTTAGGAGCTAGTGTGAACCTACTTCCAACCTTGGTTTATGAAAAATTTGGGATTGGAGAACTAAAACCCACATCAGTTATTTTGCAATTAGCTGATAGATCTATAAAAGTACCACATGATTTGATTGAGGATGTTCTAATTAGAGTAGACAAATATTATTTTCCAGTAGACTTTCTCATACTTGACATGAAACCATCCCAAGAACTGAACTAGAATCCCATAATTTTAGGACGTCCATTCTTAGTGACTGCCAATGCCAATATCAACTATAAGATAGGAGCTATGGACATTTCTTTTGGGAATCAAAAAGTAAGAATTAATATTTTTAATACCCCAAAGTACACTCAAGAGGAGGAAGACTGTTTTGTAATAAATTAGGTAGATGAAATAGTTGAATCTAATTCCTTCCTAGATTTACTGTAAGATGATGAACCCATTGAAGAAACTCGAACCCAGGAAGTGAATGCCTTGCTTAATTCACCTCAACCATCACATTCATTATCTTGGTCAGTGAAAGTTGAGCCCTTACCCAAGTAAAAAATTGAACCATTACATCCTTCAATTCAATCCCCACCACGACTTGAACTAAAACCTTTACCTAAATCACTTAAGTATGTATTTTTAGGATAAAAAAAAACCCTACCAATAATAATTGCTTCCAACTTAACTACTGAACAGGAAAACCAATTGGTAAATATTATGAAAATATATAAGGAGGCCATAGGTTGGACCATCACTGATTTAAAAGAAATTAGTCCATCAATATGCATGCACCATATCTATACAGAAGATAATGCTAAACCAACTCGAGAGATGCAAAGATAGCTTAACCCTAACATGCAAGAAGTAGTCAAGAAAGAGGTAATTAAATGGTTAGATGCTGAAATTATTTATCCTATCTATGACAGCCACTGGGTGAGTCCCACACAAGTTGTTCCAAAGAAATCTAGACTCATAGTTGTCTGCACTGAACATGGAGACTTAATACCAACATGACTGTTCACTGGGTGGCATGTCTGTATAGATTATAGAAAACTCAATACAACTATCCAAAAAGATTACTTTTCCTTACCCTTTATTGATCAAATCCTAGAAAGACTAGCAGGCCAACAATACTTTTGCTTTTTAGATGGATACTCAGGATACAATCAGATAGCAATCTATCTGGAGATCAGGAAAAGACCACCTTTACGTGTCCCTATGGAATCTTTGCTTTCCATAGAATGCCATTTGGATTATATAATGCACCTATGACTTTTCAAAGATGCATGATGTCAATATTTTCAGACATGATAGGAGATTTCTTAGAAATATTCATGGATGACCTTTCAGTCTTTAGAGAATCTTTTGAGAGTTGCCTTAATAATTTGAAGAAAATATTAAAATAATGTATTGAGGCTAATCTAGTGTTAAGCTAGGAAAAGAGCCACTTCATGGTTCAAGAGAGGATCGTTTTAGGACATATAGTATCTAAGAAAGGGATTGAGGTAGATAAAGCTAAAGTTGAACTAATTTCTAAACTTCCTCCTCCCACTTCTGTCAAACAAATTTGATCTTTTCTTAGCCATGTAGGATTCTATCATCGCTTCATCAAAGACTTCTCTAAAATTTCTCATCCTTTGTGTAATCTACTTGCTAAGGATGTTTCTTTTAACTTTGATGAAAATTATCTTAAAGCTTATGAAATCTTAAGAGAAGCAGTGACGAAAGCCCCAATCATACAACCTCCTAACTAGTCACTACCTTTTGAAATTATGTGCGATGCCTCAGACTTTGCCATAGGAGCTGTCCTGGGCCAAAGGGTAAACAAATGTCCTATAGTGATCTATTATACTGGTAGAACTCTGAATGAAGCATAAATGAATTATACCACCACAAAAAAAGAGTTGCTAGCCATTGTGTTTGCCCTAGAAAAGTTTAGATCATATCTATTAGGATCAAAAATCATAATTTACTCGGATCATTCAGTTTGAGATACCTGCTTTCAAAGAAAGAAGCTAAACCATGATTAATTAGATGGATCTTACTGCTATAAGAATTTGATATTGAAATTCAAGATAAGAAGGGATCTAAAAATATTGTAGCAGTCCATCTATCTAGGATCCTAGTTAAAGATAGTGAACCTATATCAATCAGAGAATCTTTTTTAGATGAATAATTGTTAGTAGTTTCACAAATAAAGGCTCCTTGTTTGCAGATATTGTCAATTACTTAGTCATAGGATAAATTTCTGATGGCTGGTCTAAGAATGAGAAGGATCTATTCTTTGCTCAAAACAAATATTATTTTTGGAAAGATCCTAAGCTTTTTAGAATTTGTGTTGATCAAATCATTCGTAGATGTGTTTCTGAATCTGAATAATTGAGTATCTTACAATTCTGTCATACCCTTGCTTGCAGAGGATATTATTCTGGACGAAAAACTATGGCAAAAGTATTGCAGAGTGGTTTTTATTAGCCAACATTATTTAAGGATGCCTATACTTTTAGTTAGGAATGTCTTAAGTGTCAATGCTCAGGGAATATTTCAAAGAAAGACATGATGCCATTAAACCCCATCTTAGTAATAGAATTTTTTGATGTATGGGGAATTGATTTTATCGGACCTTTTCCACCTTCCAATGGATTTGAATATATTTTGGTGGCTGTCGATTATGTTTCTAAATGGATTGAAGCAATAGCAATACGAACCAATGATCATAAAGTAGTCTTAAAATTTGTTCAGAAGAATATCTTTTCTAGGTTCAGATTTCCACGTGCTATCATTAGCGATGGAGGTACCCATTTTACAAACCACCAATTTCGAACTTTATTACGAAAATATGGGGTGACACATATGATAGCTACACCATACTATCCGCAAACAAGTGGCCAGGTAGAAGTATCTAATAGGGAAATTAAGAATATCTTACAAAAGACTATTAGGCCTGATCGAAAAGATTGGTCAGATCGATTAGATGATGCATTATGGGCCTATAGGACAGCTTATAAAACCCCTATTGGAATGTCTCCCTATAGATTAATCTATGAAAAAGCATGTCACCTTCCGGTAGAACTTGAACATAAAGCATATTGGGTAATAAAATAATTAAATTTTAATTTAAATGAAGTTGGTTCCAACCGGATGTTACAATTGATTGAATTAGATGAATTAAGACAAGAAGCTTATGAAAATTCAAAAATCTATAAGGAGAAAATGAAAGCCTTTCATGATAAACATATTTCAAGGAAAACCTTTGAACCAAATCAACAAGTCTGGTTATTTAACTCAAGGCTTCGATTATTTCCTAAAAAATTAAAATCTAGATGGGATGGACCTTACATAGTTAATCACGTATTCCCACATGGTGCAATCAAACTCTATGATCCTAGGACTAAAATTTTCTTTAAGGTAAATGGTCAAAGGATTAAACCATATATTGAAGGGATATTATTAAATCGAAACATTGACCAAGTACAATTAACAGAATCATAATGAATTAAACTGCATTATGTCTGGCTGAAGATAATAAAATTAGCACTTATTGGGAGGCAACCCAATATTTCTTGAATCTAATTTACTTTTTTAGTTTATTTTCTTTTTAGGCTAAGCTAGAGAAGGATCAAAAGCTTCAAGACCCATGCTAAATGAATAAACATAATTTACACCCTTTTATTTATTTTCCCTCCTCATTGAGGATAATGTCAATTAAGCTGGGGGGTAAGAAAAAAAATTAAAAATAAACTAAAAATAAAATTAAAAATAAAAAAAATAAAATAAAAACCAAATTTTAAAAAACTATTTTGAAATTTTTTTTGGATAAATGATATTTCAGGGAAGAGAATCTTAAGCAAAATAAACTAGGAAAAGTAATAAAGTTAGAAAGTATTAGCTAATAATGGTAGCGAGTTAAGAAGTAGATTATTTGGTTAGACTATTAGCAGCCTACTTAGGTCATTTAAAGGCTAATAGCACTTCTAATTGCACATGCACACTAATGAAGTAAAGTAGGTGTTGATTATAAGGCAAATTAAGGATTCAATTATCACTAAAAATTGGTGATTTATATATAACTCAATTAAAGAAACTTGAATTTAAGGAAAGAGCTACCTGCTTAAAATAAAAAGTGCAAAACACAGATTATATGTGGATTGCCCTAAACTTAGTAACTGGATCTTTGCACCTAAGTCAAGTATGGAGGTTTACATCAAATGATGAAGGGAAGGCCAGGATGCTCAGCACTATTGCTCAAAAAAAAAAAAAAGTAGTGTGAAAGCTACCTTAATTCATGCACTTAACTTGGAAGTATATAAAAAATTAACCAAAATAGGTGATAAAAGAAGATTCATTTGTCCTTTGAATTAAGACCCAAATGCTAAGTTAGTATTCACGAAACAAGTGCTGAAAATCTTTAGATAAACTCTAAGAAATTTTTTGATTAATTTGCCATAAAATTTACTTCTGAAACTTAATACTTAGTTAGTAATACTGTCTAAACTTTTGATCTTAAATACTAGACCTATTTTTGTGAAGGAGGATCTTAATAAAACATGATAATTAATCCAAACTAAATTCTTTCTTTACTCGAGGACGAGCAAAGCTTAAGTTGGGGGATGTGATAAGTATTATAAATTTACCAATAAAAGTATTAATTTATCAATTAATTTATATTAATTTTTAAAAATTAATAATCAATTTATATATTTTTAAGAAATTAATATTTTTATTAATTAAAAAATTAGTTAAAAATAATAAAAATAAAAAAATAAAATTTTATTATCAATGAAAAGAATTTATTTTTTTGATCATAATGAAATAAGTTTCACGTAAAACAGAACTAAAATGGAGAAGTTATGAATTTATAAAGAAACAAAATAAAAATTAAATGAAAAATAACATACGGCTCAGCCGGCTTAAGCCGTCGCGCCATATCAGCCGGCGCATCCAAACATGTCGAGCCAAGCCGATGAAGCTAGCGTGCCAAGCCAGCCATGCTAGCTGACTCAGCCACGAAAGCTGTTAGTCGGTCAAAGATCCAGACGTGGATCGCCAGTTCAGCAAAAATCGGTGAATCATGGAGTGATGCATGGTGGACCTAGATCCTTAAAGGATTTACGTATCCGATTTTGATGATTTTTGGTTCGTTGAATTCCTATTGAATGGCTAGATTTCACCAGACTTCACCAGATTCATCTTAGAGCTATTTTAATCCAAATTCTACTAAGATTTCTTCATATTTTGATGATTAAAAAGGCTCTTTGTCCCACATTGCTTAGACAAAAATCCTCCACTCCTTCTAGCTCTATAAAAAGGACCTTAGGCCTCTAGAAATTAATAGATCTGGTGAGAGGGAAGCCAAGATACAGGGTGAAAGCCAAGCTCAGGGTTGAAGGTTGCTTTAAAGCTATATTGCTGAGAAGAAGTGCTAATCTTCTATGCCATCTCCATGCCTATGCCGATCTACAATCTTCTTCTAGTTTTTTTTTCTCTTTTTTTTTTTTTTTAATATCATATATTTAAATACTAAATTTGAGTTTTAATTTTAATAATGAAAGCTTTATTGCTCTTTTCAATTCTAGCTCTTTAAATTAATTATTCTTTATTGCTCATTAATTTTATTGCAAGTAGCTGCTAAGATCTAAATAGTAGATCTTAGTACCAAATTTATTTTTATATAATTTAAATTCTACTTTTATTTATAAATCTATTTTCCAACTTTAATTTTATTTTCAAAAATTTTTCTTTTCTTTTTTTTTTAAATAAAATAAAATAAAAATTCAAAAATTTTAGAATTAAATCATTGCCTTTCTATGGATTTGACCTGACTCACTACTCTCTTCATAACTTTTAATTAATTTAAAAAGTTGGATTTAAATTGATAAATGCGGTATCTTAATGACAATACCGTGCTCTTATCAGATGAGTTGAGTTCAATATTCTGGATATGGTGAGGGATCCAATCAGAAATCCAATTCATGCAAGTGGTAGGTCTGACTTAACTAAGGATTGGAGGGTTTTGCCGGAGCCACCACCCCCAACTTTGGTTAGGATATTATTTTGTAGGTCACTAACGGTGATCCCATCTTCTCCAGCTCTAACTCAATTCTGACCTCAACTAGATTCTGCACCAACAGGATTGGCACTAGAGGAAGAACCTTTGAGCTCTTATTCTAAAAGGAGTGCTCAGTCGATGTGTTTGCTCTCCTCTTCGGGATCCATCTCTGTTTGTTCTCCTTCTACTTCAAAAATGCCCCCAAAGTAGATGATCACTCAAAGATCCACCATCTCCACCATCAGATCTGAGCCAAATCTGTCTGCTTCAACACCATTACCACCATCTCCTCCTCCTCCATCGACGATAATGGTGAATCTAGAGCAGTTCAACTTATTGGTGCAGTAGGTCTGGAGTCTCACCAAAATTGTACAGGTCATGCAGCAACCTCCGACGAAAGTTCAGCCAGAAAACCCTCCATCGGAATGTCAAAAATCAGTCCCAAGGAGGCACATTTGGGTTAGTAGACCCGATACTCCTAGGAAGGAGAAATGAAAGGCAGTAAACCCATGCTTAGACCATGATTCTTCTTTAGAGGAAACCTTCCCCATCTACAATCGAAAACCCTCCAAGATCCACGATCAAGATGAGGCCCTTGATCGAAAACTTTAGAAAATAGATTGATGGATTGAGAAGCTCCGCCATGCTGTCCCAGCTAACCACGATAACATCTGCACCGACCCTTCTTTCTTTCAAAGAATCATGCAGGCATCGATCTCGTCGAACTTCAAGCTCCCCCAATTCGAGAGCTATGACGGGACCACTGATCCGATCGACCACCTAGAGGCCTTTCGGATCATGATGCTTCTCCATGGTGCACCAAACGCCATCTTATGCCGAGCCTTCCCATCAACTCTGAAGGAAGCAACGAGGAATTGGTACTCAGCACTGAAGTTGGGTATGTTCTTCTCCTTCGATCAAATGAGCCATCAATTTTTGGTTCATTTTGTCAGCAGCCGACATCCGAGGCGGAGCTCGGACTTCCTCATTAACATCAAGTAGCAGGAAGGGAAGTCTATCCAAGCTTATGTCAATTGTTTCAATGTCACTACCTTAGAGGTTTGAAACCTGGACCAGTCTATAGCCATGGTTGCACTAAAGGATGGCCTTCAAAAAAATGACCTACTATTCTCCTTGGATAAGAAATATCCTAGGAATTTTGCTAATCTACTAGCTCGGACTGAAGGTTATGCCTGAGCTGAAGAAGCCTTCAAATTAAAGGATGAGGAAGCCATAAGAGAGCAGTAGGTGGACGAGTCTAGCAAGCTCATAGTTGAAGAAAAGTCGAATGAAGTTTGACCGCGTTCTCAAACTCTTCCTAAGAGCAAGCGAGCCCAAACCCCTCCTCGAGTTTGCCATCAAGAAGCCCTGATAGAAGGGCATGAAGGAGCTCTCCCCTAGAAGATTTCATAACCATGCTTCCCTCAATATTTTGAAAACTCAAGTACTGATGGAGATTAAGGAGCAGCTGTCGAGGTTGGAGAGGATGTGCACATATCCTAGCAAGCATAATTCTAACAAGTACTATCTCTACCATCATGATCACGGTCATGATACTGAAGAATGTATTTAGCTCCAAGATGAGATCGAGAAGCTCATCAGAAGAGGCCGGCTTGGTCGATTTCTGCAATGCCAATCTGAGATAAGAGAAGATCGATTGAGGGCACTACCATAGCCGAAACCACCAAGAAGGGAGGAGTAGCAAGGAGATTGGCCACCTCTTGGCATCATCAACACCATCTCTAGGAGACTTCGACGAGGGGAGGCCAGCAGATCTGAGGGGCTGGCTAAAAGGCAGAGAATTGAGGAGCTCATTGCTTTCACTGAAGAAGATGCACAAGAAGTTTAGTTTTCGCACAACGACATGATTGTAATAACTTCAAATATTGTAGATAATGATGTATGCTACGTTCTTGTTGATAATGAAAGTTTGGTCGATGTCTTGTTTTATGATGTTTTATTTAAAATGTCTATACCTAATAATCGGCTCGAACCAATGAGTTCTTCTTTGGTTGGCTTCACTGGTGATGCAGTGACAGTTGAAGGTGTAATAACTTTAACTGTAGCTGCAGAATGATATCCAAGATAGTCCAAGGCATAAGTGGATTTTTTGGTAGTGAAAGCCTCATCTGCTTATAATGCAATTCTTGGCCGACCTAGTCTAAATGCACTTCGGACAGTAGTGTTGACCTACTATTTAAAGATGAAATTTTTGACAAGCTATGGGATTGGATAGGTCAGAGAAGATCAAGCTTTGGTGAGACATTGCTACTCAACTACCCTATAATGGGGTGAGCAGTCTGACCCTTGCCTAGTTGATTGGTTGGACGTCCGGGATGACCTTATAGAAGAATGGGAAGAACCTATGGAAGATCTTGTCTCAGTTTTCTTGAGTGATGAAAATAAAGAGCACACAGTACAGATCAATTCCAATTTGAGAGAGGGGATATGAGAGTAGCTCATCAAATTTCTATGGAGAAATGTAGATGTCTTTGCTTGGATCCCCACAGACATGCTCGAAATTGATGCTGAAGTCATGGAACATTGTCTGGCTGTTGATCCCAAACATCGATCAATGAAAGAAAAGATGCATAGTTATGTCCCAGAGAGACAGAAGACAATTATAGAAGAAGTGGACAAGCTCCTCAAGATTGGATTCATTAGAGAAGTCTATCCAAATTAGGTTTCCAATGTGGTCCTTGTCAAGTAGGTGAATGACAAGTGGAGAATATACATAGACTTCAAGAAGTTGAACAAGGCCTGTCCAAAAGATAGTTACCCCTTATCTAGAATTGACCAACTGGTAGATGCAACTTCGGGCCATGAGCTCCTCACTTTCATGGATGCCTTCTTAGGCTACAATCAGATCTGGATGGTACCGAAGGATGAGAAAAAAATTATTTTTATTATTGACCATGGTCTTTATTATTATAAGGTCATGCCTTTTGGTTTCAAAAATATAGGAGCAATATATCAGTGCTTGATCAATAAGATCTTCAAGGAGCAGATCAGTCACAACATGGAGGTATATGTAGATGACATACTTATCAAGAGTCGAGCTTCAACAGATCACATAGCCGACATTGAGGAGACCTTCAATACCCTTCAAAAATACAAGATAAAGTTGAACCCAACCAAGTGCTCCTTTGGTGTGTCTTCGGGGAAGTTCTTGGGGTTCATGATGTTGAGGCATGGGATTGAAACAAATTCGGAGAAGATTCTGACAATTCAGGAGATGACTGCCCTAAAATCAATAAAAAAAGTTCAGCACCTAACAGGAAAAGTGGTGGCTCTGAACCACTTTGTCTCAAGGTCGGTCGAGTGATGCATGCCTTTCTTTAGAGTTCTTAAACAGCCAAAGAACTTCTATTGGACCGCTGAATGTCAATAGGCATTTGAAGAACTCAAGAGCTACGTCAGCTCGCCTTCCTTATTAGGCAAGTCCGAACCTAGAGAAGAACTATTTTTGTACTAGGCGGTCTTCCCAATAATCTTTGTGCAGTCCTAGTCAAGAAAGAGGTGAAAGTGTAGCGACCAATCTACTACATAAACTGAGTCTTGAGGGATGCTGAGACCAGGTACACTAAGTTAAAAAAACTAACTTATGTTCTATTGATTGCAGCCTAGAGACTCCGATCTTATTTTCAGGGGCACACTATAATCCTTCTCAATGATCAACCAATCAGGATAGTTCTTCATCGAATAGATATCTTCAGAAGAATCGCAAAATAGATAATTGAACTTATAGAATTTGACATTAACTTTCAACCTCGATCATCAATCAAAACTCAAATACTGATAGGTTTCATAGTGAAATGTACTATCCCGAATGAGACTGAACTTGAACAAAATAAAATCAGCATTCCATGGTTGCAGCTGAGCTCCACTAGTTAAGGGGCTGACTTTCTCGAAGGCTTCTGGGCCCTGTATATGGATGGCTCATCCAATGCCTCGGGCGTAGTCGTCGGGTTGATCTTGGTAAACTCGAAAGAAGTCATTATCGAATATGCACTACGCTTTGAATTTTCTATAATAAATAATGAGATTGAATATGAAGCTCTGATTGTGGGATTAAGGATAGCCAAGGAGTTGGAAGTAGATTGGCTTCAAGTTTACAGTGATTTTCAACCGATGGTAGGATAAGTTAGTGGTAATTATGAAGCTCGAGAGGAAAGCATGATAAAATATCTCGAGAAAGTGAAGAACTTGATTCTGGCCTTCAATAGTTTTAGCATTCGATAGATTTCGAGAGCAGAAAATATCAGAGCCGACATTCTTTCTAAATTGGCCATATTAGCTCCAACCGAACTGCCTAAGGAAGTCTTCTTTGAAGTTTTGAAATTTCCAAGTTCGAAAGAATCGCAATCTATGATGCAAGTCGAGCATGAGTCATGCTGGATTGATCCACTAGTCACATACCTCAAAGACGGAGTCCTACCGCATGACCCAAATGAAGCTAAAAAATTAAGATATCAAGCCTTCCAATATGTTCTATATGAGGGCAAGTTATACAAAAGGTCGTATTCTCTGCCACTCTTAAAATGTCTTCGACTTTTCGAAGCCGACTTTGTATTATGAAAAGTGCATGAAGGAATCTGCAAAACTCATTTAGGGGCCAGGTCCTTATCTCACAAACTACTTCGGCAAGGTTACTATTGGTCGAGATGTACCATGATTCTATGGAGTACGTCAGAAAGTACGATCGATGTTAAAAAAATGCAAACATTCAAAAACTATCGATCTCTTAGCTTACACCTCTGAGCACGCCATAGCCATTTGCACAATGGAAAATGGACATACTCAGGCCCTTTCCCATGGCATTCGAATAGTGGAAGTTTCTTTTGGTGGTAATTGATTACTTCACAAAATGGATCGAGGTCGAACCTCTGGCAAAGATCACCAAAGTCAAAGTATAGAACTATATCTGAAAATTGATTGTTTGTAGATTCGGCCTGCCTTGGACTCTCATAATAGATAATGGGTGATAATTTACTGGAGCAAAATTCATCGAGTTCTGTGAAGACTTGAATATCTCTCATAATTTTACATCAGTAGCCCATCCACAAGCTAACGGCGAGGCTGAGATAACCAAAAGAACCCTACTCTAAGGTATTAAAATAAGACTTGAGAAAGCAAAAGAGACTTGGGTAGATGAACTCTATCATGTACTTTGAGCATAACTATCCAAAGACTGCCAACTGGGGAGACTCCATTTGTCCTGGCCTTTGAAATAAAGGCGGTCATCCCAATAGAGCTTAAACTTTCATCGGCACGAGTTATGGCATTTAATAAGTAGCAGAACTCATAGGATCTTAGGGGTAACTTCGACTTGTTGGAAGAAAAGAGTGAAGAAGCTCAAGTTCGGATGGCAGCCTACAAGCAGAAAGTAGCTCGCTACAATAACTCCAAGGTCAAAGGTAAAGTATTCAAAGTGAAAGACTTGGTACTTTGACGAGAGGCTGTTTCACAATCTTAGAACCAAGAAAAGCTCGCACCAAATTGGAAAGGCCCGTATGAAGTCAAGGAGGTTGTTCGGCCCAAAATTTATTACTTAAAGGAGCTCGAAGGAGCAACACTCTCACGATCGTAAAACTCAGAGAACTTGTAAATGTACTATCAGTAATTTTATCTTAATAAAATTCTCTCTTTTCAATATCTCTATCTTTTAGTGCAAAATTAAAAAATAATAGGGAATGACTTAATCGAACTATGTTCTTAAATAAAGATGAAGACCGTCGATTATTTAAGATAGGAGGAGGAGAGAGGCCCTTCCAATGGCTCTTTTAAGCTCCTACTGTCCTATTAGGAATAGGAGAAGAATCTCATCCTAACTTGAGCAAAGCAAAGACCTCCGATTATTTAAGCCAAGAGGGGGGAGAGGCTCTTTCAATGGTTCTTTTGTGCCCCCACTATCTTATTAGGAATAGGAGGAGAACCTCATCCTAATTTGAGCAAAGCAAAGACATCCGATTATTTAAGTGAGGAGGGAGGGAGAGGTCCTTTCAACGACCCTTTTGTGCCCCCACTGCCCTATTAGGAATAGGAGAAGAACCTCATCCTAACTTGAGCAAGATGAAGATCTCTGGTTATGTAAGATAGGAAGAGGAGAGAGGCCTTTTCAACGGTCCTATCGCACCCCTACTGCCATGTTGGGAATAGGAGGAGAACCTCATCCCAACATGAGAAAAGCAAAAACCTCTAGTTATGTAAGACAGGAGGATAGGAGAGACCCTTTTAGCAGCCCTTTTGTGCTCCTACTGTCTTGTTAGGAATAGGAGGAGAACGTCGTTCTAACATGAGCAAGAACTAACTACGTTAGGAATAGGAGGAGAACTTCATCCTAACGGGAGCAAGAACTAACTACGTCAGGAATAGGAGGAGGACCTCATTCTGACATGAATGAAGACCTCCAGTTATCTAAGATAGGAGGAAGACTTCGCTCTGATAGAAGTAGAAACCTACCTCATCAGGAATAGGAGGAGGACCTCATCCTGATAGGGGGATAGAGTGAAGGCCAACCGCGTCAAGGTAGGGGAAGGACCTTGTCTTGATAGGGGGATAAAGAAAAAACAACTAAGTTAGAAATAAAAGGATAACCTCATCCTGGTGTAGATAAAGTTCTTTGATTATGCAAAGATAGGAGAAAAATCAATTCTCAACAACCATTTCAATAGAAGATAAGGCAAAGAAAATAGAAAAATCAATGGACATCAAATCCACACCAAGCAAAAAAGATGATTGAAGAAAATATTGCTTTATTAAAGTAGAGGTTCATTACAAACCAGAGGCTCGCAAGACCATTTACAAAAAAAAAAGAAGAAAGGAAAAGAAGAAAAGGAAGGAAGGTAGAGCTATTGACAGACAGTCAACCCACATAGAGCAAAAATGAGAAAAGATATCATTCTATTAAAATCAAAGTTGGGTACAAAATAAAGGTTTGCAAGACCGGTTACAAAGGTAAGAAGGAAAAGCCAAAGTTCTAAGAGAGATCTGATTCCTCAAACTTCAGATGCTAACCATCACGAAAGATTCTTTCAGGATGATAATCTCTTCCTCGAGCTTCTTTCTCCTTATTAAGTTATCGTGGAACATCCTATCAGCCCTTTGATAGTTTTTTTCTAACGCTCGTAGTCTTTTCCTCAGAACTTCCAATTCAGCTTCAGCATCCTTGACAGCTTACTGTTTGTAAACTAACTGAAGCTTCAATCACTGAACTTTGAATTTCTTAATTCTAATTGATTCTGAGAGTTTGCCCACGACCTTCTTCTGGGAGGCAATCTTCTCCGACTTCCTACTTATGCTGGATCGATAACAATCGACAAGCTGCTGTTGAAGTCGATCCACCTTTCTATTAGCAGCTTGGAGTTGTTATTTAAGCTTGGATATCCTCCCACACCAATCCAATCGATAGGTCTTATAGGCAGACTTGGCATTATACAATTGCTTCTGGAGAGTAGAAAATCTTTGAGACCAATTCCATTCGTACCGGGTTTTGTCGGAAGACCATGGCGAACTTTTCTCCAATAGCTGAATTTTCGATTTTGCCACCTTGAGCTGAACTTCGAGGGAGCTAACCTTTGTAGTTAACCCCCAGGACTTATCACTGGTGCTTTTTCTAAGTTCGTCCAACTCTCTCTCGAAGTTACTTTTCTTGATGTTGAAGCTCACGAAATCTTTTATGTGTAATTTGCGGAGGTGAGTGATCTCAATCATCGCCTTCGAGGTATTTTTTCTGGATCTCTGAAGCTCATTTTTCATCCTTTTCAACTTTTTCTTCAAGTGATGAATTTTTTTCTTTAAATTTTTGATTATGAATCTCAGAGGGATACCTTGAGATAGTAGCTCGACATCAGTTGGAGATGACTAGCCTTGACTACGATCACTAGAAGGATTCTAAACAACACCCACCATGACACAAGTGTAAAGGAAAGAAAGTTCATTTTTATTTCTCAAAATGTTTAACATATAAAAAAAAGGAGGAAAACTACAAGTTGACAAAAACTTTTAGACCTCGGTCGGTATAGAAGTAGGCGAGGTTGGTGCATTCTTTGCAACTTCAAGCTCGGGGATGGACTCGGGAGCTCCAACTGTAGGTTCTGGAGCATCCAGGGTAGGTTTGGCAGTAGGAGAGGCAGCACCAGCATTGTAGGGATCAGCTTCTTCACTGGGTTCATCTACCAAAAGGTCGAGGTCTATCTCTGTGAAGTTCTTCACAACCCTCCTCATGTAGATCTCTAACTTCTCCAAGAAAGCTTCCTGGGCGAAAGCGACCTTGATGTCCCCCATAGCTTTGGAAGACTTGAAGGCTTCGACTGTCCTCTCCCATTCAATGCCAACCTCCTCTTCCAGCTTCTTCTTCTTCTCTTCTGTGAGAGCTAAAGCAGCCTTCAGTCCCATAGAAGCCTCTTTTTCTCTCCGTAATGCCTCCCTAAGGCGCTTGACTTCCATAGTTTGTATCTTGAAGGCCACCTTTAAGCAATCGACCTCAGTCCGAACCCTCTCAATCTCCGCCAGAGCCTCTTGAAGGACTTTGGAAGCCTTGTCCTGGTGAAGATTCGCTGCCTTCGAATGGGAAAATAAGTAATGCCCCAGCTGTAGGATGAAAAAAAATTATGTCAGAACTTTGGAAGTGCATCCTTCATTCGAACAAGCTCGAAAAAGTTGGTTACTTCAAGGTAGGTAGCGAAGGATTCATCAAACCTCTCCGCATCCTCTTTTTGGACCATTTTGTCAGCAATGTGTGGGAGAATGCTATCCCACATCAGAGACTGGATGACCTCCCGATCATCCAAAGAATCCTGCTCATGGCCAAAGCTGTCGCCGCCAGAGCGCTCGAACTTTCTCTTGATCTTCTTGATGATGGTATTTTTCTTCTTTTTCTTCCTCTTCTCAGCAACTTGCCCCCATCCAGGAGATGTGAAGGGAGTAGCTCCATCAGGTAGGGACGGACTTGGTGCTGCCATGTCTGATTCTGGGATGGGCGCTACCTAGATTGGCATGGTCGGGATTAGCTCTTCGACACGAGCCTTCTTCGATGGCTCTCCGACAGAGCAATCCTTCCTCTTGAGGGACTTGATCCTCTTTGCCAAGCAGTTTCACTCCTTAGGAGTCATTTTTGTGATATAAAAAGTTAAAGTCACAAAAAGAAAGGAGACCATATACAATTGGTAGGTCATAGAGAACTACCTACCAGACTAAGAGGATTGAGAACAAGGTTGAATAAGGTCCGATCATCCAAGAGTTTGGAAATTGGAGGAGTTGGGTAGTTCTTTAGTTTGTCGATCGAGTCCCAATCTACTTTCTCAAGCCCAAGAGCTCGATGAGTTGAATCCCTTATTTTCCCCTAAGAAGAGAGTCCTAGTTCTAAGGAAGGACATGAAACAAAAAAGAACTTCTTCTTCCAATTATGAATGAAAGAAGGGGCACCCTTGAGCAATCCCTTCTTACCAAATTGGAAAGACACATACCACCAATCTTTGGTAGTCGGGTGGTATTTGAAGGTGAAGAAATTATGGAATAGAGAGACAGTAGGTCGGACATCGACCATAATACACAAAGAAAGAAATCCTATGATGAACCTAAATGACTTCGATGCCATAGCGACAAAGAAAATGTTTAACTTAAACAAGTTGACTACAAAAGAGGGTATCAATAGTTGAAATCCTACATGAAGGGTTTCAACATACAAACAAGCCCGGCCAGGAGGTGGGGGGCAGGCTCAGTTACTAGGTCCAGGGAGTTCGTGCTCGTACTCAAAAGAAATTCTAAACTAGATCCTGATCAATGAAAGATCTTCAGGCCGAAGTTTGCAGGAGATGGTATCAGGAATGAAGAATGGCCGAGATACTTCTACAAGTTTGGGATTCTTATGGGGAGGATCCATCAAAGCCAAATGAGCCAAACTTTTAGAACAAGTCGACTAGGATCCTTCAGTGGACATGTGGATCAAACTAAATTAAAAAAATTCTTTCAAAAAATCAAGAAAAATAAGACTCAAGACTCTTTCGAAGAAATTGAATGGACAAAGATGCTAAAAGGCAAGAATAATCGAAAGGAGAGTTCGAGGACTGACCTAAACCGACGGAGAAGAGCAGGAAGATAGTGAGGTCGATCAAAATCAAGAAGGAGAACCCTCGAGAATTGAAGGAGATGATGGAAGACACTGGTACTCTAGAGCAGGAAGGAGATGAAGACCAAAAGGAAGAAGATGAACTTAAATAGCCGCAAAAGTCTGAGGCAGTCATGATTATAGGTCTTCACTGACCAACCTCAGGTTGACATGTATCTCTCTCATCATGGCAGCAAAGCGGCAATGGGTGGAACCTTTATTGCACCGCACCTTGGGCGGCACTTCGATGGAAGATTCAAAAATTCATCTTTTCAAGTCAAGTCGTATTGAAGAAACTTCGACACTAGCATAGAAAATGCCGAGACTAGTTGTCCTGTTGGCGCAGAAAGAGGAAAAAGATTTCGGCACTCACATTTCTTTACTTCCTCCGAATTTCAAACTCGGGAGTAGGAGGACTTGTGTTAGGGTAAACCCTTTTCTGCCGAAGTCTAATAGATCTTAGGTAACCTCGTCCGGCGATAATAACCATGGCAAACTTCAATCAGTGACTCCAGAATCTACAAGGCATTACAGGTTTCATCCAGATGAGCTTGAATAGTGATGGCGACCCTCCAAGCAATTGAGTATTTGGTTCTAATGCAATCCAGCCTGGCCAATCTTGAAGCTGCTTGAACCCCTTCCCAGTTGAAACTCATCAAGGCTGTTCAATATTGATTCAACATCGAATCGATAGAACTTCTCCCTGGTCGAACTTCTACAATCTACGAAGAGTGGTGGACCTCTGCATTCTCGCACTAAGAGATTTGAGTACGCAGGCAAAAAGGCCTCATCTCCCTTTTATTAGCCTTCGGATGGCCCTGAGAATAGCTGAGCTCCAAAAAAAATGAATGAGTTACAAGAGTATCAAAGTCATCCATCCATCACAACCATCAACCAAATTCTCGCTAGCCGAACTCCTCCTAATCGGCAAACAACCTCAGAGAAGCCGAATTCCCTTCAGCCTCCAGTCTTCCAGACTCCTTCAGCAACATGCCTTCTGGACTCCTCCAATCAGACTCCTGTCAAACTCCATCTAGTTGCCCAAAGAACTTATCGAGGGCAAAATACCCCTCGCCGAAGTCCTTTACTACCGACCTCATTCCTACTGAGATTTGTCGATCTCCTCAAAGATGAGTTCATGCTATAGAAGCTCCTATAAGCACAATGAAGTTTGGCGACATGATCTTGAATGATGAAGGAGAATTATTGCTATACTAACCCTATCCTTTGACTGAAAGCGAATAACAGGATTTAAGTTGTCCTCCTTCTAGATGAACTCCTCCTATTGAATACCTTTCGGACGATCTCCTTCCAGTCATCAAGCAAGCTTCCTTCAGTTGACCTCCTTTAGATCGATCTCCTTCTAGTCATCAAGCAAGCTTCCTTTAGCTGACCTCCTTCCAATCGATCTCCTTCTAGTCACCAAGCAAGCTTCCTTCAGCCAACCTCCTTCTGATCGATCTTCTTTCAGTCACCAGGTAAGCTCCCTCCAATCGGCCTCCTTCTAGTTGATCTCCTTCTACCCATCTAGAAGGACCTCATCATTCACGTGAATTTAGCCTACCAACTTAATACGAATCAACCTATATGCGGACGACCTCAAAGAAGCCCGAACCTCTCTAGAACTGTTGTGATTTGAAGCTCTTCATTGCTAATGCTTACTCCCTCCGAACTTCAACTATTGAATCCTAATGGATTGGCGCATCACGACAATGGACATCATCTTCCATAACAAACTCCACGTGGATTGAATGGCCCACTATCAGATAATTATGGCTGTCACTATCAGTTTGTTATAAGCTCCATCTATAAAAGAAATCCTCTAGATATGTTTTCTCTCTGAACTCTTATTCTCTTTCCCGTTACTCTGCTCTTAAATTTTTTAAGCACTCTATTTTTGTTGGCCAGAAAAGCTAACTTGATCGTCGGAGGGTCCTGCCTGAGCCACCACCCCTGACTCCGATTAAGACTTTGTTTTGCAGGTCACCTGCAGTGATCCCATCTTCTCCAGCTCTAGCTTAGTTCAGACATCAACCAAATTATGCATCAACAATTCATATGATGGATGTTGGGTTTTGATGAGTTTATCTTAAACCCTAATCCTATCAAGACTCATGATAGTAGAATTGATTCACATAGATAGCTACGCTGAGAGGTTTGCTTTCAGTTCTGATGGGTTGCCACCATATGCTACTAGGTGTCACTGGTGGATTTTGGGAGCAATTAGAATGGTCTTGATGATCGATCATTTCAATTGTCTGAATTAGAAAAGTTCTGATCCATCGAAAGATGTTTCGATGATTTCAATGATAGAAATCATGACATATCTCGTTACCATACAAAATTGAACCTAATTAGGTCACACATACAAGGGTTTGAGTCTGGTTGTGATCAATTGGACTGAGTTAGTTCAATTGATTTGGATTAGATCTAATTAGGTTCAAGAAAATCATGCTAGCACATCATTGAACCTAATATTCTCCTTCTGTAGTCTTTCTGGTTCGTCATGGATGAGTTTAACTCAACCAAAATCCTGACTAGAGCTTGGGTTGTCTTAATTCATTAGATGATTTTTAGGATAACACCTATCATTTTTTATCACCTGCCATTTTTGATCATCTGCCTTTTTCTGTCACACACCAGGATCATAGGTTGACCCTATTGTAAGAAAGAAGGGACTAGAGGTGCACGCCCCCTAGAGATTTTCTAGGAGTGTGTGCCTCCACTTATTTGGTATGGCATGAAGACGGTGCACGTCCTCCTAGGCATGCATCCAAAGTGGATAGGCTTTGATTTGATCAAATTTCAGATTTGACCAGTCAAAGAGGTTTGATAGAGATCAAACTCTAAGAGAGAAGGAAGAGTCCATCGTGCACTAAACTTCCTTCCCTTCTCCCTACCTTTTTTGTACGACATTATATGAAATATTTGGGGCGGTAATTCTAATGTGAGTTGGCATGAAAATTAGTCAAGAAATCAAAATTAAATTAAGCAATTAGTTGCTTGATTGATTGAAACACTGAGGTGGCATAGGGCTCTATTTAAGAGACCCTATGCCCTAGGGTTTCTTATGATTGTTGCTCTACACCCCAAGCCCCTACTTATTGCCATCCCCTCTTTCTCCATGCCCCTCCTCTCCTTCTTCTTAATGCCCAAAGGTTGGGCCAAGGTTCCAAGAGAAGATCCATAGGAATTGGTGCAAAGGTTTCAAGGAAAGAGACGACATTCATGAGATGAGCGCGCTGCCTTCATCGATTGATTCGAAGGCCCTACAAAATCAGATTTAGATCTAATTTTTGATGATCAGATCCAGAAGGAGAGCACCTCTAGATCCAGTCTGAGTGGACTTCGATAGAGGCTAGGCATGTGCGTGGCTTGATCTAAAACCCAAAGCTTTTGCAGATCATCGATAGGATAAAAGCAGTCTACCCTAAAGGTAACATCAGATGTTATTATTTTAATTTTAATTTTAATTTTTGATATCAGATCTTTAAAATTTGATTAAAAAACTCTCTAATTTAACTAAATACTATAAAAATATTTTTAAAATATTTTTTATAGATCTGGTCAGATCAGACTGATCCTATGGCCTAAAAGTAGTTTTTCCTTCAGATCATAAGAGTAAAATATGACACTCTAAGTATGTGAGAGGTAGAAAAAATACACAGCAAAGAATTTTTTTAGTGGTTCAAAGATCATGTAAGCGAGTTCATATTCTTGTCTTGTACACCTTATTTGAACATGTTTACTAATTCCGTATCATCTCCTTAGGTGTGAAGATTACCACTCGGTGATGTAAGATCTGAAGTACATGCTTTTTCAATAAGATCTAATTATACCATGTGTAAGTATAAACAGCTCATCATTAATAGCTATAGATTTAATATTCATAGTCGATCTATAAATATGGCAACACAAAATAGTGGCATGATATTGATCGCCACCACTGGGTGTTATGCTAGCTCGAGGGATTCACAGCCTCGTACAGAGGATCTAAACTATTATGGGATGGTGGAGAAGATAATCATTTTGGACTATTATTCTAAAAGAAGGATTGCATTGAGGAAATATGATTGGTTTGACACCTTATCTCAGTCAAGGATGAAGACTAATGAGTGTAGTTTTACTCTCGTTAACATGCAACGCTATCTCCAAAGTGAAGAACCATATATACTTGCCTCCTAAGCTAGTCATGTCTTCTATATTAGTAATCCCTTGAAGCCTCAATGGGGTGTTGTTGTGAGGATGGTGTCTAGGCATATCTTTGATAATACCAAGGTTGATGACGATGTTAGACCATGCATACAAAGTGCTCCTCTAGGATAAAACTTACTTGGTGCTGTTGAGGTCCGGGATACATTTGTCAGGAGCGATGATGATGTCCATATTTTAGATGCAACTAGATGATGAGTTTAACATTTTGATATAAATGTTAGAGTTTATTTATTGATGCTTTACTAATATTAATTATTTTTCAACATGTTATATTGATTAATATTCATTAATATTGCATGTTAGGATGGCACCAAAATGTCATCTAGTTTTCACCCCAACCCCTCGTTGGGCTACACGAAGCTCAGCATCTAAGCCGCTACCAGTACATACTCCTACCTCTCTACATCAGCTGCTCAAATACCACTGGCATCTACTCCTCCACCAACATCTGAGCCTTTACCATCAGCTACATCTCCAGCACATACTCCATCCACTGATAAGTCTCCACTATGTTGGGAATATGCGCTCTTCCTGCATGGATCGGCATGGCCACCGGTGATTAGCCAAGCAATCAAGAAAGTAATTCTTAGAGATCTCTACAGAAGTACAATCAAATAAATCAAGGAATAGAGAAGAAGAGATTTTCGAAAGAAAAGAGCTTTTTTCTAGCACATTTCAGCATACTTACAATCTTGACCTGATTTTAGTATATATACTTTACAAAGGATCAAGCCCAAGCTCATAAAAAAACTTTCTAAACCCAAACAATCTACGTACACAAAATAATAACCCACAAAAATTGAGTCGACCCAGTTTCAGACTGAGCCGGCTAACCTACGATTGGGTCAAATCAGTCCCAGACTAAGCCGACCCAGTTGTGTACCATATCAATAGCCCAAAAATGCTACTTTCTATCTAAATTTTTCTTTGAGACCTAGCCGGCCCAGTTTCTAACTGAGCCAGCTTAGTTTCAGAGTGAGCCAGCCCAGTTTCTGAACTTTACTATTAAAACTGATTCTTCTTTGGCTCGCTCCCGTCTTTCCATGACTTGTCTTCTCATGTTTCTAAGACTTGGGAGTGCCACTTCTAAGCTCACATTCTCCACCTTGGTGCTTCCAAGTTCTTGTGAACTCATCTCTTCTCAACAAACCCATCCGTGCCACACATCTCTGAAAGCTATCTCTGGGGAGTACCTTCGTGGGTGCATTAGACTGATTCTCCTTGGTATGGATCTTCATCAGTTCCACTTCACCTTCCTCCACCAGCTCTCTGATCTTGTGGTACCTCATGTCTATATGCTTTGTGCGTGCATAATAGATTGGGTTCTGTGCTAACAATAGAGCACTCTAACTACACTGAATAGTATAACCTTGCTCTGCTCCATCCCCAACTCATCAATCAGCCTCCTAAGCTAAAGGGCTTCCTTTGCAGCTCCTGTTATCCCAATGTACTCGACCTCTATGGTAGACAAGGCCATGATTGGCTAAAGAGTTGATCTCCAAGACATCGGTCCACCATATACGTAGAAGAGGTATCCAGTAGTTGACCTCATTATATCAAGATCACCAGCATAATCTGCATCAACAAACCCTTCCAGAGGACCTGAACCTTCACACATCTCACATATTGTTCTTCAAATCCTCTCAGCTATCCACCAAACATCAAACCATAATCCCTTGTTCCATGCAGATATCTCAATATCCATTTCAATGCTTTCCAATGTTCCTTCCTAAGGTTAGCCATGTATCTACTAGTCGTGCTCACAGCATGTGCTATATCTGATTTACAGCACACCATAGTGTACATCACACTGCCTATAGTATTTGCATAAGAGACTCATTCCATGTACTCTCTCCCCTCTTCTGACTGAGGGCATTGTAACTTGGAGAGAGATATATGCTCGACAATGGCATCTTTGTAGGTTTGGCCTTCTCCATCCCAAAATCTCTTCAAAACCTTCTGGATATACTTTTCTTGTGGCAAATGGAGCACTCCTTTGCACCTATCTCTGCAAATCTCCATTTCAAGATTTTCTCAGCTGGATCCAAATCTTTCAACTCAAATTCAGATGATAATGCCCTTTTCAATCTTTTCACAGTATCCATGCTTCTACTGACTATGAGCATATCATCTATATATAATAATAAGTACAGAACATCCTCTTCATCTACATTCTTGACGTAGACATAACAATCATGTTCACATCTGCTGAAACCTAGGCTCAAGATAAAACTGTCAAACCTTCGATACCACTGACGAGGGGATTATTTCAAGCCATACAAAGACTTTCTGAGTAAACACACCTTTTCTTCCTATCCCATCTCCATGAAACCATCTGGCTGCTTCATGTAGATTCTTTCCTTCAAAGTTCAATGAAGGAAGGTCGTCTTCACGTCCATCTGTTCCAATTCTATGTTATGCTGTGCCACCAGTGACAGCAAAACTCGAATAGATGTATGACTCACCACAGGAGAGAAAATTTTTATGGAGTCAATCCCTTCTCTTTGTAAGTATTCCTTTGCTACCAGCCTTGCTTTGAATCTGACTCCACCTTATTTTGAAGGTGCTTCTTTCTTTGTGAACATCCACTTTGAGCCAATAGGTCGAGAATCCTTTGGAAGATCCACAAGCTGCCATGACTGATTCTTCTCAAGTGTTCCATCTCTTCCATCATGGCCTGCATCCATGAATCATGATTCTCACTATCCATGGCCTCTGCATAATTCTCTAGATCTCTATTTGTAGTGATGAGTGTATAGGAGATAACCTCATCAATGCCATATCTGATTGGTATCCTAATAGTATACTAGGGCATGTGCAAAGCTACTCCCACTAGCACATCTTTGCCTGATGTCTATGGTTGCTCCTACACATCTGTCTGAATTGTCGGCCCTCCATGCTGATTTTCAATCTGAGATAATACTTTTCTGCCCAGCTCCACCTCAATAGGAACACTCCTGTAAGTGGATGTAACCTACATGCCATCATTCTTTGATTGGCCACCGCTGTTCGTCTTTATTTTTCTAGTTCCATCTATCCCAAACCTCCTCAAGATGCTCTTCTCATCAAAGATAACGTTCCTGCTGATCACTAGCTTCTGTGCCTGAGAGTCCCACAGCATGTACCCCTTGACTCCTTATGGATACCCTATGAATATCATCTTTTGAGATTTTGGATCCAATTTGCTCCTCTCGGTTGCCTCCACATGTGCATAGGCTATGGAATCGAAGACTTTTAGATGGCCAAGCTCCACCTTCTTTCTACTTCAGACCTCTTCTAGAATGCCTCCATTTAGCTTATAATGAGGAGATTTATTCACAAGAAAATAAGAAAAAGTTAGAGCATCATCCCAAAAGAACTTTGGGAGTGATGTCTGCAGCCTTAAACTCCATGCCTTCTCGGTCAGTGTTTGGTTCATCCTCTCCACGACACCATTCTACTGGAGAGTCATCCTCATCATGTAATGACGTTTGATGCCATTTTTCTTATAGTACCTCCTGAACTCCAGGCTAGTATACTCCTCTTCATTGTCTGACCTCAGACACTTTACCTATCTCCCTGACTCCTCTACTTTAGCTCTCCAAGCTCTGAACCGAGCAAACACCTCTGATTTTTCTTTGATCAGATAAATTCATACCTTCCTTGAGAAATCATCAATGAAAATAACAAAGTATTTTGCTCCACCTATAGCTGATACAGGAGTTGGTCCCCATACATTCGAGTGCACTAAATCCAGCACTCCCTTGCTGCGCTTGGTACTTCTGGCAAACTTCACCCTATGTTACTTGCCAAAGATACACGTCTCACAAAGATCTGTGCCCTCCTTCTTCAGGGCTAGGATCATACCTCTTCTGCTTAGTTCTGTGAGCCCACGGTTACTAATATGATCCATCCGATAGTGCCACAATCGATATAAAATCTACTCCTTCTGTGCTGCTGCTAGCACCTCTGCATTATCATTTATCACTGAGCCTTCCATTCTATAAAGATTGTTGCTCAATCTTCTACCTTTCATCACCACCAAAGCTTTTCTAAAAATTTTCAGACATCCACTTTCAGCCTGGCTACTAAAAGCATAACGCTGCTCCCCTAAGTAGCCCAAACAAATCAAATTCTTTTTCAACTCTAGTATATGCCTGATATTTGATAATGTATGAATGATCCCGTCATACATCCTCATCTTGATAGAGCCAATTTTAGCAACTTTGCATGGATGATCATCTCCAAGGCTGACACCTCCACCATCGATCTTCTGGTAGGTAGCAAACCACTCCCGATGAGAAGTATAGTGGTGCGAGCATATTGAATCTAATATTCACATAGTATCGTACTTTATGGATCCATCTGATATAACTAGCAGGTCTTCTCCACTACTCATAGAAGCTGTATCATCTCTCTTGCTGGTATTTCCTTTTTTTATCTTAAAAGGGGACAATCTCTCTTCAGGTGTCAAGGTTGATGATATTTATAACATTTCAATATCATCTTTCTCTGATTGTGAGACTTTGATCTGCCCTTGGATTTTCCTCTTGTCTCCTCCTTTAATCTTTTCTGTCTTTCATTCACAGCCAAGATCTCACACTTAGGATCTCCCTTGTAGATCTTCTCCCTTTGCTCATTTGATCTGAGCACACCAACAATCTCTTCATAGTTTAGGGTCTCCTTTCCATAAACTAGAGTTGTTATAAGACCATCATATGAACCTGAGAGAGAACATAATAGCAGCAATGTCCGATCCTTCTCGTCGATCATCACATCCAAACTCATCACCTCAGAACACACCTGATTGAACCTTTGCATATATGCAATAAGATCTCCACCTTCGGGCATCCTCAGACTATATAGTTGTTTCTTCAACTACAACTTGTTCGTCATGTTCTTTTTCATGTATGTGTTCTCCAATTTCTCCTAGAGTCCCTTTGCTATAGTCTCTGTACAAACCTCGGGCAAAATCTGATCGGCCAAGCATATCCGAATTGTGCTAAAAGCAATTTTCTCCAACTCTTTTCAATCCTTAGCACTGATCTTTTTCAGCCTTTCTTTTGTCAAGACCTTGTAGATCCTTTGCTAAACCAACAAGTCCTTTACTCTTTGCTACCATAGGGTAAAGTTTTTCTTGCCGTCGAACTTCTTAAAATTTATCTTAAATTCACTTGATCCCATGACTTTAAACAAGTCAAGAACAGATCCCTAACGTCCTTCACGATCACACACCAGTAAAACTATCCTTCACAGAAGATCTAACTAGCCCTAGATCCTCTTTTCAAACTTCTATATCACTGTTCCTTCGTGTAAACAATCTCTACCTCAATCTAGAGACAACCATGAAGCAAACTAGAAGTTTTAGGATAAAATCTGTTGCAACAGATCCTGGATGTAGTAAATTTTAGGTGTCTTCCTTCCTTCCACGCAATACCGCTTTAATACCAAATGTTTGAAATATACACTATTCCCACATGAATCAGCGTGGCCACTAGTGATTAGCCAAGCAATCAAGAAAGTACTTCTTAGATATCTCTATGGAAGCACGATCAAATAAATCAAGGAATAGAGAAGAAGAGAAGAAGATATTTTTGAGAGAAAAGAGCTTTTTTTTCAGCACATTTCAACATACTTACAACCTTTACCTATTTTCAATATATATACTTTACAAAGGGTCAAGCCCAAGCTCATAGAAAAATTTTTCAAATCCAAACAACCCACGTAAATAAAATAATAACCCACAAAAATTGAGTCGGCCTAGTTTCAGACTGAGCCGGCTAACCTACGACTGGGTCGGCTCAGTCCTAGACTCAGCCGACCTAGTTGTGTACCATGCCAATAGTTCAAAAATGCTACTCTCCGTCTGAATTTGACTGAGCCGACCCAGTTGTATACCGTGCCAATAGTCCAAAAATGCTACTCTCTATCTGAATTTTTTTCTGAGACCTAGTCGATCTAGTCCTAAACTGAGTCGACCCGTTTCCAACTGAGCCGGCTCAGTCTTAGAGTCGATCTAGTCCTAAATTGAGTCGACCCATTTCCAACTGAGCCAGCTCAGTCTCAGAGTGAGCCGGCCCAGTTTCTGAACTTTACTATTAAGATTGATTCTTCTTTCGGCTCGCTCCCATCTTTTCATGATCTATCTTCTCATATTTTCAAGACTTGGGAGTTTCACTTCTGAGCTCATACACTGGCATCCACATCACACGATCCTATGGTCAGTGAGAGTATATTTTTATTGTATCAATTGTTTATTTATTTATTTTTTGCATAGTTATTATACACTCTTATATATTTATAGAATGTATTTTTATTATAGGTGCATCATTTAGTAGAATATTTTATGGTCCCACATGCATGCCGCATGTATGGAACCACCAACTTTAGGTCATGATGGAGTAGGATCAGAAGGGGAGGCTAGTTGGAGAGGCCATGCAAGAGATACATTTCTTTTTTGGAGTGCTTGTGAGGTGGTCCGAGATTATTTTAGTACTGCCTGTAGCTTGGCGATTGATGGACGCTAGTGTTAGGGACTGAGTGTGGGAGGAGATATGGATAAGTATATCTTAATTTTATTTATACATTTGATATATTTATACTATGTTTGATTAGAATAATTTCATAACTGACTTCTGATAATTTTGTATACAGGAGGTATGACTTTCCAGATCTTGTGAGGACTCGAGATGCTCAACTAAAAAAGATTGAAAAGTTATACTAGGACTATAAGGTCAAGTTTCACAGAGGATGGCTTGAGCACAAATAGGATACTCCGGAGGAGCTAGCTTATTCCTTAAATACAGAACTGTCCCCCAAGTTAGTGAGAGGCAATGGTTAAGCATTAGAGGGGCCAAGAGTTTCAGATTTAATTTCTAACTTTTAAATTTTTAATATACTTAAAATTATATTTATATAATTTTTAAATATTTATTATTTAAAAATATATGATTTAAATATTTTTAAGCTACCTCCCATCAGAATTGAAAGAATTGAATGTGTTAGGAGTACACATACACTCTCGATCGTGAGTTTATGGCCAATCATGTGTATAGAAAAATAATAAATTCTGAATCTTAGTTTATAAATTAAATTAATTTTTATATATTTCTAATAAGTTGATTTATTATTATAGCTAACGAGAAAGGAGGTATTGCCCACTCGTAGCATCATTTTTTGATCCAGCCCTACGGACAAGAAGGGCAAATCGATGAACACCGCGATCAAGAAAATTTTTGTAAGTAATAAATAGATTTGTATGACTAGTATTATAGCATTTTTTATGATATTTTATTTAAATTTATAATTATAAAAGTAGTTAGACACGCTCACGAGTGAGGGCCCCGACACCTTTGTCCCTTTAAGATCATTTATCTTAGGTCTTGGGGCTTGAGCACTCTAAAAGGATCCAATGTAGGCCCGAACATATGCCGATGAGCTACTAGTTTGAGGTGAGCATATCTTCACATGCTTGTAAGGTCATCAGTCAGGAGCAACTTGAGGAGGCATTGGCATAGGTAGCTCAGGCTACAGAGTAGGCTGCTCAAGCTGAGGAGTGCACATCTCAGCTACTAAGCATTGTGACCACTATGGTGACCAAGCTCTCTGTACATTTTGGAGCTGACTTCATGGGCCTTGAGGATTTGTTGGTCAGTGCTTTAGCTTCAGCCCCTCCAGCTTCAGCTCTAGCTCTAGCTCCTCCAGCTCGTGCTTGATGTCCTCCCGGTGATGATAATTTAGATTTAGATGTAGACTTTTGATATTTTTTTGAAAAATATTATAGTAAATTTTATTCAGTGATAAAATTTGAGTATTTCACGTATATTTTTGTGTTATTCTAGATATCTTATGTTATATATTGAACTGCATTTATCAGATAAAAAATAAAAAATTATATTTTTTTATTATTTAAAATCTACAATAGTAGTTGACAATCATTGCCATAGGCATGCCAATCACTGCCGTAGATTCCATACCAACCATTGCATTAGAACTATTACAGCGGTTGTATAATCATTACTATAGAAATCTATAACAGTGGTTACGTAACTGTTGCTATAGAAATCAATTGCAGCAGTTATACAACCACTGCTATAGTCAAGCTAGGGCAGCAGTTATATAACTGCTGCCATAGTAAGATACGATAGCGGTTATCTAACCGCTACCATAAACCTTGTAGCAGTAGTTAATTAACCACTGCCATAATTTAGTTATAGTAGCAACTGCCAAACTACTGTTGTACATCATATTTGGCAGTGGTTATGATAACTGCTGTAAAAATTACTGCCATAGACCTATGATGATAGCGATAGTGGTAGCAGTTACTTAGCCTATGGCAGCGATTTTTACTATAGTAGTGCTAAAATTTATGGGATATACTGATTCTAGTTTTTTGTTAGATCATGATGATAGCAAAATCGTATCGGATTATGTATTTATCATGAATGGGGGAGCAATATATTAGAAAAGTTCCAAGCAACGCATTGTAGTCAATTCTATTTGCAAGGCAGAGTATATTGTAGCATCCGATGCTACTAAGAAAGTTGTTTAGTTGAGAAAATTCATCAGTAAGCTTAGAGTGGTACCATATGTTGATGGTCCTATTTTACTATATTATGACAGCATTGGAGCTATAGCTCAATTGAAGGAACAAAAATTCCATCAGAGAACCAAACACATTCTGCATCTCTATCACTTCGTCCATGAGATCGTGGATTAAGATGACATCAATTTTCAGAAGATTGATGGAAAGGAGAACTTGGCCGACCCATCTACTAAAGCACTCAAAATCAAGGAGTTCGTTGGTCACAAATGGAAGATGGGTATAAGATACTGCTCTGATTAGCTTTACTCAAAGTGAAAGTTATTGGCAAATGTGTTCTAAAGTCAATTATATATTTGTAGACGATTGTGCTCCTTTTTATAATTTATATATGAATTATAAATTAATAAAAGTTATTTGATAATTCATCATAACATATGCATCTTTTTTTAGAAATTTTTTTATGATGAAGTCCTTGGAGCTATATTAAATCGATAAAGGAGGATTTATTGAATAGTTCTTAAACATGTTTGTGACCAAATGATACGTTATTGATTAGGACAATAATGTTTATCAAGTATAGGTCATTGTGTGCCATATGGATTGATTGTCCTCATAATCAAGGAGCGTAGATACACTAGTATGGCAAGCAGGTGAAATGTAGGAATATTTTTTACTGAACGTGTCTCAATTGTGGAGCACTCTGCTATCAAAGTAGCTCGTGAAGGGTATGGGTATAAGTGTCCCTCTGAATTAAGATCACTATGGTGATTTGCAAGCAACTCATTATACTTTCATGCCAGACTACTTATATTTCTAATACAGTGATGAAAGATTTTTGAATGCAGTCAAACACTTTCAAAGTCTATATGTGAGTTAAGATAGGATTGACCACTCTTGATTTTAGGAGATAATGCTACTCTGTATTTCAATTCAATAAAACTTATTCAGGATAATCCTTATGAGGAGTCACAAAATTTATAAGATTCAGATACTATATGGATGTACTGATTAAAAGTTGGCAGTTAACTCGGAAGTCATCCTGAGCATTAAGTGTCAAAGGAATGAATTATACAGTAACCATATGCAAGGATTTTTGAATGTTGCTTCATAATAATTTGATCTATCTGGACATTGGATATCATGGCTAGATGATTATTTTAATTAGTATAAAAATTAATTTTTATACTATCAGCTTAGTATTTGAATCCATGGGGTCACACATATTTGAGATTTCTATTCGATTAGATGGTTGATCAACGATTAAGAATCGTTCAAGGATATAATGGTCAACATGATTGAAGATTAATGTTATGCTAAGAGTTAGTAAATTTAATAGAGTATTAATTAGCAATTAGAGTTTTAATTAGCTTAATTTGATTGAGCAATGAGGTTCGAATCAAGTCTGATTAAATTGGATTCAATTAGGTTTGACTTGATTGGGTTATGAGATTACCTAATCACTAAGGAAAATTAATTCCTAATTTAATCAAGACTTGGATTCAATTAATTTTTGATTTGATTAGGATTTAATTGAATTGGTTAGGCACCTAATTAGATTAGGTTCATCTATCTCTTTGGATCTATTCAAATGGGATTTGAATAAGAACCAAATTGAAGGAACCAAGAGTCCAATTTGGATTGGACTCAACCCATGCATGCGTCAACCACCTAAATCACCATGCCACTCCTCACACCAATCTAAGTTTGGTGTGAGGATTTGCATGCCCTTCAGTGCATGGTTGCCCCCTCTCTTCTACCCTCTTGGATAAGGATAAAGTTAGTTTCATGTCTGAATTCAAACTTGATTTGAATTCAAGTTTGAAACTAAATCTTATTTTGGATGAGATTGTTCTCATCCAATCCAGGTTCTTTGTGAGCCACTTTAAGAAGGGTTCTTTTGGGGCATGCAAGAGAGATCTAAAAAGTTTCTCACTATGAGAAGGGTTTTCCACCAAGAGAAATCTTTTGGGCCGTGAGGTCTTAGGGTGGGTTGCCTTGTTGGCATGTGATTAGAGGAGAACCGTCTCCTCTTTGGTGAGTGTCCTAGAGTTTGTTCTAGGATATTATAAAGAGAGAAAGGGTTCTTAAGTCCTCCATCTCCACCTCTTCTTCCTTTTGAAGTCCTTCTTCACCTCTTGGAAGAGGTTGAGAGTTCAAAAGAAAGGAGCCAATTCAGGCATCTAAAGGATCTCTACAAGAAACTAGCACTTCACGGAGATCGATCGGATCTAGAGGCTTCGTGTGGATACCTGTGGAGGCCATTCATGTGCACGGCTAGGAGCAACTATCAGATCCATAGATTTTTGTAGTGGTGAATTTCAGCCCGCACTTAAGTATAGAGATTTGATCTCAACGGGATTTCAGAACGAAGAAATCGGACTCTATTGGATATGGTCCGATCTATGATGAGCTTCACAGACCTCCCTAATTTTTTTTGGGGACACTCATTGTTAACTTCAATCTATCTACTGAATAGAATTTTCTCTAAAATCGTTCCTACCACACCGTATGAGATATGGCACGGTAAGAAGCCAAGTCTGAGTCATCTCAGAATTTGGGGTTGTCTGGCTCATGTCAAAAGACAACAAGCGGACAAGTTAGAGTTTAGGTCCTTTAGAGCTCGATTCATAGGATATCCTAAAGAGTCATTAGGATACTATTTCTACATTCCAAAAGACCATAATATGATTGTGAGTCGACATGCCATCTTTCTTGAAAAATAGTTTATTCAAGATAGTGGCATTGAAAAGCAGATTAAGCTTAATGAGAAAGTCTCACAAGTACAACGAGCTAAGGACCAATTGGAACCAAATTAGGTTGAGCCAATAAGAACACTACCTCCTCCACCTCGTAGATCGAAAAGAGTTTTCTATCCTCCTGAAAGATACTTAGGTATTATTTCAGAGAAAGTAGAGAAAATGTTCCTCATAGGTAATGGTGCTCATGGTGATGATCCCAAAACCTACAATGAGGCGATATCAGATATCGACTCTGAGAAATGGCTAGAGGCAATGCAGTCAGAAATTGACTCGATGCACTCAAACCAAGTTTGGACCTTGGTAGATCCACCAGAAGGTATAGTACCTATTGGATGTAAATGGATCTTTAAGAGAAAGATTGGTGCAGATGGAAATATGGAGACATTCAAGGCTAGACTAGTGGCAAAAGGTTATAGTCAATGCGAAGGCATTGACTATCAGGATACCTTTTCCCTAGTGGCTATGCTAAAATCCATCCGCACATTGCTTGCCATTGCAGCCTATTTCGATTATGAAATATGGCAAATGGACGTAAAAATGGCGTTCTTAAATGGATATCTTGAGGAAGATATCTATATGGAATAGCTGCTAGGTTTCACATCCAGTGATACTGATCACAAGGTTTGCAAGCTGCAAAGGTCCATATATGGACTTAAGCAAGCATCTCGGAGCTGGAACACTCATTTCAATGATGTGATCAAAATGTTTGATTTCATCAAAAATGAAGAGAAACCATGTGTCTTCAAAAAGGTCAGTGGGAGCGCTATTGTCTTTCTCGTATTGTACGTGGATGACATCCTCCTTATTAGGAATGATATTTCCATGATGATAATAGTCAAATTAAGGTTGTCCAAGGAATTCTCCATGAAGGACCTAGGTGAAGCATCCTTTATTCTAGGAATTAAGGTCTATAGGGATTGACCGAATAGGATGCTAGGACTTTCACAGAAGATGTACATAGAGAAAGTACTAAAGAGGTTTAGTATGGAAAACTCTAAGAGGAGATTAATACCCTTCAGACATGGTATTCATCTTTCCAAGAAGATGTGCCCTAGCACACCTGAGGAAATAGAACGCATGAGCAAGATCCCTTATGCTTCTGCAATAGGGAGCCTCATGTATGCCATGCTATGTACACGACCTGATATAGCTCATGCTGTGAGTGTCATAAGGAGATATCAGTCAAATCCAGGTGAAGAACACTGGACTTCTGTGAAATGTATCCTTAAGTACTTGAGAAGAACTAAGGATATGATGTTGGTCTTTGGTAATGGAGAACTCCAAGTCCAGGGATACACAGATTTGGATTTCATGTCCAATATAGATGATCGAAAGTGGACATCTGGGAGTCTGTTTGTGTGCAATAGTGGTGCTATCAGCTGAAAGAGTTCCAAGCAAACTGTGATAGTAGATTCCACCATGGAAGAAGAATGTATCGCTGCATCAGAGGCTACGAAGGAAGCATTCTGGTATAAGAAGTTTGCTGCAAAAATTGTAGTAATACCATCAAATGCCATTCCTCTATATTGCGACAACAATGGCACCATAGCCCTTGCTAAGGAATCGAGGTCTCACCAAAAATTCAAGCACATTGAGCGGCGATACCACCTCATCCGTGATTACCTCGAGAAGGATTACGTCGAGGTCAAGAGAGTTGACTCCACAGACAATGTGGCAGACCCGCTTACAAAATCGTTGGGCCAGCAGAAGATCGAAGTCCACCTTGAGAAGATGGGACTTAGACTTGTAGCCAATTGGCTTTAGGACAAGTGGAAGATTGTTAGATATATGTGCCCTAGAAGCCAGAATTGGCTGACACTTGTAATACACTTTTAGGGGCAAAATTATAATTTTGACTAAAATCAATAAAATAAATTATTTTCTATCACATATGTGTATTTAGTATCTGTGATACATCCTTTGAGTTAATGGTAATGATAATTCATATTTTCAAGAGTTGAAAATTTAAGACATAAATAATCATTATTAACTCATAAAATGCTCCTCGACCATAGGATCATCACGAGGATGGTGATTGATCCGAAAGGTTGGTGTACAATCGCTTCTCTTTAGTAGATGAGTCTTGAGTCTACGGTGTGGAGACACCAGAGCGAGAGTACAGGTACTCGTTAGAGAATGAGGGCACTGAGCGTGACCACCTCGAGTAGTCATTAGGGAGTCTACCTTCTCGTCAATGACTGACTCGATGCTGCAGTAGTGTGTCTGGTTCTTTGACCTGAGATGCATCGGCAGTTCACCTTGAGGGTGTTATAGTTTGACTACACCATTACTCGATCTCCTAGCCATTCGAAATCCTGAGGTGTATGTTGGCTATAGCATGTTCATTGTAGGAACTGGATAGCATCAAGATGGAATCTATCTACCTCGGTGGTAGAGGAGCAGCCCTATGATGATCATGAGAATCAAGTCCAGAAGTCCATGGCCATGGCAGAGTGAAATAATAGAAAGAGTTTCTATTTAGATTTTCACATCAGACTTGAATCGAATGATTACATCATATGATAGAGACTAGGGTTTGATGAGTTCACCTTAACCCTAATCTGATCGGGGCTCAAGATAGAAGAACTTAATCACACAGGTAGCTGCACCAAGAGGTTCGCATTCAGCTCTGATGGGTTGCCACCATATACTGCTAGGTGTCACTGGTGGATTTTGGGAGCAATTAGAATGATTTAGATGATCGATCATTCTAGCTGTTCGAATCAAAAGAGTTCTGATCCATCGAAAGGAGTTTCGATGATGTCGATGATAGAGATCATGACATATCCCATTACCATACAGAACTGAACCTAACTGGGATCACACAAACAAGGGTTTGAATCTGGTGATCATCAATTGAACTGATCCAGTTCAATTGATCTGAATGAGATTCAATTAGGTTCAAGAAAATCGTGCTAGCACTCGATTGAACCTAACGTTCTTCTTTTACTATCATAAATAGTTGTCCTGACTGAGCCAAAGGAGTTTGTGCTCGATCAGAGGCCTTCACTTTGTCTAACTGGAGCTTGTCCAAGTCAGAAAAGATTGTCTTATTTTGTAAGACATTACCTACCATTTTTTGTCACCTGCCATTTCTCGTCCTTTGACTTTGGTCAAAAGTTGACCTTTGACTGGTCAAATGTTGACCATTGATACTTTGACTTCTGTTCATGTGTCATGCACCTATTGGAGAGCTGGTGGGGGCCTGTCCCCCTACCAGAACCTGGCAAGGAGGAGGGCACATGCCAAGGGTGGCGTGTGCCCAAGTTGGAGGCGCCCAGGAGTCCCTATTGGACAAGGACTCCATCTCCTTTTTGGATTTTGATTAGAGTTTTCCTAAGAACCAACTTTGACTGATCTTAGGCACCCTCTAAGGAGGAATCCAGGGGACTCTATTTCCATCAATCAGATTTAGATCTAATTTCACAAAGGATTGTGATTGGTTGGGAAGAAGAGGAGTTGGATCACGCTTAGTCTATAAATAAGACCCTACGCCCAACTCAAATAGCAATTAATTCAAAATCCCATGCCCCAAGGCTGCCTCTCCCCTCTTCCACCAAGCCAAACCCACCTTCTCCCTCTTCTCTCCACATCTAAAAGTATTTTGGACCTTGGTTGGTGCAATCTAGATGAGAGAATGGCGACTGAAAGCTAGAAGGCTGCGCTGCTGCGAAGGACAACTGCTGATCTTCAAAAAAAGTTTTGAAGATCCTTCAGATCAGATCCAGATCTAATTTTTGGAGATGTGATAGAGAAGAAGAGGATCTCTAGATCCAGTCTGAGTGGATATCGATAGAGGCTAGGCACTTGCATGGCTAGATCCAGAACCTTCCACTGCTCACATGATCATCATCGGGTAATAGGATTACCCACTTCAAGATAAATTAAATTTGATTTAATTTATTTAATTTTATTTTAATTATTAAAATAATAAAAATTAGATCTAAAACATCCCAAATCTGATCTAAATTAAAGAGAAAAAATTTTGAAATATATCTCTTGATCTGATCAGATCTGAACGAACCTGATCCAAAAAATTGAGATTTTTCTTCAAATGATAGTCGGCTTCTCCTCACAAAAGAGAGCGTCGATCAATTCTTATTTGATGAGCACATCTTCACCTTTGCTTGCCATAGAAAGAAATTGCTTTTTCGATCATATCGATTGATCTCTATCTTGATTGAGCATGTCATCTCTATCTTCCTTGATTTTGATCAATAACACCATAATCTAGACAATTTGGCTCTGATACCAATTGATATGATACCACTTGCTCTGGCACTACCTGTTGAAAAGATTCCTCGTGCAGAATATAGATCCCCCAAGTCCAAGATTAGAATGTCGGTGATGATGTCGATACCATAATAGAAAGAAAGAAAAGATAAATAAAAAAATATAATCAAATATATGGATCAAGCCAAGACTTGCCTCCATGGGGCATGCAAGTTTCACTATGAGAAAAGAAAAAATTTACAAGAGAAGATCACACTCTCAACTATCATACATCAATCCCTTTCTCTTAATAAGAAGCAATCTCCCTTACAAAGCTCTCTCTCTAGGAGACTCCTATAGCTCTGACCACTGCCTAACAGTCTATCCGAAACACCCCTGCTTTTGCTATGTGCTGGCACCTCTTTACAGTCTGTTGCTACCCATAGGTATTCTACTGAACCACACCATGCCTACTCTGATCTGCTACCCACATCATCTTTTAAAGGCCTCTAACCCAGCCTGATTAGGTATGGTTCTTCTAACTGCACCCAAACAAATCCCCTTAGCCATTGGATCTCTCCCATAAGCCTCCAACCGTTTGATCTTATGCCGCATGATCAATGGAGCAAAAGAAAGCCTGTCGACCTTGTATTCATGCCATATACTGTTAAGCGGTCCATGCACATGCATGGATAGCATGGAAAAATTTTCCTAGCATGTGGACCGCATGGTTTGGGCCAAGCCTGGTGCACTGGGCTGCGCATGCATCTTGGGCCGCACGTGCACCTACACCTATTTGGGCCTACACCCGTGCTGGGCCTTACATGCATCTGGGCCGCACATGTGCCTGGGCCATATGCACGTGCCTGGGCAGTGCCTACAGCAAACCTCACTTCTCCTATGGGCTATTATTGCCTTCCTAGATTTTTTCATGCTGTGGATTTTTCTATGGGTCAAATTTTGAGGTGCATTTCTCAAAATCACCCTATGAGTGAGATGCCTCTCTTGTAGCTCCTTGAGCAGTCCTTGCCATTTGACCTGGAGGCATGATAACCTATATGGTAGTATATCCTTAATAAGTTCAATTATTTATTATGATGATTTTTTTACAATATTCATCATAGTCTATCATCCCAAAGTCCCTAATGTCTATCTATCTACACTCATCAATATCAAACTCTATGACTTATGATTTATCTACTTATGTTTTGATACCATATAAATTGTTATGTCTTTGACCCAAGAACACAAGTCAAGTGTTGTGATAATCGCTACATGCCTATAGAGAACTCTTTCCCCAAGCATAAAAGATATTTCAAATAGATATCAATATGATACAATGGAATTAATTTAAAATACTAAAATTTAAAATTTAAAATTATTAACCAAATCAAATGTATCCACATTCAAATGTCTTACATCAAATAAAGTTTCACTTAAAAAAAAAATAGATATAAGTTCAACAAAATTGATAGTGCCAAGTCTTGCCTCTAAAATTCTCTTCCAAAACTAATGCCCATGTTTGTAATTAATTATCTAAATCTAAAAATTAAAAGAGAGAGGTGATGAGCTTGATAGCCTGGTAAATAATGAATATCCCAATTAGATATTTCATATATTATCATAAGATATAATGTACATAAGAACATATTCCATGCTTAAATAAATCAAGTATTTTCAAATATTCATATGCATATATAATCATAAATTCGATTTGAATAAACAATGTATAACTCAACAACCATAACTATGGCCATACTTATCCCTGTGGCAAGGCCAAAATAGAAATAATGAGCTCAAATAGAGTACCAATGTGCATAACCCCTATTGGCAGAGTCCAGAGTCCAATACACAATCCCCATTGGTAGGGTCGAGGGTCCAATGCATAATTCCATTGGCAGGGTCTACAATACAGTTAGGTCGAGAGAACCAAATCCGATCTATATCAAAGCACTTTTACAAGATAACATATATATATCATAAATCCATGTATATTCCATAATAAATTCATAAACCGTAATATTCTATAATCTCAATTTGAAAATCACTTTCTATTCAAAATATAGTTTCTAAAATTATGTATAATTTTAGAGATAAATTATTTATTTTTAAAATAAATTATAAAATATTTCGAAGAGATGGTTCATTACTTACCTTTCGTAGAACACTAAACGAATAGATTGATTAACCTTGAGAAGATTCTTCAAAATCTATTATTTAAAATCATATTCTTGTATTAATTCTAATTCATAACTAAATCAAAATAAAATCTCAAATTAAAATTCCACGTAAGATCAAATCAGAATTGGGTGTGCCTCTCGGATTAGATTTTTAGGGTATGATCAAACTAAACATGGAAGATGGACATCTAGTTTCACCAATCCCAAGAAAAGAGAGACAATAAGCATGAGAGAGAAAACATTGAAGAGAGCAAAATAAGCTAGAGAGAAAGTAGAGAAAGAAAATAGGGAGAGAAGGTAGAGAGAAAATAGACTAGAGAGGAAATAGAGAGAGAAGAAGAATTTTTTTTCTTTTTTTCCTTTTTCTTTTTTTCTTTTTCTTTTTTTTTCCTTTTTCTTTCTTTCTTCTCAACAGAATAGGAGAACTCTTCTTCCCCTTGTTTCCATAGCTAGGAGGTCCTCCTCCTAGCTGATATTGCTCGTGGCTGGAGGGGCAAGCCATGGCGGTGATCAACTATCCAAGTCCGATGACCGGCGGTAGCAATCGATGGAATAAAATCAAGAACAAAGTATGGAAAAATAGGGGATTTAATAACCAAATTTTTCAAAAAAATTCTAAGCAGTTATTTGGCCAAAAATTCAATCTTTAAAGACTATAGAAGATTAAGAAGAAGATGTGGAAGGGATTTAATTACCTGATCTTTGACTAAGATTAATCTGGTTCTTGATGACCAAAGTAAGAGTAAACCACTGATATATAGGAAGAAATCAAAGAAAAGGGAAGCCAAATGATGGTGATTTTTGTGAGGAAAAACCAAGAGATTTGAGGCCTTTAAATAGACTTCCATGGAAAGAATTAGAGTTCTATTCCAATTTGACTTCCGAGGAGATTTAGGTTTTAATCGAAAAAGAACTCCTTTGGGAGTTTTTCTACATGTTTTCTCAGCTCTCATAGTAATTTCAACATGTGCAACACACGTGCTAGCTTATTTTTAATTTTTTCTAAATGTTGTGCATGTTTTAAAATTCTGGGTATTACAAAAATAAAGAGGTGGAATACCTCAAGAACCTATAAAGTGAACACATCCTACCTTCTCTTCATGGATAGGGGTTACGGATTAACTATTGGGAAAATCATCTAGAGGTTACCAATCTCAGAGAAATCCAAAATATTTGGGTGGCTATGCTATTATAAAAAGGCTCTTACTGTCGAAAATCTCATGAAGAAGGGACTCACTAGCTCAAAGCCATGTCTGCTTTGTGTTAGCATAGAGGAAACCATCGATCATCTGATGGTAGGCTATGGCTACTCTAACCTCTTTTGAAACCCACTACTTATAGCACTAAAGTTACCACCACTGGCCATCTGCTACTGGGCTTTATGGACTCAATGAAAATAGAAATCACTAGCATCTATCACCGACATTTTAATCATGTGCATTTGGAAGGAGCAAAATAGCAGGTTGTTTTGCTTCAAAGCCTACTCCATGGGCAAAACTAGGAAAAGATAATTTTCCTACTTAAGAACTGGATGTCAAACTCCAAGTAGGAGGATATGGCTAAAATGCAAGAACTAATAAGTCGAGGAACCCCGATGAGGATGGCAAATAGCTAAGATCTTCAAAGGTAGAAAGTACAACTAGATAATCATCACTATAAGAATTCTGACTATTAGCGATGGCTAAATGCCATCCCTAATAGTGTATTTGCCATCGCTAATAACCTTGTCATCCCTAATACCATCGTAAAATCTAATTTAAAAAATTTTTATCACTAATTATCATTATTAGCAATGACAGAAAATACCATCGCTAATAACTAAAATTAGCGATGGCTTTTACGATGAAAAAATTTCATCTATAATAATTTTTTATGCTTAAATTAATTTTCTTAAAAAATATTAGCGATGACAATGATGTGGCGAATGCCATCGCTAATACTTAATAGCGACAGACATCATCATCGCTAATGCCATCTTTAATAATTTTAAAATTTTAAATCAAATAAAATAAAATATTTTAAGAAATATTAGCAATGGTAACTTTATGGCTAAAGTCATCGCTAAAAATTATTAGCGACCAAACATGCCATCGATAATGTCATTGCTAATTTTATATAATTTTTAAATAAAATAAAATAATTTATTTGAAGAATTATTAGCGACGGCATATAGGTGTCGCTAATATTTACTAGCGACGACGATTGCTATCACAAATACCGATGCTAATAGTTAATTAATATTTTTTAAAAAATTAAAAATAATATATTTTAAAACCTATTTTAATTAATCATAATAAATTATAATTTTTAATATGTATTATAATTAAAATCCAAAAATAATCTGATAATCAAAAATTAAGAACTGATTATATTTTATTTAAAATATAAATTATATAGTTTTTTTACAAGCAATATCAAAAAAATATAATACATCAAAAAAATGTAACACATTTAAAAAAAAAGGTCCAATCCTCATTGTCGCCTACCTTCTCCTTCTCCTACTCCTCTCCAGCAGCTGGTGGATGAGAGCCGGATGTTCCAGCATCCTATAATAAAAAAATAAAATAATATTAGTAAATTTTGATATAAAGATGTATCTTTTAATACGGAGGTGTATCTTTCGATATACTACTCTTATTCTCGAACAGATTATACCTACACGTTCAATTTGATGATACAAAGCTATAGACATTTTCGGCCAATCGATTGGATGGTTAGATTGAATTTTTAGCTCTTAGATCTTCTTTCCAAACTCAAACAAAAAAGCTTCTAAATAAAAAACTTAAAATTAGTAAAATAATTTAATAATATAATTAAGTACTTGATGTGATGGCTGGGATGACAAGCTAGCTGATCGTGCAGCAGTGGATCCTAGAGAAGCTTCATGACCGTATTGCGGATGGCATCCAGGAGGCCCTGAGCTCGCTGGCTAAGAAACCTCTGCATGACCTCCTCCATGTGTGCATCACTCTAGATTTAGGATGTTGAGGCCTGTGAGAATGTCAAAGGATATCAAGGTAGTGGAGGATCAAAACTATAGCTGAATCCTATGATCCAGCTCCTACTTACCCCCTAGTGGCGCTGAGCCATCCCTCAAGATGAAGGAGGGGCTAAGAAGATAGCTCATCGTCGTACCTCTTAGCAACATACTCCGCATGATGCATCTGCACAGTTTAGAAATACGTTAATTCTAGTATAAAAATAAGATCTTGTAACAACTTAATTATTAAATAAAATTTGAAGTTCTTACCATGATTTATCACGACATAGAATCTAAATTATCACCAGTCCTCCTAGACTAGTGTGTGGCCTGCCACAACTATAGCTGGTCTGGTGGACGATCCAGCTGCCGTATCTATAATAAATAAATAATAAAATTAAATTAATTAAAATATGCATATAAGAGTTTTTATAATTCTAGTAAAGAGTTTTGGTATTGATTTTTTACTAGTCTATCAGCCACAAGATGTGTGCCGACTGAGCTGCTTGTATGCCTAATTGAATCCTGCTGGGCGGTCTAGTTCTGTTGGGCCCTCTACTGCCTACCAAAGTACTTGTCGCTGCTTCATTGGTTGCAGAGGGTCTACTATATGTCTATCCACATCTAGTGATCTATAAAGAACCTCCAGTCTGATGGTGATTAGAAAGTAGAATGCTGGATGGCGGATTGCCTGAGACTGTAAAAGCCATCTCGGAGCCTCCGTATGGCCATCTCCTTGAAGGTCTGATGGCTAGCCTCCTTATCCTGGGGAGTCTTAAATGGGTAATACTCTTACAAGATAAAAGGAAGTGTGTATTAATATGTAATTAAAATACCAACATATCAATAAATTAAACTAGTTTTGACTTACCAAAAATATCTTTCAGGCTACATCACAAGCTCTCGACAGCCAACTCGAGAAATTGTTCACCAAGCCTAGCATCAATCAGCATATGATCCCGGTAATGATACGAGATGTTAAAGGCTCTCTGAATGTCCTGCAAAATTGATTTCGAAGAATAAATGTTAACTCTAAAATTATAAAATTATAAACATATTAATTGAGCATGTAGTACTTACGAGCCGCTCTGGATATGGATGATCTGCCTATCCTCTGACCTAGTCAGAGATGTTGCAAGCCGGATAGATCCTCGACCATAGTGCTGTGTCTGAGAGCCGATGGCCACTACTGCATAGGACTATGGGGTCACTGGTGACCCCCTATCCTCCAAACTTGAGTGGAAAAAATTTAAGACAAAGAATGTTATATTAGTTAATAAATAATAAAATAATATAAATGAGAATATATAAAGTATTAGAGCTTATTGCCTAGTGTAAGAGGTGCAGAACCATGAAAACTAGCCATATGATTGCTCTCTGCTCGAGAGCTCTGTCCTCGACTGGCGCGGCTTCGACCTCTAGAAGACATGATATATGCTCTCTAAAAATAAAAATAAATTAATTTATTAAATTAATTAAATAATTATGGATGTCAATACAAGATTTAGAATAATGTAAGATAAGTAATTAAAATGATCCAAAAATTATATACTTAGCACTACTCATCGGCCTTAAATTTTAGATATTTGGTATCTTTTGGAATCTTCTTCCAATTCTTTCTCCTTTCTTTTTTTCCACCTCTTCCTCTTCTTTGAAAGGATTGTCTATTAAAACAATCTCAGTTTGATCTATCTCCTCATGTTGGCTATTTTCATGTAAGACTATTCCTGGAGCATCTAATTGCACATCATCGAAGGATTGATGAACTCCTATTGTCTTATCCTCTTGAAAGCACTCTGATAATTAGAGCTTTTCTTCTTTTTTGGGCACATAATGAATGGCTCGAGACTTAAGTTTGCATATAGCCCACCAATCGTTCCTTCCTCTTTTTCTTGATGGAAGAGTATAATATACTTGAGCAACTTGTATAGCTAGTACAAATGGATCATTGACATAAGCTTTTGATCCATGTTTGATCTCAATAAGCCCGTGCTGTGGATCAACCTTCATACCATTGTCGGTATCGAACCATTGGCATTTAAATAGAATGATACTATTACCTCCAATATAGCTCATCTTAATTATTTTTTCAAGGATTCCATAATAGTCACTCTCTGGCTTATCTTTTCACTAGCTATCTTTTATATATATACCACTGTTCATTATGCTTTTATAATTTTTATATTGCTGGATGTAAAATTTGAAATCATTTACGTTACAGTCACTATAGCATGTCATGTATCTTTTAGGTCCGTAACCTAATGGACATAGCTTTCTTTGTATAGACTCGCTGCCTTGAATGACCAATTGACAGAACCAACATATAAAGTTCTCTGAGCACTGTTTTGATACTTCTTCATCAGTTATGCTCGGATTTTCTCCTTTTAGCATCTCATCATATTACCTAAATATGCATAAGATAAGTATATTGAAATAAGTGATTAAAGAGATAAGATTATGATGGACACTTACAAGACATATGTGTCGACCTCCATGCAGTTTAGCAAAACATGTCTTTGCCTGTTGAAGTTTAGTATCGAAGAAAATCCGACGAACCTTGAGCCCAAATTTTTGAGTGGGATAAGTAAATATTAAGATCTCCTGCCCTGATCCCTCAGCACCACCATCATCATTTCGACCCACTAGACTCAGATTGGTCCATACATTGGGATTAAAGTAGTGTTGATTGAAATTTGATGTCTCTTTTATTATGTAAGCCTCCATAATAGAATCTTCGACTTGGGCCTTAATTTTTACTTTCTTCTTGAGACTGTGCATATATTTTTCAAATGGATACATCTACCTGTACTGCACTGGACCCTCCACCCTAGCTTCATACGCCAGATGAATCACGAGATGCTCCATGGAGTCAAAGAAGCTGGAAGGGAATATCTTCTCTAACTTGCATATTGTCTCTACACTATTAGCCTCAAGATTGGATATGTGGTCGGTGGATAGTTCAGTAGCACAAATATCTCTGAAGAGAAGGCTAAGCTCGATCAAAGAACACTTATTGTGTCTTAAAATTAACTACAAGTGCATGGTGTGCAAAGTAGCACGTCCAGAGAGTACGAGTCAATTCCATGAGAAATTATATTTGAATTGCATTCAAATCCTTGCTTAGGCGAGCTTTAACAAAGAGGAGGAAAGACTGTTTGTTACTTACTACTAAATAGTAAAATAATTATAGAGAATAATAATTTAAAGATCTAGGGCTTTTGAATCTGCTAGACCAATGACTTAGAGAGCCTTTCTATGGTTTCTTTTATGATATCCTTTGATCAAGGTGTAATGCATGGACATGTATTCATTCTAATTGAGAAACTCTTCTTTCAACTGCTTTTCTTGTATTACCTAAGTATGGACTATGAAGGGACTCTAACCCAATAATAATCCATTAAAGTTTTTCATAAGGAAGAAAAGAAAAGGATTTAAAAGATTATAGGCCTTCTAGCTATTATCCTTTTTACACCGAATCAAGCATGAACTATAAAGTAATTGAAACCCAATGATAGTCCATTAAGTCACTTGGTAAGAAGGTTGAAGAAAGAACTCTAAGAAAAATAAAAGCTAAGAAGAAATCTTAAGAAAGAACTTTTAATCATGATTTAGCTTCATCGCAAACTCCAAAGGATTGCTTAGCTAGACATGATTTGAAGAAAAACTATAAATTCGAATAAAAATATAAAAATATTATACTAATTTTTAAAATTTAAATTATAAAAATTAAAAAATTATAAAAATAAAATATTCTAGTGCTTAGCAAAGATAATAAACTGTCCTGGTGCTGAAATTAAAAATTACAAGAATTAAATACAGAAATCTAAACTGTCCTATTTGCTAAAAATAAAAATTAAATTGATAAGAAAAAATCTAATTTTTATTGTTGATAAAAATTTCTAATACAAAAAAGGATTTTTAACTCGTAAGCCATTAATAGGTTTTGGAGTTGAAATAAGAAAATAAAAAAATACAAAACCTCCTCTAGTTGATCTTTTTCTGATTAACTCTCCTTCTCGTATGTTGGAAAAGAAAGTAAAAAAAAGATAGATAAAAATTTTAAAGATAGATATTTTCATCTATCACATAGACTCCTATAAAAATTATGGTATGGAGAGAGATATTCCCAAGATAGAGGCGCTGTGCTTCATTTATAGGTGTAGGAGATAGAAAATTTTTATATATTTTAGATATGGGACTAATGAAAGAATGCATTCTAAGAGAATGGATAGTTGGAATTAGAATAATAAAAAAGTTTGGATGGATGAGATAAAAGGGATAGAAGATAAGATAAAAAAAAAAAATTATCTTTCAATCCAAATTTTTTTAAAAAAAATTTAAAAAAATAATTTTTTTAAAAAAAAATTTAAAAAATAATTTTTTTCCTCGAACCTTGGATGTCCGCTTGCTCCGCCCGGCTGCCATTTCTACATTCGTGTCCACTCGCCAGCCCGCATGTCATTATTTCCCAGCGCGCCTAGCTTTCTCCCGTGGGCACTTTCCTATTCCACGTGGCATCACCAATGCCTTGCCAAAGTCCATAAAGTGCCGTAGCTTCTCCATTTACATTAAATACACCGGCCAACAGACCAATCATTTTTTTTATATTTTTATCTTAATTAATTTTTATCTATTGGATTCCTACTTCACGTCCATATATCTTCGTATATCGTGCATTAGATAAAATTTAGACTCAAGTTTTATCTACATATATTGAAGAATTATTTTTAATTAATTTATAATTAAACTTTATAATTAATTATTTTTAAAAAATTCATAAAAAATATAAAATATAAAATAAAAAAATTTAAATAGCATAGATTTTAATATTTTTTATATTATAATTAATATATTCATCATATCCCCAACTTATATTTTACTCGTCCTCGAGTAAAAGAAATATTAATATATAATACTGACTTTTTTTTTATATGAGTGTTCATTTAACAATTTTAGAACTAAATAATATCCATCTAGAAATTATCAAAGCATATCATTAGGATATTAAGACTATCCGATAGAATGGTTGAGTAAAAAATATAAAATTTTTGAAAATTTTTTCTTGATCCACTCTTACTTTTATCCTTGAATTGTCTAACTCTAAGATAGCCCAGTGATTTTGCATTTGCACATCCATTCCTTTATTTTTTTTAGAAAATACAGTCCGTATTAGGCCAATGACTTTCAAACCAGTTGGCTTTAGGGTATTAGGTATAAAACATCCATCGGGCTTACTGACTCGAGTCAAACAGGCTATGGATTGAGACTTGGTTGCATGAATTTTTTTTTACATTGCTCATTTTTTATGTGAATATTATTGCTTACTTAGACAATGAGATCCGGTTATCCGATGGAAAACCAATATTTTTTTTTGAAGGAACTATGATAAGTATCATAAAAACACCAATAAAAGTATTGATTTATTAATTTATTTATTTTTATTTTTAATAATTAAATATTTTTATTTATTATTTTTAAAAAATATATTTATCAATAGAAAAAGCTCATTTTTCTGATCATAACGAAACAAGTTTGGAGCAAATTAGAGTTAAAATGAACCTAATATGAATTTTCAAAGAGAAAAGAGAAAAAAAGAAATGGCTCCGCAAGCTTGCTCAGCCAAGCCATCGAAAGCAGCTTAGCCGACGCATTCAAGCTTAGCCGGCGCATCGTCCAAGCCGACTCAACTATAAAAGCCAGCCATCAATCTATGAATTCAGGCGAAGACTGCCAGCTTAGCAGAGCGTGCCCAATCATAGTCTGACACGTGGTGGACCAAGACCCTTAAAGGGTTTACAGAAAATTTTACGTGGCTTACAAGGCAAAATGGTAATTTCACATGCAAAAGGTGCACGGCAATTAGTCCAGTCTTATGGTGCGGTCGGTCTACATGGTCCATGGGCATAGTGTTGCACCATCCGATGGTTGTGGTCGTTGCCAATGAAGGTTGGATGGTGGTGGACTTTTCCTACCTTGATTCGATTTCCATCAGCTCCCAGCACGCGATCGGATGGTTTCGAGCACTCAAAATGTTGATCGGATGGCCGACATAAGATCCGACAGTGATTTAAACACCCAGCGATGATCCAATAGCTGAAAAATCTCCTCATCAAAGCAATCCAAAGGCCATAATTAATTTGATTTTTGGTATTTTATGGACTATTTGATTAAGATCTGATGGCCAGAACTCATAGAACTACACAGAATTTGATCCAGGGACTCTTTTAATCCAATTTTTCATGAGATTTCTTCATATTTGCTGATCAAAACTCTTCTTTAGTCCCATATTGCTTAGCAACAAAGGATCCAGCCCTCCAATACCTATTTAAGGACCCCCAGACCGTCAAATCAAGTTGTCTTTGGTCAAGGAAGGAGTTTGGTAAGGGATAGAGCTATGCTTGGGGTTCAAGGTTGCTTCGAGGCAGACAGTGCTGAGAGGAAGAGCTAGACTTTTATACCATCTCAACGCCAACATCGATCCAAGATCAAGATCAGCTACTTTTAATTTTTATTTTTTTAAAAATTTTATGTATTTAAATTCTAAACTTTTAATTAATGCAATAATTTTTTTTTCAACTATTTAAATTTTAGCTCTTTATTTTTAATTATAATTTAATTTTTGTACTTCGATTTTATTGCTCTTTATTCTTACCGCAAGTAGATGCTAAGATCTAACTAGTAGATCTTAGTATCAAGTTTATTTTTTATAATATTTAATTTTTATTTTTTATTTATAATTATATTTTTTTAACTTTAATTTAATTTTTAATATTTTTTATAAAAATTAAAGATTTTAAAACTAAAATACTGTCTTCTCTATGGATTCGACCCGACTCGTTGCTAACTATGTGTTTTTAAAATATTTTAAAAAGTTAAAATTAAACTAATAAACACAGTGTCTTAACAATAATATCATGCTCTTATCAAACTATATGTATCAACATATCCCACTTATACCTATAAAAGTTCGACTCTCTTTAGATATTAATAGAGAAGTTTAGAAATGCTCAAAATTAATTTTTATTTTAGACTCAACCTTTTATTAAATTTCATCAATATGCAGTCCCTCAATACTCCATAACTTATCTAAAGTATGCATGAAATACTGCTAAAATATCTAATGTTACTCAAGTCTGAAGCATAGCCAGGTATACGAATACCAATAAATTTATAAGTACAAAGATTTAATGTAAAGTTCAAAGTTTATCCCTCATCCCCTAACTTATTCTACATTATCCTTAATGGGGTAAGGATAATAAAAAATGCAATAGGTAAAGAGAAAAGAATACACTTGATTTGATGTGTTCTTAGATCAGTAAGTGTCTTCAGATGTTCTTGAGGATGTATATTTGGCTCTTCCTCTAAACTTATTTGATATTGACTTTACTAAAGTAAGACCTAAATAAATTAAAAAGAAAAATTTAAAATGCAAAGATCTGGGTTGCCTCCCAGGAGTGCTAAGTTTAAAATCTTCAGTCAGACTAAACTTTATTCTTGATATGTTATCTTAACTCAAATCATATATAGGGTTGAAAAATTCGTCTGGTCTTTCACCAGCATTTCTAGAGAGACGATCTTTTTTTACATAACTAATTTTATCGTGAATCTCTCTTAATAGATTTAACATCTCTTGGATTGGACCTAAGTCTAATTCAACAATTATAGGTAGAGCTTCTGATGGACCTAAATATTCATACTTTAGATGTTCAAGGAGTGTCTTCGATTTAGTGGTGGTGTTTCCTCAATAATTAGTTCAATTGATGATTCTAGTTCTAATCAAATATTCCTATGATTAATAATTATCCAAATTTTATTTTTAAATTCTTGGTTTAATTCGGAATTAACTTTAATGTCCTCATGGCTTAGATCATTGGGTTCATAAACATCTTCTTAGGTCAAGTTTTCTTCATTGGGTTGGTCCAATTCCTATTCCAAGTTAAAAATATTTAGTTCAATGGTCATATTCCCAAACGAGAGCTTCATGAGTCCATTTTGGTAATTAATTATGGCATTGGCAGTCGCTAGAAATAGTCTTTCTAAAATAATTGGAATATGATCTTTTGAATTTGAAATGGGTTCAGTCTTTAAAATGATAAAATCTGTGAGAAAAATAAAATTATCAACCTTAATTAACACATCCTCTACCACTCCTTTAGGAATCCTAGAAGATTGATCTACTAGTTGTAAGGTAATCCCTATAGGTTTTAGTTCTTCCAACCCTAATTGTTTATATACAGAGTATGGTAGAATGTTTACACTAGCTCCTAAGTCTAATAAAGCCTTGTCAATATTGGTTTCTCTAACAGTGCATGAAATTATAAAAGATCCTAGATCTTTGTACTTAATCGACACTTGACTTGATAAATAGGAACTCACACTTGTTGCTAGGAAGGCTTTCTTAGATAAATTAGTTATCCTTTTCTTTGTGTATAGGTCCTTTAGAACTTTAGCATAGGTCGGTACTTGCTGGATCATGTCTAGTAGAAGAATATTTACTTGAATTTTTTTAAACACCTTTAGCATTTTATTCAAGTATTTTAATTATTTATTTGACCTTAGTCAGTTCGAAAAAGGAGCTATAAGCTTGATGACTTGGGCTTTTTAGATCGGTTCTAATGGATGGGTTGTTCAGAAGATGGCTTAGATGATGAATCTTCTTGACTCTCAGGCATACCCACCTAATTGTCCATTTGTTTTTCCGATCTTAGGGTGTAAATTGTATTCACTTGGTTGACTTGGTTTTCATGTTGAGGTCGTAGACCATTCTTGACTCTTGGATTGGGTTTAGGTTGGCTAGGCAACCAACCTCTCTCTCTTTCACTAATGATAGAGGCTAGCTGACCTACTTGCATTTTTAATCGAACAATGGCTTGAGTATTGGCATTTAAAAGTTGGCCCATGGTCTACATAAAGTTATTCAAGATTGTATTGGTGTCAATAGTTGATTTTGCCAAGACTTCTAGACTCTTTTCTAGTGCACTGATCCTTTTTTTATCATTGTTAAATCCTAATGCATTGTTCAGTATTGGATTGGATATTAAGTTAGACTGGTTAAAGTTAGGACTGCCTGAGTTTGAGCCTTGTGACCATAAAAAGTTTGGATGATTCCTCCATCTTGGATTATACATGGGTGCATAAGGATTATTTATTGATCTCTGGTATATAGCATTTACCTATGCACACCCATTCTCTATTGGGTTTATCAGGAGAGGACAGTCTTCAAGGACATGGTTTGGTGCACTGCATCTGCTGCACATGGGTGTAGATAGATGGTTTACACTGGCTGGTCTCTGCAGTTCTAAGGCCTCCAACCTATGTGTTAGGATTATGATTTTAGCCTCTGTGGCTAGGGATGTCAGCATTTGATGCATTAATTTTTTTTGGCTAGATCTTTTAGAAATTATCAGGCCTCATTGGGTTCTTTATACATAAATTGACCTTAGCACATGTACTCTAGCATGGTTCTAGAATTTGAGTCTAGCCCCTTATAAATTATGTGGCATGGCCTCTAGGTCTCTATTCCATGGTGTGGGCATTAGACCAAAAGGTTCTTAAAATGGTCGAAATACTTTCAAAATGATTTGCCAGCTAGTTAATAAAATTGGTTTATCTCATTCCTAATTCTAGCTATTTTATGATGGAGGAGAAGAACACTCATACAAAACCCTTCCAAGTCATGATAGATTAGTTTGGAAGACTATATAAGCACCTTTTGGCATTATCTTTAAGGGCGAAATTGATTAATCTCAGCTTAATCTCATCCTCAAAAAGTTATTGCAACCTCAAGATTGCACAAACTTTTTCAAATTCTCTAATGAATATATATGTATCTTCTATTCTAGTGAACTTTGGAAGCATATTAATCATTTGAGATTTAATTTTGAAGTTATTTGCAGTAGGCTAGAGCAACCTGATGCAAGAGGGCTAGATGGATCCAATAAGGTAACATAAATTATTAAGGATTTGGGGCTGATTGATTTCTTCCATTTAACATTTTTAGGGCTTGACACAGGAATCAAATCAATTCTAACCAGTCGACTCGATATCTTTCTGCATGAGAAAAGTGGAGAATTCACTTTATTATTATTTTTTATTTTTTGAATAAAAGGTCAGAATTAAATATATATTTTTTAAATTTTTTAAAGAAGAGAAGAGGAAGATTGATAAGAAAAGAGTTCTAGAGATGAATTGTAAGAAGTCCTAAATCTAAAGATGAAAGAAAAGAGTGAGAAGAATTAGTTAAATTTTTTTTTTTGATTTTTCAAACACTTTTCAAACAAATATCTTACCTATGTTGCCCTAATTCTAGATAGCTCCTAACTACCAAGGTTGCCTTCAAGCACTCCAATTTTGAAATCGACTAATCGAATCAGCCAGGTAAGTGTAAGGTTGGTCGGAGTCTTCCTATTGCTTTTTTTAGACACCAATTAAATTGACCAAGTCAGCAAACAAAACCAATTATAAACCACTTTTCTTTGGGCCCAATCGTTCTATAAACCCATTTCCTAGATACCAACAAGCCAACCAACTTGAACCCGGTCTAACTCTTGGGTTCTCTTGTCCTAATGAGCTCGGATGCCCGTAGGGTTGATGTCTAATTGATTTTATTGAAGGCTTAGGGTTAATGCAAATGAGGAAACTTATTTATGGGTTAAGGATGGATGATGAAATTCTCATCTTATCTTGATTAGTTTTGTGTTCTTAAAATAGTTTAGATATGCTTATGCACAACCAATAAGAATAAACAAGTCTTAATTAGAAACCAATAATGAACTAAGATCAAATTAATATGCTAAAGAAAAAAGAAAAGGTTAGATTATGTACCCGATTTCCAGCACTCACTAATTTTTTGCAAAGCAAGATAAGAAAGTTAGAAAGATCAATCTAAAATTAAGTTAAAAGCATGAAAATCAAGAATTTAGAATAATTTAAAACGCACCAATTTTCTAGCAATGATGGTAAAAACTTGTTATGTCTTAAAATTAATCGCAAGTGCATGATGTGCAAAGTAGCACGTCTAGCGAGTATAGATCGATCCCATTAGAAATTATGTTTAAATTACATTTAAATCCTTGCTCAGGCAAGCTTTAACAAAGAAGATGAAAGATTGTTTGTTACTTTCTTCTAAATAGTAAATTAATTACAAAGAATAACAATATAAAGATCTAGGACTTTGGAATCCACTAAACCAATGACTTAGAGAGCCTTTCTATGATTTTTCTTATGATATCCTTTGATCAAGGTGTAATGCATGGACATGCATTCATCCTAATTAAGAAACTCTTCTTTCAACTACTTCTTTTGTATTATCCAAGTATGAACTATGAAGGAGCTCTAACCTAACAATAATCCATCAAAATTTTCCACAAGGAAGAAGAGAAAATGATTTAAAATATTATAGACCTTCTATCTATTATCCTTCTTGCACTGAATCAAGCATGACTATAAAGAAATAGAAATCCAGTGATAGTCCATTAAGTCTCTTGGCAAGAAGCTTGAAGGAAGAACTCTAAGAAAAAAAAAAAGCCAAGGAGAAATCCTAAGAAAAAGCTTCTAATCATGGTTTAGCTTCATCACAAATTTCAGAGGATTACTTAGCTAGACATGATTTGAAAAAAAATATAAAATTAATTAAAAATATAAAAAATATTATACTAATTACTAAAATTTAAATTACAAAAATTAAAGAATTATAGAAATAAAATATTCTAGTGTTTATCAAGAAAAATAAACTATCCTAGTGTTGAAATTAAAAATTGCAAGAATTAAATACAGAAATTTAAACTATCCTATTTGCTAAAAAAAATTAAATTGATAAGAAAAAAACTAATTTTTATTTTTGATAAAAATTTTTAATATAAAAAAAGATTTTAAACTCCTAAGCCGTTAATAGGACTTAAAGTTGAAATAAGAAAATAAAAAAAAAATACAAAACCACCTCTAGCCAATTTTTTCGTAGCTAACTCTCCTTCTCGTATATTGAAAGGATGAAAGAAAGTAGAAAAAAGGTGGATAAAAATTTTAAAGATATTTTCATCTATCACATGAGCCTCTATAAGAGTTATGGTGTGGAGTGAGATATACCAAAGGTAGAGGCACTGCACTTTATTTATAGATATAGAAGGTAAGAAATTTTTGTATGTTTAGATATGGAACTAATGAAAGAATGCATCCTAAGAGAATCGAAGGTTGAGATTAGAGTGATAAAAAAGTTTGGATGGATGAGATGAAAGAAATGAAAGATAAGGTAAGAGGAAGAGTTGCCTTTCAACCCAAATTTTTTTCTCTAAAAAATTTCAAATAAATATATATTTTTTTCTCGAATCTCGAACGTCCGCTTGCTCTGCGCCAAGCTACGCATGTCCTTATTTCCTAACGAGCATAGCTTTCTCCCATGGGCCCTTTCCTATTCCACGTGCCATCACCAATGCCTTGCCAAAGTCCATAAAGTGCCATTGCTTCCCCATTTCACATTAAATGCACCAGCCAATATACCGATCTTTCTTTTTTTTTTATATATATATATTCTTTTCTTAATTTTTCTTCAATTTTTTTTTTATCCATTGAATTCTTACTTTGCATCCGTGTATCTTCATATGTTGTGCACCTAACAAGCTTGAATTTAGACTCGAGCTTTATCTACATGTATTGGAGAACTATTTTTAGTTGATTTACAATTAAGACTTTATAATTAATTATTTTTAAAAAAATCATAAAAAGTATCAAATATAAAATAAAAAAAACTAAATAGCATCGATTTTAATACTTTTGTTGGTGTAGAAAATGGTGTTGATGTCGGAGTTCACTAGAGCAAGAGAAGACGAGGCCAATGATGAGACTTACAAGACAAAGTCCAAATCAAAGGTGGATAGTTTTGGCAGGATCATCTGACATTCAAGTTAGTTTTCTGACCAAAAAGAATGGAGTACTTAGGAGAATTTAATAGAAAAATGAGCTTAGAAAGGAAAACGTATCTAGAAGGTCTCTTATATAAGGGGAGCTTATAACATAATGATAGCGACAGCCATAATAGAATGTCAGTAGGCCATTTGGATCACGTGAAGTTTGTTACGAAGGATGAGCTATCATTTATCGTGACTTGTGGGTGGTTGAGCTTCATTTATTGGAGTTCGGATGGAAGGTTGGAGACCTCTGCATTTATTAGTAAGCTATTCATGCTGGAAAGAAGAACTCAAAGTCTGATCAGCTGAACTTGAAGATCGGCTTTCAAATAATTAGATGGTGAACTTGCAATTTGTTAGAGTCTATTGATGGTGTCTTCGAAAGTCTTGAGGAGTTCGATAGCCTTCAAGATCGGCCAAGAGCAGACAAATATTCTAGACTAAAAGTTGGAGAAGATGATGGATTCTTTGATTAGAATCATAATCCTGCTTTCTGAAGAAAGTTTGGCTAAAACTCAAGATTAGCCTGAAGTTTGGATTGAAGGAGTGCTGAGATTCATTTTCTGTGGAGTGGCTGCTATTTATTTTGGATTGAAAATCAGACTTGTGTTGATAATGAGGTTTTTTTTCTATTAAATTTCGTCTGATCGATATGCATGATATAAGCTGGCTAGATCTACAATTATCAAAAGGGGATGAAGAAACTCGGCTACTTTTAAGGTCGACCGCTATCTATAAAGTAGAGCAAAGAAATTCAACTGGAATGAAGTTTGACTGGAGAGGAATTTGACTGGATTGGGTTCCTGGTTTAAGGTTGATGAAATATGCTGTTTGCCATAAAGAAATTCAGCCACTCTCAAGGTCTGCCAAAAATAAGGTCGGACGGTGTTGGGATTTAATACTTGGAATCTTGCTATCTATCTTAAGCCAAAGAGCAGAATCAATCAAATGGCAACTTATTTTACTATTCAAGTTTGTCTGGCCAAAATCCAGCATGTTCTTGATGAATTCTACGGTCATGGGAAGAGAGCTAGAGGTCGTCGTTGGGAAGTTCGTCTGGTGGACAAGGTCTGAAGGTTGACCTTCTTGAATTGGGATGGAAATTGAGAGTGGCTGGGATGAAGTTCAGATATAGTTGTCACAATTCTAGTCGGAGCCATACTAAGTTCGGATATTCTACTAGACTTCGATGGAAGCTATTTTATTCCCAACACTTATCTTCCTACTCTCGAGTTTGAAGTTCGAATGAAGGGAGTACAAAGATTGCGAATGCCAAAGTCCCTTTTTGGCTTCCCGCTCTTGGGGGATGGAGAGATTTTGGCTTTTTCCAATAGATGCCGAAGTTTCTTTAATATCGAATGACTCGAAAAGACTTTAGTTTTCAAAAATTCTCCCAATGAGAAGCTCCAAGTACAGCACCATAATTGCTTCATTAAATGTCAGCTGCAAGCATAATGACCGAAACACGTGGCAGGCAAGGAATGGGCGGACAGGATCTGCAATCATAACCTCCTCTGATTTTTTCTGGCTATTTAAACACTCTCTTTTCCTTCGATTTCTTACTTTCACTTGTGCCTTTCTTCTTCTTCCTCCGTTCTTCATCTCCTTTGGGCATCCCATTTCTCTTCCATCATAACTTCTTCGGCCATCGACATCTCTCTCATTTGCCTTTCATTTTTTTGACCATCCCCTTGAGTCCTCCGACTGACTTAGGTTAGTCTTTCGACTCTTTTCTTGCATTTCTTTGCTTTTCTCTTATTTTTTATCCTTTAGGTTTCTTTGGAGGGGTTTACCATTCTTTCTAGATTTTTTCAAAAAATTTGTAGTTCTTTTCTTATGATATTTGGGGGTTTTCAAGTTTAGTTTAATCTATATATCTTCTAAAGTGACTTGGTCTACAGGTTCTAGGGGCTGGACCAGCTTGAACTCTCAATACCCAAACCCTAGGGAAGAAGTTGAACTTAGAAATGAACCTCGTCCAGCTTTCATACCCAAAACCATCCCTTGTTCTCTACGTTTTGAGGATCTTTTCCTGATAAGGATCCAGTACAGGGTTCCTTTAGAGTATGAACTAAAGCTTTCCGGATTGAGTGGCCGAGCTTATGCTCCTCCCCTGGATCATTTTTGTTTATACATTGAAGCTCTTCATGTCGGATTTCATTCCAATTCCTCCTTTTGTAGTAGTCCTTTTTCAATTTTTGAATATTTCCTTTGCTTCTATGGTTTCGAACTTCTTTAGGTTCATCATAAGGTTCCTTTCCTTATGCATTTCGATCGAGGTTCACCCCACCATCTCCTTATTCCATAACTCCTTCACCTTCAAACACCATTCCACTGCTAAGAATTGGTGGTATCTATCCCCCCAGTTCGGTAAGAAGAGGTTGCTAAAGGGTGCTCCTTCTTCCATTCATAACTAGAAGAAAAAGTTTTTTCTATGTTTTCTGCCCGACCTTAGGAGTAGATCTTCCTAGCTGGGGCTAGTTGAGTGATTTGATTCGTCGAGCTCCTGGGCTGGAGAGAGATAACCTTGACTCAGTCAATAAATTAAGGAATTACCAAACTCCTCCATTGTCCCAATTACTAGACAATCAGACTTTGTTTAACCTCGATCTCAACCCCTTTAACCCAGTAGGTATACGTCCAAATCTTGCTAACTGCTCCTTTCGATTTTCTTCTAACTTTAGTTATCTATTGTTGCAGAAATGGACCCCAAAGAATTGAAGCGACTGTCTAAAGAACTCCGGGCTCACAAAAGGAGAAGCAATGCATTCAGAGAAACTTCCAAGAAGGAGAAGGTCGATGCTCCCAACTTGGCCACACCTACTGAAACTACCCATACTCCCAAGGTTTCAGTACCTCCACCAACTTCAAGCCCATCCACCGAGGTCTAAGCCCCAATGGCTCTGGTTGAGAGGGAAGGTGGAGCTAAAAGAAAAAGAAGGAAGTCACTTGCCAAGAAGGCTCGAAACAATTAGGACTCCAAGGGTTCCAATGGCGATAGCACTAATTTTCTTTTTGATGATTGGAAGGTTGTCAAGTCTTTGATAGATGGAGGTGTTGGAACCAAATCTAGGATTTCACGATTAGATCTTAAAACTTTTTCAAGATTAGGTAGCGGAAGACTAAAATAAATCAAAATTTATTTATAAAAAATAGAGAATTTCTATATCTAAGATCCTATTATATAATTATGGCATGAGATTAAATTAGAAATTAAAAACATAAACAAGAAGAACATGTTGATCATATCAACTTGCATCTACGCTACATTTAATGCAGGTATGTAATAACTGATCAGATCTATATTACCTATGCAAGTTAGACATTCTAACTTACTGATTCAGGCTTGAGGATGATGCTCCAAGCCGCACACATATCCAGCCTCTAAGAAATATTCACACAAGCCCACAAACTTCGATCAGAAGTCCTACATAGGAAATCAGCATAGTATGCTAGTACTATGTTGATTCCTCTTCGACAGTCAATCCGATGCTTCTTTCTTCTAAATTTGGACTTCTCCAAAGATCAAAAGGAGGAGGAGAGATTTCAGATATGAGACACTCTCAAAAAAATCTCAAATAGGGGAGGAGAAGAGAAGAACAAAGCAACCCTAGAAGAAGATCCTTTTCTTCTTCTCTATTCTCTCACCTAGACACCTAGATTAGCATCTATGAAAACCCCATGCCCAAGAGGTCTCTCATCCTGATATTCACACATCCAAAAGCCCTCTCTAAGATCTAGAATCTTGCAAAAAATCAGCCTAAAATTCATCCTATATAATGAGATATAGAGGAGTCCTTATTGGGTCAAATTCATAGACTTGGAAAAAAAAAATATGGCAACTAGTTGGGGCGCCCAACACTTGGATGGCCCCTCCTTTGTTTTAGGCATGGACCACCTTCAATTATGGCACAAAAACTCTTCTTTTTGTGCCAAAAATTCTAGATAAAATCTAGAAGTCTGGGCAGCATAGGCAAGGAGGAATTTTGGTTTCTCAAAACTTTATCTCATAGAATTTGAAATCAAAATAACTTACCTCCTTTGACTTGGTCCACACCTAACTACCAAATAGGAGAGGGAGAGAGAGGATGGGCATGCATGAGAAAGCTGGGAGAGGAGATTTTTCATCAAAATAAAGAGAGAAAGGGCATGGAGCATGGGATATAGGTGGCGCAAGCAAGATGGATCCTAGTCTTACTTGGATTTCATATTTGACTTAGTTAAATATAGTTTTTCAAATCAAATAAAACTAGAAGTAACTCAACCTAATTAAATTAGATCCTACTCTAATTAAGAATTTAATTAAATTAGATTTAATTTTAATTTAATTTTTTAATCAAATTAAAAAATTGGGTTGACCCAAGTTCTAGTTGAACTAGGACTGTTCTTCCTTACACTTGGCTTATCCAATAAACCAGTTAGACTTGATCCAAACAAGCCCAAACTAAATTTAATTAAATCATATTTAATTAGACTTAGTTTTATCCCTCTGATTTAATCAAATTAAGCTAATTAATAATTAAATTACTAATTGATCCTCTTATAACATTTGCACTAGGTTAAACATCAATCGTATTGATCGTTTAACCTTAGAATGATTCTCAATCGTTGATCAACCATCTGATTGGATTGTGAACTCTAATGTGTATAACCCCATAGGTTCAAACCTAAGTCAGTAGCATAAAAATAAATTTCTAAACTAGTCAAAGTGACCATCTAGCAATGGTACCTAATGGCTGGATAGGTCGAATGTATAGAACAACATTCTTAGAACCCATGTGGATATAGTTTCCATATAATTCATCTTCTTGACCAAAATGCTTGTAGGAAAGCTTAGAGTTCAACTATCAACTCTGGTCAGGCTATCCACATTGTATTTCAAAATATCAAATACATCTCATGGATTATCCTAGCCAAGGTTTTGCTATATTAAAATATAGTGATACATTCTTCTCTAACCTTGGAGTGGTCAATCCCATCTTGATCACATACTGACTTTATAAGTACTTGACTGTGCCCAGAAGCCTTTTATTACTGAATTAAAAATTCAATTAGTCCAGTACCAAAGCATAATAAGTTGCTTGCAAGTCACTGATATAATCTTAGATCTAAGGGACACTTATACCTATTCCCATCAGAGACATTCTCGATAGCAGAATGCTCTGGAGTTGATCATGTTCAGTGATGATGTATCCCTACATCTCACTTATATGCCATATCAGTATCTCCATACTCCTTGGTTAAGAGGACAACCAATCTATATGGCATACAACAACCTATACTCGATAGATGTTGTTATCCTTATTAATAGCTTATCATTTGGTCGTGAATAATTTTAAGGACTAATCGATAAATCATTTTTTTATCGAATCTAAATAGTTCTAAGGATTTTATCACAACAATGAAGTTCGTTAAAAGATAAAAACTTATGATGAAAAATGCTAAAAATATATTTTATTAATTAATAAATTAATTATAATTATAATATAGCTCAACCATTAATAGACTGATGATTGACTTTGAGACACATTTTTAAATAATTCTCACTTACCCTAAAGCCACTCGGCATAGTGTCTAATACCCATCTTCGATTTATGGTTGTCGAACTCCTTTATCGTCAGGACTGTAATGAAGGGGTTGGCTAGGTTCTTTCTTCTATCGATCTTCTAAAGGTCGACATCATCTCGATCCATGATCTCCTAGATTAGATGAAAGCAATGCAGAATATGCTTCATCCACTGATGTGCCTTTGGTTCCTTCGTCTGAGCTATGGCACCAGTGCTGTTGTAGTAGAGCAGGACCAGACCATCTAGGGAGGATGCTACTTTGAGTTCGATGATAAACTTTTTCAACCACATAGCTTTCTTTATGGCATCTGATGCTGTGATGTACTCTACTTTGCAAACAGAGTCTGCCATAATATGCTGCTTGGAACTCTTTCAGCAGATAGCTCCACCATTCAAAGTAAAAATATATCCCGACATGCTTCTCTATCATCATGGTCAGATTGAAAGTTGGAGTCTATAAATCCTATAAGTTTCAAATCTGCTTGCTATGAAACCAACCATTTATCCTTAGTATTTCTCAAACACTTAAGGATGGCTTTAACCACTTTTCAGTGGTTTTCTTCAGGGTCAGACTAGTATCTACTAACTATTCCTAGTGAATATGCTACGTTTGATCTCCTACATGTCATGGCGTAGATGATAGATCTCACTATCGAAGCATCTAGGACTCTACTCATACGCTTTCTCTCTTCAGGAGTTGTCGGATAATCTTTCTTAGAGAAAAAAATTTCATGGCCTATCGAGAGATAGCTCTTTTTAAAATTCTCCATGCTGAATCTTTTTAGCACAGTATCTATGTACGTGGTCTGGAATAACTCAAGCATCCTTTTAGATCTATGCCTATATATCTTCATCCCTAGGATATAGGATGCTTCACCAAAGTCCTTCATGGAGAACTGAGATGATAACCAAACTTTTATTCCCTACAGTATGGGGATGTCATTCCAGATTAAGAGAATATCATCCATGTACAAGATAAGAAATACAACTATTGGACCATTTGCCCATTTATAAATACAGGGCTCTTCTTTGTTCTTAATGAAGTCATACGTTTTGATCATCTTATTAAAATGCATGTTTCAACTTCGAGATTCTTGTTTCAATCCATAAATGGATCTCTGAAGCTTGCACACCTTGGACTCATCTATGGATGTAAATTTCTTATGTTGTATCATATATACCTCTTCGATTAGCTCTCTATTCAGGAAAGCTATTTTCACATCCATCTATCAGATTTCATAATCTAGATGGGTAGCTATCACAAGCATTATTAAAATAGATTTTAGCATTGCCACAGAGGAGAACGTCTCATCATAGTCAATACCATAATATTGATGATACCTCTTGGCAATCAGATAGATTTTATAGGTCTCCACTTTTCCATCTGCACCCCTCTTTCTTTTGAAGTCCACTTACATGCAATGGGTTTAATCCCTTCAGATGGGTCAACTAATGTCCATACATCATTGACCTTTATGGACTCCATTTTGAATTTCATGGCCTCAAGCCATTTCTTGGAATTAAGTCTCTGCATAGCATCCATATAGGTGATCGGATCCTCATCATTCTCATCGAATTTGATGGGATCATCATCCCGGACCAAGAAATCATAGTATTTATTTGGGTGATGCGGTACTCTACTAGATCATCTTAATAGTGTAGGTACACTAGGTTTCAAATCTGATCTAATCAAATCCAACTCAAGTTCAACTACAGGTGTCAGTTTTTATACTTGTTAAACTTCATCAAGTTCAACCTTAGAGACAATAGTTCCTTTACTAAGAAACTTTTTTTCAAAAAAGATTACCTTAAGACTGACAAATACTTTTTGTTCATCAGCATGGTAGAAATAGTATCTTTTGATCTTTTTTGGGTACCCTATGAATGTGCACTTATCAAACCTAGGTTCAAGTTTACCTGTAACTAATTGTTTGACATAAGTCAGGCACCACCAAACCCTAAGATGTGACAGTGCTGGCTTATGCCCTATTCATATCTCATATGAAGTCTTAACTACAGACTTACTTGAAACCCTATTTAATAGATAGCAAGCTGATTCGAGTGCATATCTCCAGAAAGATATCGGCAAGTTGGCAAAATCCATCATGGATCGGATCATGTCTAACAGAATCTAATTCCTTCTTTCAAACACACCATTATACTGTGGTATTTCTAGAGGAGTCCATTGAGAGAGAAACCCATTCTCTCCAAGATATGTGAGAAATGTGAGCTCAAAAGTGGCACTTCCAAGTCCTAAAAATATGAGAAGATAGGTCATGAGAAGATAGAAGCGAGCCGGAAGAAGAATCAGTCTCAATAGTAAAGTTTAAAAACTGGGCCAGCTCACTCTGAGACTGAATTGGCTCAGTTGGAAACTAGGTTGGCTCAGTCCAAGACTGGGTCGGCTAGGTCTCAGAGGAAAATCTAGATAGAGAGCAGCATTTTTGGGTTATTGGCATGATACACAACTGGGTCAACTCAGTCTGGGACTGAGCCGACCCAGTCGTAGGTTAGCCGGCTCAGTTTTCATGGGTTATTATTTTATGTACGTGGATTATTTTGGTTTGAAAAGTTTTTCTATGAGCTTGGGCTTGACCCTTTGTAAAGTATATATACTAAAAATAGGTCAAGATTATAAGTATGCTGAAATATGCTGAATAAAAGCTCTTTTCTTTCAAAAATCTTTTTTTCTTTTCTTCTCTATTTCTTGATTTATTTGATCATGCTTCCATAGAGATCTCTAAGAAGTACTTTTTTATTGCTTGGCTAATCACCGACGTCCATGCCGAACCATGTGGAAAGAGCACATATTCCTAATATTTGGTATCAGAGCGGTGTTGCTTGGAAGAAAGACACCCAGGATTTACTACATCCAGGATTTGTTGCATCAAGTATTATCCTGAAACTTCTAGGTTGCTTCGTGGTTGTCTCTAGATTAAGGTGGAGATTGTTTACACGGAGGAACGATGATACAGAAGTTTGGAAAGAGGATCTAGGGCTAGTTAGATCTTCTTTAAAGGATGGTTTTACTAGTGTGTGATTGTGAAGGGTGTTAAGAATCTATTCTTGACTTGTTTAAAGTCATGGGATCAAGTGGATTTTGAGAAGTTCGACGGTAAGAAAAACTTTATCCTGTGGTAGCAAAGAGTAAAGGACTTGTAGGTTCAGTAGAGGTGTTAGATATATGTGCCCTAGAAGCCAGAATTGGCTGACACTTGTAATACACTTCTAGGGGCAAAATTGTAATTATGACTATAATCAATAAAATGGGTTATTTTCTATCACATATGTATATTTAGTATTTGTGATACATCCTTTGAGTTAATGGTAATGATAATTCATATTTTCAAGAGTCAAAAATTTAAGATATGAATAATCATTGTTACCTCATAAAATGCTCCCGACCATAGGATCATCATGAGGATGGTGATTGATCCGGAAGGTTGGTGTACAATCACTTCTCTTTAGTAGATGAGTCTTGAGTCTACGGTGTGGAGACACCAGAGCGAGAGTACAGATACTCGTTAGAGAATGAGGGCACTGAGCATGACCACTTTGAGTAGTCATTAGGAAGTCAACCTTCTCGTCAATGACTGACTCGATGCTGCAGTGGTGTGTCTGATTCTTTGATCTGAGATGCATCGGTAGTTCATCTTGAGGGTGTTATAGTTTGACTACACCATTACTCGATCTCCTAGCCATATGAAATCCTGAGGTGTATGTTGGCTATAGCATGTTCATTGTAGGAACTGGATGGCATCAAGATAGAATCTATCTACCTCGGTGGTAGAGGAGCAGCCCTATGATAATCATGAGAATCAAGTCTAGAAGTCCATGGCCATGGCAGAGTGAAATAATAGAAAGAGTTTCTATTTAGATTTTCACATCGGACTCGAATCGAATGATTACATCATATGATAGAAACTAGGGTTTGACGAGTTTACCTTAACCCTAATCTGATTGGAGCTCAAGATAGAAGGACTTAATCACATAGGTAGCTACACCAAGAGGTTCGCATTCAGCTCTGATGGGTTGCCACCATATACTGCTAGGTGTCACTGGTGGATTTTGGGAGCAATTAGAATGATTTAGATGATCGATCATTCTAGCTATTCGAATCAGAAGAGTTCTGATCCATTGAAAGGAGTTTCGATGATGTCGATGATAGAGATCATGACATATCCCATTACCATATAGAACTGAACCTAACTGGGTCACACAAACAAGGATTTGAATCTGGTGATCATCAATTGAACTGATCCAGTTCAATTGATCTGAATGAGATTCAATTAGGTTCAAGAAAATCGTGCTAGCACTCGATTGAACCTAACGTTCTTCTTTTGCTATCATAAATAAGTTATCCTGACTGAGCTAAAGGAGTTTGTGCTCAATCAGAGGCCTTCATATGGTCTGACTGGAGGTTATCCAAGTCAGAAAAGATTGTCTTATTTTGTAAGACATTACCTGCCATTTTTGGTCACCTGCCATTTCTTGTTCTTTGACTTTGGTCAAAAGTCTATCTTTGACTGGTCAAATGTTGACCATTGACACTTTGACTTTTGACCACATGTCATGCACCTATTGGAGAGCTGTGGGGGCCTGTCCCCCTACCTGAACCTGGCAAGGAAGAGGGTGCACGCCACCCTTGGCGTGTGCCCAAGTTGGAGGTGCCTAGGAGTCCCTATTGGACAGGGACTCCATCTCCTGTTTGGATTCCAATTAGAGTTCTCCTAAGAACCAACTTTGACTGGTCTTAGGCATCCTCTAAGGAGGAATCCAGGGGACTTTATTCTCACTAATCAGATTTAGATCTGATTTCACAAAGGGTTGTGATTGGTTGGGAAGAGGAGGAGTTGGATCACGCTTAGTCTATAAATAAGATCCTGCTCCCAACTCAAATTAAGTTTAATGATTGAATCACAATTCCCCACACCCCAAGGCTGCCTCTCCTCTCTTCCTCCATGCCAAACCCACCTTCTCCCTCTCCTCTCCACATCCAAAAGAGTTTTGGAGCTTGGTTGGTGCGATCCAGATCAAAGAAAGGCGAGTAAAAGCTAGAAGGCTACACTGCTGTAAAGGACGACTGTTGATCTTCAAAAGAAGTTTTGAAGATCCTCTAGATCAGATCCAAATCTAATTTTTGGAGACGTGATAGAGAAGAAAAAGATCTCCAGATCCAGCTTGAGTGGATACTAGTAGAGATCAGGCACTTACGTGGCTAGATCCAAAACCTTCCGCTGCATACAGGATCATCAATGGGTAATAGGATTACCCATATCAAGGTAAATTAAATTTGATTTAATTTATCTAGATTTTATTTTATTTTTAAAATAATAATAATCATATTTAAAACATCTCAGATCTGATTAGGATCAAAGAAAAAATTTTTGAAATATATCTCTTGATCTGATCAGATCTGAACGAACCTGGTCCGAAAAATCAGGATTTTCCTTCAAGAGGATCTACAAGGTCTTGACAAAAGAAAGGTCGAAAAAGATCAGTGCTAAGGATTGGGAAGAGATGGAGGAAATTACTTTTAGCACAATCTGGATGTGCTTGGCCAATTAGATTTTGCCCGAGGTTTGCACAGAGACTACGGCAAAGGGGCTCTGGAAGAGATTGGAGAACACATACATGGGGAAGAACATGACCAACAAGCTATGGTTGAAGAAATAGCTATATAGTCTAAGAATGCCTGAAGGTGGAGATCTTGTTGCACATATCCAGAGGTTCAATCAGGTGTGTTCTAAGGTGATGAGTTTGGATGTGAAGATCGATGAGGAGGATCGGGCATTGCTGCTATTATGTTCTCTTTCAAGTTTGTATGATGGTCTCATAACAACTCTAGTTTATGGAAAGAAGACCCTAAACTATGAAAAGATTGTTGGTGTACTCAGATCAAATAAGCAAAGAAAGAAGATCTGCAAGGAAGACCCTAAGTCTGAGATCTTGACTATGAATGAATGACAGGAAAGATCAAAGAAGAAGACAAAAGAAAAATCTAAGGGCAGGTCAAAGTCTCACGATCAGAGGAAGATGATATTGAAATATTATAAATATCATCAGTTTGAACACCTGAGGAGAGATTGTCCCCTTTTAAGATCAGAAAAAGAAAAGGTCAGCAAGGAAGATGATACAGCTTCTGTGAGCAGTGGGGATGATCTACTAGTTGTATTAGATGGATCTATAGAGTACGATACTCTGCAGATATTAGATTCAGCATGCTCGCATGACTATACTTCTCATTGGGAGTGGTTTGTTACCTACCAGAAGGTCGATAGTGGAAGTGCCAGTCTTGGAGATGATCACTCATGCAAAGGAGCTGGAATTGGCTCTATCAGGGTGAGGATGAAGAAAAATCCTGATTTTTCAAATCAGGTTCGTTCAGATCTGATCGGATCAAGAGATATATTTCAAAATTTTTTCTCTTTGATCCAAATCAGATCTAGAATATTTTCAGATCTGATTCTTATTATTATAATAATAAAAATGAAATCTAGATGAATTAAATCAAATTTAATTTACCTTGATGTAGGTTATCCTATTACCCGTTGATGATCCTGTAAGCAGCGGAAGATTCTGGACTAGCCATGCAAGTGCCTGGCCTCTATCAGTATCCACTCGGGCTGGATCTAGAGATCCTCTTCTTCTCTATCATGTCTCCAAAAATTAGATTTGAATCTAATTTGGAGGATCTTCAAAATAACTTTCGAAGATCAGCAGTTGTCCTTTGCAGCAGCATAGCCTTCTAGCTTTTTGTTGCCTTTCTCTCGTCTGGATTGCACCAACTGAGAATCCAAACTTCTTTGGGCATGGAGAGGAGAGGGAGAAGATGGACTTGGTGTGGAGGAGGAAGAGAGAGGTAGCCTTGGGGCGTGGGGATTGTGTTCACTCTTTGAGTTGGGCGTAGGTTCTTATTTATAGACTATGCGTGATCCAACTCCTCTTCTTTCCAACCAATCACAACTCTTTGTGAAATCAGATCTAAATCTGATTGATGAGAATAGAGTCCCTTGGATTCATCCTTAGATGGCACCTAAGATCAGTCAAACTTGATTCTTAGGAGGAGTCTATTTGGAATCTAAAAAGGAGATGGAGTCCCTATCCAACAGGGACTCCTGGGCGCCTCTTGCTTGGGCGCACGCCTGGCGTGCGCACTCCTCCTTGCCAGCTTCTGGCAGGGCGACAAGCCCCCACCAGCACTCCAATAGGTGTGTGACATGTGGACAAAAATCAAAGTATCAATGGTCAACATTGGACCAGTCAAAGGTCAACTTTTGACCAAAGTCAAAGGACGAAAAATGGTAGGTGACCAAAAATGGCAGGTATTATCTTACAAAATAAGACAACCCTTTTCTGATCTGGACAGGCTCCAGTCAGACCAAGTGAAGGCCTCTGATCGAGCACAAACTCCTTTGGCTCAGTCGGGACAACTATTTATGATAGTAAAAGAAGAACGTTAGGTTCAATCGAGTGCTAGCACGATTTCCTTGAACCTAATTGAATCTCATTCAGATCAGTTGAACTGGATCAGTTCAATTGATGATCATCAAATTTAAATCCTTGTTTGGGTGACCCAGTTAGGTTCAGTTCTGTATGGTAATGGGATATGTCATGATCTCTATCATCGACATCATCGAAACTCCTTTCGATGGATCAGAACTCTTCTGATTCAAACAGCTAGAATGATCGATCATCTAAATCATTCTAATTGCTCTCAAAATCAACTAGTGATACCTAGCAGTACATGGTGGCAACCCATTAGAGCTGAATGCGAACCTCTTGATGCAGCTACCTATGTGATTAAGTTCTTCTATCTTGAGCTCCGATCAGATTAGGGTTTAGGTGAACTCGTCAAATCCTAGTCTCTGTCATATAATGTAATCATTCGATTCAAGTCCGATGTGAAATCCTAAATAGAAACTCTTTCTATTATTTCACTCTACCATGGCCATGGGCTTTTGGACTTGATTCTCATGATCATCATAGGGCTGCTCCTCTACCACCGAGGTAGATAGATTCCATCTTGATGCAATCTAGTTCCTACAATGAACATGCTATAGCCAACATACACCTCAGGGTTTCGAATAGCTAGGAGATTGAGTTATGGTGTAGTCAAACTATAATACCCTCAAGGTGAACTGTCGATGCACCTCAAGTCAAAGAACTGTTAGATATATGTGCCCTAGAAGCCAGAATTGGCTGACACTTGTAATACACTTCTAGGGGTAAAATTATAATTTTGACTATAATTAATGAAATGGGTTATTTTCTATCACACATGTGTATTTAGTGTCTGTGATACATCCTTTGAGTTAATGGTAATGATAATTCATATTTTCAAGAGTCGAAAATTTAAGACATGAATAATCATTATTAACTCATAAACAGCTCCCGACCATAGGATCATCACGAGGATGGTGATTGATCCGGAAGGTTGGTGTACGATCGCTTCTCTTTAGTAGATGAGTCTTGAGTCTACGGTGTGGAGACACCGGAGCGAGAGTACAGGTACTCATTAGAGAACGAGGGCACTGAGCGTGACCACCTCGAGTAGTCATTAGGAAGTCTACCTTCTCGTCAATGACTGACTCGATGCTGCAGTAGTGTGTCTGGTTCTTTGACCTGAGATGCATCGGCAGTTCACCTTGAGGGTGTTATAGTTTGACTACACCATTACTCGGTCTCCTAGCCATATGGAACCCTGAGGTGTATGTTGGCTATAGCATGTTCATTGTAGGAACTGGATTGCATCAAGATGGGATCTATCTACCTCGGTGGTAGAGGAGCAGCCCTATGATGAATCATGAGAATCAAGTCCAGAAGCCCATGGCCATGGCAGAGTGAAATAATAGAAAGAGTTTCTATTTAGATTTTCACATTGGACTCGAATCGAATGATTACATCATATGACAGAGACTAGGGTTTGACGAGTTCACCTTAACCCTAATCTGATCGGGGCTCAAGATAGAAGAACTGAATCACACAGGTAGCTGCACCAAGAGGTTCGCATTCAGCTCTGATGGGTTGCCACCATATACTGCTAGGTGTCACTGGTGGATTTTGGGAGCAATTAGAATGATTTAGATGATCGATCATTCTAGCTGTTCGAATCAGAAGAGTTCTGATCCATCGAAAGGAGTTTCGATGATGTCTATGATAGAGATCATGACATATCCCATTACCATACAGAACTGAACCTAACTGGGTCACACAAACAAGGGTTTGAATCTGGTGATCATCAATTGAACTGATCTAGTTCAATTGATCTGAATGAGATTCAATTAGGTTCAAGGAAAATCGTGCTAGCACTCGATTGAACCTAACGTTCTTCTTTTACTATCATAAATAAGTTGTCCTGACTGAGCCAAAGGAGTTTGTGCTCAATCAGAGGCCTTCATATGGTCTGACTGGAGGTTGTCCAAGTCAGAATAAGGTTGTCTTATTTTGTAAGACATTACCTGCCATTTTTGGTCACCTGCCATTTCTTGTTCTTTGACTTTGGTCAAAAGTCTACCTTTGACTGGTCAAACGTTGACCATTGACCCTTTGACTTTTGACCACATGTCATGCACCTATTGGAGAGCTGGTGGGGGCCTGTCCCCCTGCCAGAACCTGGCAAGGAGAAGGGCGCACGCCAAGGGTGGCGTGAGCCCAAGTAGGAGGCGCCTAGGAGTCCTTGTTGGACAAGGACTCCATCTCCCTTTTTGGATTCCAATTAGAGTTCTTCTAAGAATCCAACTTTGACTGGTCTTAGGCGCCCTCTAAGGAGGAATCCAGGGGACTCTATTCCCACCAATCAGATTTAGATCTGATTTCACAAAGGGTTGTGATTGGTTGAGAGGAAGAGGAGTTGGATCACAAGAGGTCTATAAATAAGACCCTGCGCCCAACCCTAATCCTAAGTGAAAGAGAGATTTCCCATGCCCCAAGGCTGCCTCTCCCCTCCTTCTCCACGCCATAGTCTCTTCTCCCCTTGCTCTCCACGTCCAAAAGTGTTTTGGATTTAGATTGGTGCGATTCAGATCAAGAAAAGGCGATCAAAAGCAAGAAGGCTGCGCTGCTGCAAAAGGACGACTGCAGATCTTCAAAAGAGTTTTGAAGATCCTCCAGATCAGATCCAGATCTGATTTTTGGAGGTGTGATAGAGAAGAAGAGGATCTCCAGATCCAACCCAAGTGGATACCGGTAGAGGCCAGGCGCTTGCGTGGCTAAGATCCAGAACCTTCCGCTGCAATCAGGATCATCTACAGGGTAATAGGATTACCCAAATCAGGTAAATTAAATTTGATTTAATTTATCTTATTTTATTTTATTTATTAAAATAATAAGAATCAGATCTGAAACATATCAAGATCTGATTGAGATCAAGAGAAAATTTTTGAAATATATCTCTTGATCTAATCAGATCTGGACGAACCTGGACCGGGAAATCAGGATTTCCCTTCAAGAACCAGACACACCACTGCAGTATCGAGTCAGTCGTTGACGAGAAGGTAGACTTCCTAATGACTACTCAAGGTGGTCACGCTCAATGCCCTCGTTCTCTAACGAGTATCTATACTCTCGCTCTGATGTCTCCACACCATAGACTCAAGACTCATCTACTAAAGAGAAGCGATTGTACACCAACCTTCTGGATCAATCACCATCCTAGTGATGATCCTATGGTCGGGAGCATTTTATGAGTTAATAATGATTATTCATATCTTAAATTTTCAACTCTTGAAAATCTGAATTATCATTACCATTAACTCGAAGGATGGATCACAGATATTAAATATACTCATGTGATAGAAAATAACCCATTTTATTGATTATAGTCAAAATTATAATTTTGCCTCTAAAAGTGTATTACAAGTGTCAGCCAATTATGACTTCTAGGGCACATATATCTAACAATCTCCCACTTATCTTAAAGCTAATTGGCTACAAGTCTAAGTCCCATCTTCTCAAGGTGGGCTTCGATCTTCTGCTGGCCCAACGGCTTTGTAAGCGGGTCTGCCACATTATCTATGGAGTCGACTCTCTCGACCTCGATGTAACCATTCTCGAGGTAATCGCGGATGAGATGGTATCATCGCTCAATGTGTTTGGATTTTTGGTGAGACCTCGGCTTCTTAGCAAGGGCTATGGCGCCATTGTTGTCGCTGTAAAGGAGAATGACATCTGATGGCATTACTCCAATTTTTGCAGCAAACTTCTTGTACCAGAATGCTTTTTTCACAGCCTCTGATGCAGCGATATATTTTACTTCCATGGTGGAATCTGCTATCATGGTTTGCTTGAAACTCTTTTAGCTGACAGCATCATCATTGCACACTAAACAGACTCTCAGATGTCGACTTTCGATCATCTATATCGGACATGAAATCCTAGTCTGTGTATCCCTGGACTTGGAGTTCTCCTTTACCAAAGACCAACATCATATCCTTAGTTCTTCTTAAGTACTTAAGGATATATTTCATAGAAGTCCAGTGTTCTTCACTTGGATTTGGCTGATATCTGCTTGTGACACTCACAGCATGGGCTATATCAGGTCGTGTACATAGCATGGCATACATGAGGCTCTCTATTGCAGAAGCATAAGGGATCTTGCTCATGCATTCTATTTCCTCAAGTGTGCTAGGGCACATCTTCTTCGAAAGATTTATACTATGTTTGAAGGGTATTAATCTCCTCTTAGAGTTTTTCATACTAAACCTCTTTAGTACTTCCTCTATGTACATCTTCCATGAAAATCCTAGCATCCTATTCGGTCTATCCTTATAGACCTTAATTCCTAGAATAAAGGATGCTTCACATAGGTCTTTCATGGAGAATTCCTTAGACAACCATATTTTGACTGTCGTCAATATGAAAATATCATTTTCAATAAGGAGGATGTCATCCACGTACAATACGAGGAAGACAACAGCACTCCCACCGATCTTTTTGAAGACACACGGTTCTTCTTCATTTTTGATGAAACCAAATTTTTTGATCACATCATTGAAATGAGTGTTCCAGCTCCGAGATGCTTGCTTAAGTCCATATATGGATCTTTGCAGCTTGCAAACCTTGTGATCAGTATCACTGGATGTGAAACCTAGCGGCTGTTCCATATAGATATCTTCCTCAAGATATCCATTTAAGAATGCTATTTTCACGTCCATTTGCCATATTTCATAATCGAAATAGGCTACAATGGCAAGCAATGTGCGGATGGATTTTAGCATAGCCACTGGAGAAAAGGTATCCTGATAGTCAATGCCTTCGCATTGACTATAACCTTTTGCCACTAGTCTAGCCTTGAATGTCTCCACATTCCCATCTGCACCAATCTTTCTCTTGAAGATCCATTTACACCCAATAGGTACTATACCTTCTGATGGATCTACCAAGGTCCAGACTTGGTTTGAGTGCATCGAGTCAATTTCTGACTGCATTGCCTCTAGCCATTTCTCGGAGTCGATATCTGATATCGCCTCGTTGTAGGTTTTGGGATCATCACCATGAGCACCATTACCTATGAGGAACATTTTCTTTTACTTCCTCTGAAATAATACCTAAGTATCTTTCAGGGGGACGGAAAACTCTTTCCGATCTATGAGGTGGAGGAGGTAGTGTTCTTATTGGCTCAACCTGATTTGGTTCCAATTGGTCCTTAGCTCGTTGTACTTGTGAGACTTTCTCATCAAGCTTAATCTGCTTTCCAATGCCGCTATCTTGAATAAACTATTTTTCAAGAAAGATGGCATGTCGACTCACAATCACATTATGGTCTTCTGGAATGTAGAAATAGTATCCTAATGACTCTTTAGGATATCCTATGAATCGAGCTCTGAAGGACCTAAACTCTAACTTGTCCTGCTTGTTGTCTTTTGACATGAGCCGGACAACCCCAAATTCTGAGATGACTCAGACTTGGTTTCTTACCGTGCCATATCTCATACGGTGTGGTAGGAACGGTTTTAGAGGGAACCCTATTCAGTAGATAAATTGAAGTTAACAATGAGTGTCCCCAAAGAAAATTAGGAAGGTCTGTGAAGCTCATCATGGATCGAACCATATCCAATAGAGTCCGATTTCTCCATTCTGAAATTTCGTTGAGTTGAGGTATTCCTGGTGGAGTCCATTGAGAGACTATGCCATTTTTCTTGAGATAGTCCAGGAATTCTCGGCTAAGGTATTCACCTCCTCGATCTGATCGAAGAACCTTAATGGGTTTTTCAGTTTATTTTTCTACTTCATGTCTGAATTCTTTGAACTTTTCAAAAGCTTCAGACTTATGTCTCATAAGATACACATACCCATACCTAGACAGATCATTGGTAAAGGTAATGAAGTAGACAAAATTGCCTCTAGCCGGCACATCAAATGGGCCGCACACATCAGTATGTACTAGGGCAAGGAGATCTGTGGCCCTTTCCCCATGTCCTACAAAAGGGAGTTTAGTCATTTTGCCTTGAAGATAAGATTCACAAGTTGGATATGACTCGAAAGTCAATGGACTCAATAGCCCATTTTTCTCCAATTTGTTGATCCTATCTTCTGCTATATGACCTAATCTCAGGTGCCATAGATACCTATCATTTGGACTATCCCTAGGTCGTTTGGCATTCACGTTTTGCTCGATAGTTAAAACAGGTACATCAATATGTAGCTGATAAAGACCGTTAATAAGAAAACCATTTGCAATTTTATTTCTTTCATAAAGAATGTTACAATGGTCCTTAAAGAAGGTAATCACATAGCCTTCTAGTGCTAAGCATGAAACAGAAATCAAATTCCTGCTAGCTGCAGGCACATAATAACAGTCTTTCAAAACTAAGTCTAAACCAGATGGTAATCGAAGAGGGTATGTTCCCACGGCATACTGCAGCAACTCTTGCTCTATTTTCAATGCGTAGGATCATGTCTCCATCCCTCAGCCTCCTGCTATCCTCAAGACCCTGCATGGAAGTGCACAGATGAGCACTAGAACCAGAGTCAAGCACCCAACTGGATGCAGAAGAAACCGTAAGGTTAGACTCAATAATGAGCATACCTCCAGAAGGACCTTCCTTCTTATTCTTCAGGGTGGCCAGGTAAGTAGGGCAGTTCCGCTTCCAATGGCCATCGCTGTTGCAATGCAATGAAACACTTTCCTTTGACATCGGCCTTTTTCTTCGGCTCTGCCTTCTTCTTCTTTGCTCCTTCCACCTTCTGCTTTTTTGCAGACTTCTTTTTCTTTCCATAAGACTTTCTTTTGGAAGAAGTCCGTTCCATAGCAAGAACTGAGCCTTTAGAACCTTTCATAGAAAGCTCAGCGGTGACCAGCATATTCATTAATTCGGCCAAGGAAATTTTGAAGTTTATGCATGTGGTAATTCATGATGAATTGCCCATATGCATCAGTCAAGGATTGCAGAATAATATCATTCTGCAGATCCAAGTCTAACTTCACATCCGAGCTTCTCAAGCTCTTCCAAGTCCTTGATCATCATCAGACAGTGATCTTGGACTGACTGCCCATCACGCATCTTAGCCTTAAAAAGTCATTTCGTGACTTGATACTTGGCTGCGCGACTCTGTTCACCAAACATCTCCTTGCAGGTGAGCCAACATTTGGCGAGCAGTCCCGATATCTTCATGTTGGCACTGGAGCTCATCAGACATCGAGCCCAACATGTAATATCTGGCCTTATTATCTTCGTCTATCCATTTTTTTAGAGATGCTCTCTATTCAGTGGATGGATGGGCTGGTAAGGTGGGAGGATCCTGGTCCAATACATGGGTTAACTTCTCAGAACCCAAAATGATTTTGTAGTTCCTGAGCCAATCTTTATAATTGGGTCTGGTCAGTCTATGTGTGTCCAGGATACGTGCCAATGGGTTGGACGCAGACATTTTTCTGTAGAGAGTCAAAGATTCTAGTTAGATACTGTAATTATGACTTGACCAATTTATTTAGAAATTTTATTTTTAAACAAATTAGCTCCCACTATTTTCTCGGATCCCTACACTCCCTCTGTAGAGATGCAAAAATCTCCATGATTAATGATTTCTAGTGGGTGGTAAGGTCTCACCAACTGACTCATCACCTCACCTAACAGTTATTGGTGATGGGTTAGCCAATGAGTGAACAACTCTTGTTCAATGATTCTCTAATCATGGTGCACCCAAACTTGGTCTCTAATTCATGAATCTCACCATATCCAGAATATTGATCCACTCCTTAGTTAAGTCAGACCCACCATTTGCACAGACTGGATTCCTAATTGAGTCTCTCACCGTATCCAAAATATTGAGCCCAACTCATCCTCCAGCCCATAGCATCCAATGCCTAATAGACATGGTTGCATCTTTTCCGGTGCAACTGAGCCACTGTATCCAGCCGAGAACAATCAACCCCGGGAAGGGCCCGCACATCTACAATGGTGGAAGACCTCAGACTTAATCTTTTCTTAGGGAGAATTGATTCAGGTCTCATTAAACTAGACTTGTCATAGTCATAACAATTATGACTAACCTAGTGGCATGGGTTAGCTCGGATTATTGACCACCTCAAATCAGAACTGTGTCAACAGATATGGCCAGGTAAGTGAGATCGGTGGAAGGAATATGCCATTAACTCGTACAAGAATGCATTCAGGTCGAGTAGCTTCCCAATTAAAAATCAGTCGGTCGTATGTGCCAAACTTACCTTAGACACCAAATTATTGAGTCCAGAACCAATTGGGTTAGCCTACAATCCAGACTCTAACCTCTGAGCCTAATTAGGTCTTGCTTGATCGTGACTCGATCTTGACCCAGACTTAATCCTATTAGGCTGGTCAATTTAAGCATTGTTGATCCCATCTAACCAACTCTTGATTCGGTTTGATCAACCGCTTAGACCTAATTGAGCTACCCAAGCCCGAACCCAGTATTATGAATATGTCTTAGATCTGAAATTCTCAATTTTAGACCTAATTAATATTTCATAATCTTAATTTTTAATTAAGTAGGGTTCATAAACAAAATATGCACAATAAATCCTAGGGTTTCAGGATCTAGGATTTTGCAGAAAGTAAGTTTTGGATTTCTGATTAAGGACGAACGTGCAGCACCCCTACACATCATAAGAACACCCCATCGAATGGGAGAAGAGAGGGTCCTTTAAATCCTTCTTCATTCTTATGACCGGAACGGCCAAGAGGAACGCCTTAATCAGGAACATGTAATACTACAAAATAGTTTTAGATCTATATCATATATCTCATATACAAATTAGATCTAATCATGGCATATTTTGCATACATCTCATGTATCGAATCATGCATATTTTCAGATCTAAATTATCTCATAATAATCTAAAAAATTAGATTTAAATTGATCTTATCAAAATAAATTCTAATCTAGACAACTTATGTAGAACTATTCTACAACTAGTCTAGACATGCATCAATCATATCTCATATGATGTTTAAAAATTAAATAATTTTTTTATTTACTATTTTTTAGATGTTATTATAATAATTATAATATCAAAAAATAATAAATAAATAGATCTAAAATATGATTTAATCAAATTAAATTATAAACATATAAGACTATTCTATAGAACTATTCTATTTTAGAATTAGTCATGCATATTTTCTAATCTTAGATCCAAATCATTTAATTTTAATTTTTTCTGATTTCAGATCTGATCACATCTCATGTGACATCTAAAATCACTTATTTTTTAATTAGAATAAATTTAAAATTAGATATAAACACTTTAGAACCTTGGCTCTGATACCAGTTGAAGAAAAATTCTGATTTTCTGGATCAGGTTCGTTCAGATCTAATCGGATCAAGAGATATATTTTAAAATTTTTTATTTTTGATCTAAATTAGATCTAAAATATTTTTAGATCTAATTTTTATTATTCTAATAATAAAAATAAAATTTAGATAAATTAAATTAAATTTAATTTACCTTGATGTAGGGTAATCCTATTACCCGTTGATGATCCTGTAAGCAGCGGAAGGTTCTGGAGCTAGCCATGCAAGTGCCTGTCCTCTACCAGTATCCACTTGGGCTAGATATGAAGATTCTCTTCTTCTCTATCATGTCTCCAAAAATTAGATCTGAATCTGATTTGGAGGATCTTCAAAGTAACTTTCGAAGATCAGCAGTTGTCCTTTGCAGCAGCGTAGCCTTCTAGCTTTTTGTTGCCTTTCTCTCATCTGGATTGCACCAATTGAGAACCCAAACTTCTTTGGGCATGGAGAGGAGAGGGAGAAGATAGACTTGGCATGGAGGAGGAAGAGAGGCAGCCCTGGGGCATGGGGATTGTGTTCACTCTTTGAGTTGGATGCAGGGTCTTATTTATAGACTATGCATGATCCAACTCCTCTTCTTCCCAACCAATCACAACTCTTTATGAAATCAGATCTAAATTTGATTGGTGAGAATAGTGTTCCTTAGATTCATCCTTAGATGGTGTCTAAGACTAGTCAAACTTGGTTCTTAGGAGGAGTGTATTTGGAATCCAAAAAGGAGATGGAGTCCCTATCCAACAAGGACTCCTGGGCGCCTCCTGCTTGGGCGCACGCCACGCTTGGCATGCACCCTCCTCCTTACCAACTTCTGGTAGGAGGGCAAGCCCCCACCAGCTCTCCAATAGGTGCATGACACATGGACAGAAGTCAAAGTGTCAATGGTCAACATTTGACCAGTCAAATGTCAACTTTTGACCAAAGTCAAAGGACGAGAAATGGTAGGTGATCAAAAATGGCAGGTATTGTCTTATAAAATAAGACAACCCTTTTCTAATATGGATAGGCTCCAGTTAGACCAAGTGAAGGCCTCTGATCTAGCACAAACTTCTTTGGCTCAATTGGGACAACTATTTATGATAGTAAAAGAAGAACATTAGGTTCAATCGAGTGCTAGCATGATTTTCTTGAACCTAATTGAATCTCATTTAGATCAATTGAACTAGATCAGTTCAATTGATGATCACCAAATTCAAACCCTTATTTGTGTAATCCAGTTAGGTTTAGTTCTGTATGGTAATGGGATATGTCATAATCTCTATTATCGATATTATTAAAATTCCTTTCGATGGATCAAAACTCTTCTGATTCAAATAGCTAGAATGATCGATCATCTAAATCATTCTAACTGCTCCCAAAATCCACCAGTGATACCTAGCAGTATATGGTGGCAACCCATCAGAGCTGAATGCGAACCTCTTGGTGCAGCTACCTGTGTGATTAAGTTTTTCTATCTTGAGCCTCGATCGGTTTAGGATTTAGGTGAACTCATCAAACCCTAGTCTCTGTCATATGATGTAATCATTTGATTCAAGTCTGATGTGAAATCCTAAATAGAAACTCTTTCTATTATTTTACTTCGCCATGGCCATGGACTTTTGGACTTGATTCTCATGATCATCATTGGGCTACTCCTCTACCACCGAGGTAAATAGATTCCATCTTGATGCAATCCAGTTCCTACAATGAACATGCTATAGCCAACATACACCTCAGAATTCTGAATGGCTAGGAGACCGAGTTATGGTGTAGTCAAACTATAACACCATCAAGGTGAACTATCGATGCACCTCAGATCAAAGAATTAGACACACCACTGCAGCATCGAGTCAGTCATTGACGAGAAGGTAGACTTCCTAATGACTACTCGAGGTGGTCATGCTCAGTGCCCTTGTTCTCTAATGAGTACCTATACTCTCGCTCTGGTGTCTCCACATCGTAGACTCAAGACTCATCTACTAAAGAGAAGCGATTGTACACCAACCTTCCGAATCAATCACCATCCTAGTGATGATCCTATGGTCGGGAGCATTTTATGAGTTATTAATGATTATTCATGTCTTAAATTTTCAACTCTTGAAAATATGAGTTATCATTACCATTAACTCAAAGGATGTATCATAGATACTAAATACACTCATATGATAAAAAATAATCCATTTTATTGATTATAGTCAAAATTATAATTTTGCCCCTAGAAGTGTATTACAAGTGTCAGCCAATTCTGGCTTCTAGGGCATATATATATAACAAAGGATGTACGATGGAATCATTCATACATTATCAAATATCAGGCATGTACCAGAGTTGAAAAAAAATTTGATTTCTTTATGCTACTTAGAGGAGCAGGGTTATGCTTTTAGTAGCCAGACTGGGAGTGGATGTTTGAAAATTTTTAAGGAAGCTTTGGTGGTGATGAGAGGTAGAAGACTAAGCAACAATTTTTATAGAATGGAAGGCTCAGTGGTAAATGATAGTGCAGAGGTGCTAGCAGTGGCACAGGAGGAGAAGATTTTATATCGACTATGGTACTATCGGATGGGTCATATGAGTGACCGTTGGCTCACAGAACTAAACAGAAGAGGTATGATCCCAGTCCTAAAGAAGGAGGGCACAGATCTTTGTGAGCCATATATCTTTGGCAAACAGCATAGGATGAAGTTTGCCAAAAGTACCAAGCATAGTGAGGGAGTGCTGGATTTAGTGCACTCGAATGTGTGGGGACCAGCTCCTATATCAGCTAGAGGTGGGGTAAATTACTTTGTTACTTTCATTAATAATTTCTCAAGGAAGGTATGGGTTTATCTGATCAGAGAAAAATCAGAGGTGTTTACTCAGTTTAAAGCCTGGAGAGCTAAAGTAGAGATGGAGTCAGGAAGACAGGTAAAGTGTCTGAGGTTGGACAATGGAGGAGAGTATACTAGCCTGAAGTTCAGAAGGTACTGTGAGAAAAATGGCATCAAATGCCATTTCACGATGAGGATGACTCTCCAGCAGAATGGTGTCGTGGAGAGGATGAACCAGACACTGATCGAGAAGGCACAAAGTTTGAGGCTGCAAACATTACTCCCAAAGTTCTTTTGGGGTGATACTCTAACTTTTTCTTATTTTCTTGTGAACAGATCCCCTCATTATAAGCTGAATAGAGGTATTTCAGAAGAGATCTAGAGTTGGAAGAAGGTGGAGCTTGGCCACCTGAAAGTCTTCAGTTACACAGCCTATGCACATGTGGAGACAACCGAGAGGAACAAATTGAACCCAAAATCTCAAAAGATGACATTCATAGGGTATCCATAAGGAGTCAAGGGATACCTGCTGTGGGACTCTCAGGCACAAAAGTCAGTGATCAGCACGAACATTATCTTTGATGAGAAGAGCATCTTGAGGAGGTCTGGGATAGATTAAATTAGGAAACCAAAGGTGAACAACGATGGCTAGTCAAAGAATAATGGTATGCAGGTTACATCCACTTATAGGAGTGTTCTTGTTGAGGTGGAGCTGGGTAGAAAAGTATTATCTTAGATTGAAAATCAGCATGGAGGACCGACAGTTCAGACAGATGTACAGAAGTAGCCACAGACATCAGGCAAAGATATGCCAGTGGAAGTGGCTTTGCACAAGCTCCAACATACTATTAGGAGACTGATCAGATATGATATTGATGAGGTTATCTTCTATGCACTTATCATTTCTAATGGAGATTCAGAGAATTATGTAGAGGCCATGGAGAGTGAGGATCATGATTCATGGATGCAGGCTACGATGGAGGAGATGGAATCGCTTGAGAAGAATCAGACATGGTAGCTAGTGGATCTTTCAGAGGGTGCTCGACCTATTGGCTCAAAGTGGGTGTTCACAAAGAAAGAAGCATCTTCAGAACAAGGTGGAGTCAGATTCAAAGCAAGGCTAATAGCAAAGGGATACTCACAAAGGGAAGGGATTGACTACATAAAAAGTTTCTCTCCTATGGTGTGTCATACATCTATTCAAGTTTTGCTGTCACTGGTGGCATAACTAACAAGAAATTGGAACAGATGGATGTGAAGATGGCCTTCCTTCATGGAACTTTGGAGGAAAGAATCTACGTGAAGCAGCCAGATGGTTTCATGGAGATGGGACAAGAAGAAAAGGTGTGTTTACTCAGGAAGTTTTTGTATGACTTGAAATAATCCCCTCATCAATGGTATCAAAGGTTTGATAGCTTTGTCTTGAGCCTAGATTTCAGCAGATGTGAACATGATTGTTGTATCTACATCAAGGATGTAGATGAGGAGGATGCCCTGTACCTATTATTGTATGTAGCTAATATGCTCATAGTTAGTAGAAGCATGGATGCTGTGAAAAGGTTGAAAAGGACATTATCATCTGAATTTGAGATGAAAGATTTGGGTCCAACCGAGAAAATCCTTGGAATGGAGATTTGTAGAGATAGGTGCGAAGGAGTACTCCATTTGTCATAAGGAAAGTATGTCCAGAAGGTTCTGGAGAGATTTGGGATGGAGAAGGCCAAACCTGCAGGGACGCCATTGCCGAGCCATATGTCTCTTTCCAAGTTACAGTGCCCCCAATCAGAAGAGAAGAGAGAGTATATGGAACGAGTCTCTTATGCAAATGCTGTAGGCAGTGTGATGTATACTATGGTGTGCTGTAGATCAAATATAGCACATGCTCTGAGCACAGTTAGTAGATAAATGGCTAACCCTGGAAAAGAACACTGGAAAGTATTGAAATGGATATTGAGATATTTGCATGGAACAAGGGATTATGGTTTGGTGTTTGGTGGGTAGCTGGGAGGATTTGGAGAACAATCTGTGAAGATGTGTGATGGTTTAAGTCCTCTAAAAGGGTTTGTTAATGCAAATTATGCTGATGATCTTGATACAAGGAGGTCTACTACTGGATACCTCTTCTGCGTATATAATGGATCGGTGTCTTGGAGTCAACCCTTCAGCCAATCATGGCCTTGTCTATCATAGAGGTCGAGTACATTGGGATAACGAAGGCTGCAAAGGAAGCTCTTTGGCTTAAGAGGCTGATTGATGAGTTGGGGGTGGAGCAGAGCAAGGTTACACTATTCAGTGATAGTTAGAGTGCTCTATTATTGGTACAGAACCCAGTCTATCATATAAAGCATATAGATTAAGGTACCACAGGATCAGAGAGCTGTTGGAGGAAGGTGAAGTGGAGCTGATGAAGGTCCATACTAAGGAGAATCAGTCTGATGCACTTACGAAGGTACTTTCCAGAGATAGCTTTCAAAGATGTGTGGCATAGATGGGTCTGTTGAGAAGAGATGAGTTCACAAGAACTTGGAAGCACCAAGGTGGAGAATGTGAGCTTAGAAGTGGTACTCTCAAGTCTTGAAAACATGAGAAGATAGGTTATGGGAAGATGGGAGCAAGCCGAAAGAAGAATCAGTCTCAATAGTAAAGTTCAAAAATTGGGCCGTCTCACTCTGAGACTAAGCCAGCTCAGTTAGAAACTGGGTCGGCTCAGTCCAGGACTAGGTCGGCTAGGTTTCAGAGAAAAATTCAGATAGAGAGCAGCATTTTTGGACTATTAGCATGGTACACAACTGGGCCAACTCAGTTTGGGACTGAGCCGACCCAGTCGTAGGTTAGCCAGCTCAGTCTGAAACTGGGCTGGCTCAGTTTTCGTGAGTTATTATTTTGTATATGTGGGTTGTTTGGGTTTGGAGAGTTTTTCTATGAGCTTGGGCTTGACCCTTTATAAAGTATATATACTAAAAATAGGTCAAGGTTGTAAGTATGGTGAAATGTGCTAAATAAAAGCTCTTTTCTTCCGAAAATCTCTTCTTTTCTTCTTCTCTATTCCTTGATTTATTTAATCATGCTTTTGCAGAAATCTCTAAGAAGTACTTTCTTGTTGCTTTGCTAATCATTGGCATCCACGTCGATCCATGTGGAAAGTGCATATTCTCAATAAGAAACTCACTAGAAAGGTATTTTTTCCCTCGATCAGATTGAAGAGTTTTAATACTCTTCTTAGTTTATTTTTCTACTTCACTTCAAAATTGTTTGAACATTTTAAATGAATCTGACTTATGTTTCATCAGATAGACATATCCATATCTAGATAGATCATCTATTAAAATAATGAAGTAGAAATATCCACCTCTAGCATTTATGCTCATTGGTCCACATACATTAGTATGTACTAGACCTAAGAGCTCAGTAGCTCTCTCATGTTTTCTAGTAAAAAATGACTTGGTCATTTTACCAAGAAGATAGGACTCATAGGTTAGAAGTGATCATAATCACTGACTTTTTTAAGTCAACATGTTTATCCTATTCTTATTTATATGACCTAACCTACAATGCCATAAGTAGATATCTGACATCCTATCTAATCTAGGATGCTTGCCAGTTGAATAGACTATATTAATAGGTTGCGATAGCATATATACATAATTATTCAAATGTCCATAGAAAATAGTAACATCATTTATAATGATATTATAAATTTATTTTTTTATTAATATTTTATAATTATTTTGGCCAGAAGGCCTACAGAAATGATATTTAAAAAAAAACTAGGACATAAATGACAATCATTAAGAAGAATAGTATGGAACTCAAATACAAGTTTTAGGATTTCCAAAGCTAGAACTAGAACTGGTCTTCCATCTCCAACGTTCAAAAATCTTTCGCCTTGCTTGAATCTTTTACTGACCTGCAACCTCTACAATGAATTATAAATATGGTAAGGGCTACTGGTATACAATACCCAATCAGTAATATCATAAATAAAAAAATTGCAAGGAGTTATCATATAAATACCTTGCCTAGCAATAGCTTGCTTCTTTCTCTACCTGTTTGAATCCAGGAAGGCAATATACTATGGATAGTTTCTCTTCCAGTGCTCCCACTTCTTGCAAAAGAAGCATTTAGCTTGACTCTTATCAGTCTTGATCTTCCTGATCTGATTGTGCATAGATGTCCCAACCTAAACTTGCACCTTCTTTGCTTTCTTCTTCTTGTTCTTCTTTTCTTTTCTAAAGGATCGAGAATCAGAAGATGAACCTCCTACTAAGTTCACCAACTCCTTGTGGAGTTGATGATCCTTCTCAAAGTTCTAAAGCAACCCCAGTAAATAATGGTACTCAACTTCAGGCTTTGTCATTCTAAAATGATTGAGAAAAGGGAGATAGGAATTGGGTAGCGAGTTTAGTACTGCATCTTTTCCAAGTTGTTTATGCAAGAAAAAGCCAAGCTTGCTCAATCGCTCTATTATCTTGATCATATATAGTACATAATCAGTGACAGAGGCTCCATCCCGCATCCTGGCATTGAAGATAGCACAACTAGTCTTATGCATTTCAACATCATCGGGTGTGCCAAAAGAATCCTTCAGCACTTGAAGCATATCTTTTGGCTGAGCCATCTTGAATCTGTGACTGAACTCATTGCTCATGGCAACCAGCATAATGTAGCACACTATGATTTGGTCACTAAGCCACTTCTGATAAGTATCTCTGACTGTTCCATGTGCGCTGGCGGCTGGCTCCTAAGGTACAGGATCCGTCAACACATATAGGATCCGTTCATGCTCCAAGACTATCTTTAACTTTCGGTACTAGCTACCGAAGTTGGATCCCACCAACTTATTATTATCCAATAATGATCAGAGTGATAGGGTGTGAGGATTTGTGGTGCTCCCAAACCTTGAGAGGCCACGGGAGGAGTCACGGTGATGGCTTTGGAGATTCCAAGGGCTTGGTTGGTGCTTCGGAGATCTGGGATTCAAGATGAAGCAAGGAACCAAAGTCAGAAAATTAAGATTGCACAAAAGAGATTTTCTATAGGTTAGCCAGCTCAGTCCAAAATTGGATCGACTAAGTCTCAATGCATAGGCAAATTAGAGAAATACACATTTAGAACTAGTGGCATGACACAGAATTGGACTGGCTCAGTTTTAGACCAACCGACCCAATGGAACTTAGCCGACTCAGTGCTGAGATTGAGCTGGCACAGTGCGCGGGCAGAGTTACGCGAGGGTATATTTTGGGCTAGGGTCTGGGTTGATCCTAAGGGTCTTAAGGCCTAATTCAAGAGGTCTTAAGGTGGCTAATTCATGTATGGATCAGATTTAGATCTAGAGGATGAGAGCATGGGAGATATGGGTGTATATGGGCTTGGTGAGTGCTTTCATGTATTGGGTTAGCTAGAAAGTTTTTTGGTCGGGCCTAATGGCTATGTATAAATACATAGGTTGTATTAGGATTTCATAATGTTATGGAATACAGACCTTTTCTCTCTTAATTGTCTCTTCTTCTCTTCTCTTTAGTGTAGTTGTCTTAGGTTCTTGAAGAAGCCCTAGAGAGAGGGGGCGCCTCCCTCAAGCCCAAGGAGGGAGGTGCCTCTAAAGGAAAAATCCTATTTCCCGGATTAGGTTCGTTCAGATCTGATTAAATCATGATGAATATTTCAAAATTTTTTTTCTTAGATCTAAATCAGATCTAAGACTCTTCAGATCTAACTTTATTGATCTGATAAAGATAAAAATAAAAATAAAATAAATTAAATCTAATTTAGTTGTACCTTATTATGCGTAATCATACTATCCTATGATGATCCTGATGTTTGCCTGAGGTTCTAGATATAGCCATGCAAGTGCCTAGCTTCTACCAGTATTCACTCAGGTAGGATCTAGAGATCTTCTCCTTCTCAATCTATATTCCAAAGATTAGATCTAGATTTGATCTTGAAGGTCTTCAAAACTCCTTTTGAAGATCCGGTGTTATCTCTTGCAGCAGTGCTGCCTTCTTCTTTCTTGTCGCCTTTCTCTTGCTTGGATCACATCAAACTCAAGCCTAAAGCTTCTTAGGTGTGGAGATGAGAGAGAGCATCTGAAGATGGCATGGAAAGGGAGGGAGAAAAGCCTTATGGCATGGGCAAAGGGTAGAGAATCTAAATCCTAGGTGCAGACAGATTTATATAGACCCTGCTATGCCATGCAGTGCCATATCAACCCAACCAATCTTGGCTCTTCGTGCAATCAGATCTAAATCTGATTGGTGGGATGATATCATCTGATCCAATCAGATTAGAGTCCCTCACAAACCTCCTTAGGTGGCACCAAGATTGGTCAAAGAAGAGTCTTTGGCGCCACCCAAGTTGAATGCATGAAGCAACTGGAGTCCAATCCGTATGGGACTCCAATCTTTATCCTCTTTGGGTGCATGCCACCCTAGGCGTGCGCCCCTTGCCTTTCTACTAGTTAGCAGGGGGACAAGGGTCAAAGCTCTCTCCTATGGATGCATGACACATGGGCAGGTGTCTAAGTATCAAAGATCAACATTTGGCCAAAGTCAAAAGATAAGATTTAGTAGGTGACGAAAAATGGTAGGTGTTATCTTAAATTTATCTCATAAATTAAGACAATTATTTTCTGATCTGGACAAGCTCCAGTCAGACCAAGTAAAAATTTTTGAGTGAGTCCAAATACATTTGGCTCAGTCGAGACAACTTTTAATAATTGTTAAAGGAGAACATTAGGCTCAATCGTGTGCTAGCATGATTTTCTTGAACCTAATTGAATATTATTCAAATCAATTGAACTGGATTAGTTCAATTGATGATATCCAGATCCAAACCCTTGTTTGTGTGACCCAGTTAGGTTTATTTTCGTATGATAATAGGATATGTCATGATCTCTATCATCGGCATCATTGAAACATCTTCTGATGGATCAGAACTTTTTTGATTCAGATAACTAGTATGATCGATCATCCAAATCATTCTAATTGCTCCCAAAATCCACCAGTGACACCTAGCAGCATATGGCGGCAATCCATCGAAATTGAAAGTGAACCTCTCAATGCAGTTACCTATGTGATTAAGTTCCTCTATCTTGAGCCTCGATCAGATTAGGATTAAGGTGATCTCGTCAAACCCTAATTTCCATCATATGAATTAATCATTCGATTCAAGTCTAATGTGAAAATCGTAAAAGAAACTCTTTTTGTTATTTCACTCTCACATGGCCATGGGCTTATGGACTTGATTCTCATGATTATCATAGGGCTGCTCCTCATCTATCGAGGTAGATAGATCCCCTATTGGTGCAATCCAATTCCTACAATGAACGTGCTATAGCCAATATACACCTCAGGATTTCGAATGGCTAGAAGATCGAGTTATTGGTCAAACTATAACACCCTCAAGGTGAATTGCTGATGCACCTCAGGTCAAAGAATCAGACACACCACTGCAGCTTCGAGCCAGTCATTGACGAGAAGGTAGACTTTCTGATGACTGCTCGAGATGGTCACGCTCAGTGCCCTCATTCTCTAACGAGTACTTGTACTCTCGCTTCGGTGTCTCTACACCATAGACTCAAGACTCATCTATTCTAAAGAAGCGATCGTATACTAACCTTTTGGATCAATCACCATCCTCATGATGATCCTACGGTCGGAAGCATTTTATGAGTTAATAATAAAAATTCATGTCTTAAATTTTCAAGTCTTGAAAATATGAACTATTATTACCATAAACTCAAGGGATGTATTACAGACACTTTCAAATATACACTGTGATAAAAAATAATTCATTTTATTATTTATAGTCAAAATTATAATTTTGCTCTTAGATGTGTATATAAGTGTTAGCCAATTCTGACTTCTAGGACACACATATATCTAACAAACTCTCATTTGACCTAAAGTCAATTGGCTACAAATCTAAGTCCCATCTTCTCAAGGTGGGTTTCAATATTTTGCTGGCCCAACAATTTTATGAGTGGGTCTACCGCATTATCTGCGGAGTTGACTCTCTTGACCTCGACGTAACCCTTCTTGAGGTAATCGTGGATGAGGTGATATCACCACTCGATGTGCTTGGATTTTTGGTGAGACCTTAGCTCCTTAGCAAGGGCTATGGTGCTATTGTTGTCGCAGTACAGAGGAATGGCATCCGATGGCATCACTTTTAATCTCTACGGTGAATTTTTTATACTAGAATGCCTCCTTCGCTGCTTCTGATGCAGCGATGTATTCTACTTCCATGGTGGAATCTGTTATCACTGTCTTCTTGAAACTTTTTCAACTGATAGCACCACCATTACACATAAAGAGACTCCCAGATGTCGACTTTAGATCATCTATATTGGACATAAAATCCGAGTTTGTATACCCCTAGACTTGGAGTTCTCCATTACCAAAATTCAACAACATATCCTTAGTTCTTCTCAAGTACTTAAGGATACATTTCGTAGAAGTTCAGTATTCTTCACCTGGATTTGACTGATATCTGCTCGTGACACTCATAGCATGGGCTATATCAGGTCGTTTACATAACATGGCATACATGAGGCTTCCTATTGCTGAAGCATAAGGGATCTTACTCATGCATTTTATCTCCTTAGGTATGCTAGGGCACATCTTCTTGGAGAGATGAATGCCATGTCTGAAGGATACCAAACCCCTCTTGGAGTTTTCCATGCTAAACCTCTTTAGTACTTCCTCTATGTACATCTTCTGTGAAAGACCTAACATCCTATTCGGTCTATCTCTATAGACTTTAATTTCTAGAATGCCAGATGCTTCTCCTAGGTCTTTTATGGAGAATTCTTTAGATAACCACATTTTAATTGTAGTCAACATCGGAATATCATTCCCAATAAGAAGGATATCATCCACGTACAGTACGAGAAAGACAATAGTGCTTCCACTGACCTTTTTGAAGAAACATAGTTTCTCCTCATTTTTGATGAAACTAAACAATTTGATCACATTATTAAAACGAGTGTTCCAGCTCTAAGATGCTTGCTTAAGTCTATATATGGATCTTTGCAGCTTGCATACTTTGTGATCAGCATCACTGGATGTGAAACCTAGCGACTATTTCATATAGATATCTTCCTCAAAGTATCTATTTAAGAACGTCATTTTCACATCCATTTGCCATATTTCATAATTGAAATAGGCTGCAACAGTAAGCAATGTGCGGATGGACTTTAGCATGCTACTAGCGAAAAGGTATCCTGATAGTCAATGCCTTCTTGCTGACTATACCCTTTTGCCACTAATTTAGCTTTGAATGTCTCCACATTTTCGTCTGCACTAATTTTTTTCTTGTAAATCCATTTATATCTAATAGGTACTATACCTCTTGGTGGATCTACCAAGATCCAAACTTGGTTTGAGTGCATTGAGTCAATTTCTGACTTCATTGCCTTTATCCATCTCTCGGAGTCGATATCTGATATTGCCTTGTCATAGGTTTTGGGATCATCACCATGAACCCAATTGCCTATGAGGAACATTTTCTCTACTTTCTTTGAGATAGTACCTAAGTACCTCTCAGGAAGACGGAAAATCCTTTCCAATCTACGAGGTGGAGGAGGTAGTGATTGTATTGGCTCAACCTGATTTGGTTCCACAGGATCCTTAGCTCGTTGCTCTTGTGAGACTTTCTTCTTGAGCTTGATCTACTTTTCAATGTCGCTATCTTGAATAAACTATTTTTCAAAAAAGATGGCATGCCGACTCACAATCATATTATGGTCTTATGGAATGTAGAAATAATATCTTAATGACTCTTTAGGATATCCTATAAATCAAGCTCTAAAGGACAAAAAATCTAACTTGTCCTCTTATTATCTTTTGACATGAGCCAGACAATCCCAAATTTTGAGATGACTCAGACTTAGTTTCTTACCATACCATATCTCATACGGTATGGTAGGAATGATTTTAGAGTAAACCCTATTCAGTAAATATATAGCAGTTAACAGACTGTCTCCAAAAAAAGTCAGAAAGGTTTGTGAAGCTCATCATGGATCGAACCATATCTAATAGGGTCCGATTCCTCCATTCTAAAATTTCATTGAGTTGAGGTGTTCTAGATGGAGTCCATTGAGAGATTATACCATTTTGCTTGAGATAGTCAAGAAATTTCTGACTAAGATATTCACCTCCTCGATCTAATCGAAGAATCTTAATGGATTTTTCAGTTTGCTTTTCTACTTCATATCTGAATTTCTTGAACTTTTCGAAAGCTTCAGATTTGTGTCTCATAAGATATACGTACCCATACCGAGATAAATCATCGATAAAGGTTATGAAGTAGACAAAGTTATCTCTAGTCGACACATCAAATGGACCGCACACATCAGTATGTACTAGGACAAGTAGATCTATGGCCCTTTCCCCATATCCTACAAAAGAGAGTTTAGTCATTTTACCATGAAGATATGATTCACAAATTGGATATGACTCAAAAGTCAATGGACTTAATAGCCCGATTTTCTTTAATTTGTTAACCCTATCTTCTGCTATATGATCTAGCCTTAAGTGCCATAGATACCTATCGTTCTGACTATCCCTGGGTCATTTTGATCTCATGGCATTCATATTTTGTTCGATATTAAAGACAGATACATCAATATATAACTGGTAGAGATCGTTAATGAGGAAACCACTTGCAATTTTATTTCTTTCATAAAGAATATTATAATGGTCCTTAAGAAAACTAATTACACTATCTTTTTGTGCTAAACATGAAATAGAAATCAAATTTCTACTTACAGCAGGCATATAATAACAATTTCTAAGTACTAAATCTAAGCCAGATGGTAGTCGAAGAGGGTAGGCTCCAATGGCCATAGCAGCAATCCTTGTTTCATTTTCGACGCATAGGATCATCTCACCATCCCTCAACCTCCTGCTATCCTCAAGACCCTGCATGGAAGTGCACAAATGTGCACAAGAACTAGAGTCAAGCATCCATCTGGATGCAGAAGAAACCATAAGGTTAGATTCAATAACAAGCATACCTCCAGAAGGATCTGTCTTCTTCTTATTCTTCAGGATGGCCAGGTATACAAGATAGTTCTACTTCCAGTGGCCGTCAGTATTATAATAGAAATACTTTCCTTTGTTAGCGGCCTTCTTCTTCAGCTCTGCCTTCTTTTTCTTTTCACCTTCTACCTATTCATAGACTTCTCCTTCTTTTCAAAAGACTTTCTCTTAGAAAAAGTCCATTCCATAGCAAGTACTGAGCCTTTAGAACCTTTCATAGAAAGCTCAGTAGTAACCAGCATGTTCATAAGCTCAACCAGAGTACTCTGAAGTTTATGCATATGGTAGTTCATGATGAACTATACATATACACCAGTCAAGGATTGCAAAATTATGTCATTCTACAAATCCTGATCTAACTTCACTCTGAGCTTCTCAAGCTCTTCCAAGTCCTTGATCATCATCAGACAATGATCTTGGACTGACTGTCCATCATGCACTTTAGCCATAAATAGTCATTTAGTGATCTGATATTTGGCTATGTGACTCTGTTCACTAAACAACTCTTGTAGGTGAGCCAACATTTGATAGGCAGTCTTGATATCTTCATGTTGGCGTTGAAGCTCATCAGACATCGAGCCCAACATGTAGTATCTAACCTTATTTTCTTCATCGATCCATTTATCAAGAGACGCTCTTTGTTCAGTGGATGGATGGATTGATAAGGTGGGGAGATCCTGGTCCAATACATAAGTTAACTTCTCAAAATCCAAAATAATTTTAAAATTTTGGAGCCAATCCTTATAATTGGATCAGGTCAGTCTATGGGTGTTCAGGATACGGGCTAGTGGGTTGGATGCAGGTATTTCTCTTTTTCTATAGAGAGTCAAAGTTTTTAGTTAGATTTTATAATTAAGACTTGACCAATTTATTTAGAAATTTGATTTTTAAGTAAATTAGCCCTCACTATTTTTTTGGATCCTTACACTTTCTCTGTAGAGATGCAAAAATCTCCATGATTAATGATTTCTAGTGGATGGTGCAGTCCCACTAACTGACTCATCACCCCATCTAATAGTTATTGATGATGGGTTAGCCAATAAGTGAACAACTCTTGTTCAATGATTCTCTAATCATGGTGCACCCATGCTTGGTCTCTAATTCATGAATCTCACTATGCCAGAAATATTGATCCACTCCTTAGTTAAGTCAGACCCACCATTTGCATAGATTAGATTTTTAATTGGGTCTCTCACCGTATCCAAAATATTGAGCCCAATCTATCCTCCAGCCTATAGCATCCAATGCCTAATAGACATGGTTGCATCTTCTTGGTGCAACTGAACCACTATGACCAGTCAAGAACAATCAACCCTGGGAAAGGCCCATACATCTACAATGGTGGAAGACCTTAGACTTAATCTTTTCTCAGAAAGATTTGATTTAGATCTCTTTAAACTTGACTTATCATATTCATAATCATTATGACTAACCTAGTGTCATGGGTTAGCTTGAATTATTAGCCACCTCAGATCAGGACTGAGCCGACAAATATGGTCAGGTAAGTGAGACCGATAGAAGGGATATGCCATTAACTTGACAAGAATGCATTCGAGTCGAGTAGCTCCTAATTAAAAATCAGTCGGTCGTATCTACCAAACTTACTTTAGACACCAAATTATCGAGCCAGAACTAATTAGGTTAGCCTACAATCCAGACTGTAACTACTGAGCCTAATTAGATCTTAACTTGATCGATCACTTAAGTGACTCGACTTTGACCCAGACTTAATCCTATTAGGTTGGTCAATTTAAGCACTCTTGATCTTATCTAACCAACTCTTAATTCGGTTTAATCAACCGCTAGACCTAATTGAGCTACCCAAGTTCGAACCCAATTTTATGAATATGTCTTAGGTCTAAAATTCTTAATTTAGACCTAATATATTTTATAATCTTATTTTTTAATTAAATATAGAGTTCATAAATAAAATATGTAAATAAAATTCTAGGATTTCAGGACCTAGGATTTTGTAGAAAATAAGTTTTTTGATTTTTGATTAAGGATGAACGCGCAGCACCCCTACACATCATAAGAACACTCCATCGAATGAAAGGAGAGGGCCTTTAAATCTTACTTTATTCTCATGACTGGATGGCCAAGGGGAATGCTTAAATCAAAAATATAATGAATCTATAAGACTAGTTAGATCTACATATATATCACATATATGAAATTGATCTAACTTAAAAACATGTTTTGCATACATCTCATGTATCATATCATGCCTATTTTTATATCTAAATTATCTCATAAATATCTAAAAAATAAAATTTAAATTTGATCATATCAAATTAAATTTATTCAAGATAATTTTGTAGAACTATTCTACAACTAGTCTAAACATGCATCTATCATATCTCATATGAACAAAATTAAATAAATTTATTTTTTATTTTTTAGATATAATTATAATATTTATAATATCAAAAAATAGTAAATAAATAGATTTAAAATTATAATTAATTAAATTGAAATTATGATCATCCTAGACTACATATAGAATAATTCTATTTCTAGTCTAATCATGCATCTCATACATCTTAGATCTAGATTATTTAATTTTCTTAATTTTTGATTTTAGATCTAATCACATCTAATGTGACATCTAAAATTATCTAATTATTATATCAAAATTATTTTAAAATTAATTCTAAATAATTATGAAACCTGGCTTTGATACCAGTTGAAGAAAAAATCCTATTTTCTGGATCAGGTTCGTTCAGATCTGATTAGATCAAGAGGAATATTTCAAAATTTTTTTTCTTAAATTTAAATTAGATCTAAGACTTTTTAGATATAATTTTATTGATCTAATAAAAATAAAAATAAAATAAAATAAATCTAATTTAATTTTATCTTGTTATGGATAATCCTATTATCCTGTGATGATCCTAATGTTTGCTTGAGGTTCTGGATGTAGCCACGCAAGCGTCTGACCTCTACCGATATCCACTTGGACAAGATCTAGAGATCTTCTTCTTCTCAATTTGTACTCCAAAGATTAGATCTGGATTTGATCTTGAAGATCTTCAAAACTTTTTTTGAAGATCGGGTGTTGTCTCTTGCAGTAATGCGGCCTTCTTTTTTCTTATCACCTTTCTCTTACTTGGATCACACCAAACTCAAGCCCAAAGCTTCTTAGGCATGGAGAGGAGAGAGAGCATCTAAAGATGGCATGGAGAGGGAGGGATAAAATTCTTATGGCATGGGCAAAGGGTAGAGAATCTAAAGCCTAGGCACAAACAGGGTTTATATAGACCCTGCCATGCCATGCAGTGCCACATCATCCCGACCAATCATGGCTCTTCATACAATCAGATCTAAATTTGATTGGTGGGATGACATCATCTGATCCAATCAGATTAAAGTCTCTCATAAACCTCCTTAAGTGGTGCTAAGACTGATCAAAGAAGAGTCTTTGGTGCCACCCAAGTTGAATGCACGAAGCAACTAGAGTCCCATCCATATGGGACTCCAATCTTTATCCTCTTTGGGCGCACGCCACCCTAGGCATGCACCCCTTGCCTTTCTACTATTTAGCAGAGAGACAAGGGTCAAAGTTCTCTCCTATGGGTGCATGACACATGGGTAGATGTCTAAGTGTCAAAGGTCAACGTTTGACCAAAGTCAAAAGATAAGATTTAGCAGGTGATGGAAAATGGTAGGTATTGTCTCAAATTTATCTCATAAATTAAGATAATCCTTTTTTGATCTAGACAAGCTCTAGTTAGACCAAGTAAAGATTCTTGAGTGAGCCCAAACATATTTGGCTCAATCGAGACAACTTTTAATGATTGTTAAAGGAGAATATTATGCTCAATCATGTGCTAGCATGATTTTCTTGAACCTAATTGAATCTTATTCAAATCAATTGAACTGGGTTAGTCCAATTGATGATATATAGATCCAAACCCTTGTTTGTGTGATCCAGTTAGGTTTAGTTTCATATAGTAATGGGATATGTCATGATCTCTATCATCGACATCATCGAAACACCTTCCGATAGATCAAAACTTTTTTGATTTAGATAATTAGTACGATCGATCATCCAAATCATTCTAATTATTTCCAAAATCCATCAGTGACACCTAGCAGCATATGGTGGCAACCCATCAGAACTGAAAGCAAACTTTTGGTGTAGTTACTTGTGTGATTAAGTTCCTCTATCTTGAGCCCCGATCGGATTAGGGTTAAGGTGATCTCATCAAACCCTAATTTTTGTCATATAAATTAATCATTTGATTCAAGTCCAATGTTAAAATCCTAATAGAAAGTCTTTCTATTATTTCACTCTGCCATGGCCATGGGCTTATGGACTTGATTCTCATGATCATCATAGGGCTGCTCCCCATCTATCGAGGTAGATAGATCTCCTATTGGTGCAATCCAATTACTACAAGGAACATGCTATAGCCAACATATACCTCAGAGTTTCGAATGGCTAGGAGATTGAGTTATGGTGTAGTCGAACTATAACACCCTCAAGGTAAACTATCAATGCACCTCAGGTCAAAGAACCAGACACACCACTGCAGCTTTGAGCCAATCATTGATGAGAAGATAAACTTTCTGATGACTGCTCGAGGTGGTCACATTCAGTATCCTCATTTTCTAACGAGTACCTATACTCTTGCTCCGATATCTCTACTGAAGGAAAATCCTAATTTTTTGGATCAGGTTCGTTCAGATCTGATCAGATCAAGAGATATATTTTAAAAATTTTTCTCTTTGATCCTAATTAGATATGAGATGTTTTAGAACTAATTATTATTATTTTAGAAATAAAATAAAATCTAGATAAATTAAGTCAAATTTAATTTACCTTGATATGGGTAATCCTATTATCCGTTGATGATCCTGTATGCAGCGGAAGGTTCTGGATCTAGCCACGCAAGTGCCTGACCTCTATCGGTATCCACTCAGGCTAGATCTGGAGATCTTCTTCTTTTCTATCACATCTCCAAAAATTAAATCTGGATCTGATCTGGAGGATCTTCAAAACTCCTTTTGAAGATCAGCAGTCATCCTTTGCAGCAGCGCAGCCTTCTAGCTTTCACTCACCTTTCTTTGATCTGGATCGCACCAACCAAGCTCCAAAACTCTTTTGGATGTGGAGAGGAGAGGGAGAAGGTGAGGTTTGGTGTGGAGGAAGAGGGGAGAGGCAACCTTGGGGCATGGGGTTTGAATTTCTCAAACTTAATTTGAGTTGGGCGTAGGGTCATATTTATAGACCAACTGTGATCCAACTCCTCTTCTTCCCAACCAATCACAACCCTTTATGAAATCAGATCTAAATCTGATTGGTGGAAATAAAGTCCCCTGGATTCCTCCTTAGAGGGTGCCTAAGACCAGTCAAAGTTGGTTCTTAGGAGAACTCTAATTGGAATCCAAAAAGGAGATGGAGTCCCTGTCCAATAGGGACTCCTAGGCGCCTCCAACTTGGGCACACGCCAAGGGTGGCGTGCGCCCTCTTCCTTACCAGGTTCTGATAGGGGGACAGGCCCCCACCAGCTCTCCAATAGGTGCATGACATATGTGGTCAAAAGTCAAAGTGTCAATGGTCAACATTTGACCAGTCAAAGGTAGACTTTTGACCAAAGTCAAAGAACAAGAAATGGCAGGTGACCAAAAATGGCAGGTAATGTCTTACAAAATAAGACAACATTTTTTGACTTGGACAACCTCCAGTCAGACCATATGAAGGCCTCTGATTGAGCACAAACTTCCTTTGGCTCAGTCAGGACAACTTATTTATGATAGCAAAAGAAGAACGTTAGGTTCAATCGAGTGCTAGCATGATTTCCTTGAACCTAATTGAATCTCATTCAGATCAATTGAACTAGATCAGTTCAATTGATGATCACCAGATTCAAACCCTTATTTGTGTGACCCAGTTAGGTTCAGTTCTGTATGGTAATGGGATATGTCATGATCTCTATCATCGACATCATCGAAACTCCTTTCGATGGATCAGAACTCTTCTGATTCGAACAGCTAGAATGATCGATCATCTAAATCATTCTAATTGCTCCCAAAATCCACCAGTGACACCTAGCAGTATATGGTGGCAACCCATCAGAGCTAAATGCGAACCTCTTGGTGTAGCTACCTGTGTGATTAAGTTCTTCTATCTTGAGCTCCGATCAGATTAGGGTTAAGGTAAACTCGTCAAACCCTAGTTTCTGTCATATGATGTAATCATTCGATTCGAGTTCGATGTGAAAATCTAAATAGAAACTCTTTCTATTATTTCACTCTGCCATGGCCATGGACTTCTGGACTTGATTCTCATGATTATCATAGGGCTGCTCCTCTACCACCGAGGTAGATAGATTCCATCTTGATGCCATCCAGTTCCTACAATGAACATGCTATAGCCAACATACACCTCAGGGTTCCATATGGCTAGGAGACCGAGTAATGGTGTAGTCAAACTATAACACCCTCAAGGTGAACTGCCGATGCATCTCAGATCAAAGAACCAGACACACCACTGCAGCATCGAGTCAGTCATTGACGAGAAGGTAGACTCCCTAATGACTACTCGAGGTGGTCATGCTCAGTGCCCTCATTCTCTAACGAGTACCTGTACTCTCGCTTCGGTGTCTCCACACCGTAGACTCAAGACTCATCTACTAAAGAGAAGCGATTGTACACCAACCTTTCCGGATCAATCACCATCCTCGTGATGATCCTATGGTCGGGAGCATTTTATGAGTTAATAATGATTATTCATGTCTTAAATTTTCAACTCTTGAAAATATGAATTATCATTACCATTAACTCAAAGGATGTATCACAGACACTAAATACACATATGTGATAGAAAATAATCTATTTTATTTATTATAGTCAAAATTATAATTTTGCCCCTAGAAGTGTATTACAAGTGTCAGCCAATTTTGGCTTCTAGGGCACATATATCTAACATCTACATCGTAGACTCAAGACTTATCTATCCTAAAGAAGCGATCATACACCATCCTTCTGGATCAATCACCATCCTCATGATGATCCTACAGTCGGAAGTATTTTATGAGTTAATAATAAAAATTCATGTCTTAAATTTTTAACTTTTGAAAATATGAACTATTATTACCATAAACTCAAGGGATGTATCACAGACACTTTTAAATATACACTATAATAAAAAATAATCTATTTTATTATTTATAGTGAAAATTATAATTTTGTCCTTAGATGTGTATTACAAGTGTTAGCCAATTCTAGCTTCTAGGACACACATATATCTAACAGCCTCAGCATAGATCTAGGTGTTGGATCTATGGTTTGCTGCTCATAGAAAATGTCACAGGTTCCTTCAGGTCTGTGCTAAAGATTAGGAACTTTCGCAACATGGTATCGGGGCTTGTGATGTCAAGAATGATTGGCGTTCGAGCGATATCATGGGTCTATAATTTGGTATCAGAGCTAGGTAATGCCTGAGATGTTATAGATGGCAATATGGTATTAGAGCTAGCTTTTAGAGCCTGATGGTACATGAAAAGAGCCAGGTTTTAGAGCTTGATGATACATGAAAGGGAAGGAGAAGTCATACAAGGTGAAATCAAAAATCTGCACAAAGATTCCACGATATGTCTCAAATCTATCTTGTTGTTGCTGTGGTTTGGCCATTCGAAAGCAGTGGATTAAAGGTGGAGATTGAGAGGATTAACAGAAAGAGATTTTCTCAAGATGGAAGGATTTGGTGCATGATTTGTTGATCGGTCTTAGTGGAAAGGCTGAGGTGTATGACGGTTATGTGACAGGGAGGGAGCGCTAGAGTGCTGTAGTAGCATTTTTCTGGAGATGCAGGGCTAGGAGAGGCTCGATGATGTAGCAGTCGAGGAAGGTATCTTAGTAGAGAGCATCAAGATTCTCTCGAAAGATGGATAGTGTAGGGCTATTGAAGAGAGATTTTCCATGGAGTAATGGTCGAAGAAAGGCTGAAGAAGCGACTATACATCTTTTAGTGTCAGCAAGGTGGAAAAGTAGTTGAAGATCTATTCAACAGTTTGACCAGAGCATGGATTTACGGAGCCTTGGGAGTGATGGAGATGGATGATCCATGGAGGTCCAGCAGGTCAGGACTGGATGGCTGTAGAGTGGCATAGAGACGAGTCAGGGAGCGGTGAAGTGCTGTAGGAGCACTATCCTAGAGGCACGAGGTTGAGAGAGGCTCAGTGGTGTAGTAGCTAAGGAGTGTATCTCAGCAGAGAGTGTCCGCGGTATCACAGGAAGGTCGGATGTAGGTCTCAGAGAGAGTTGGGGGTCTCAAGGAGCATCAGGAGGTCTCTAATAGTCGAGAGTATCATGGATTAGGTTTCTTCTGTAGAAGCATCAGGGAGAGTCATGGTTCAGGTGGAGGATGGTTCTCTAGGCGCAACTAAAGTGATAGCTGGTGTAGGGACAGAAGAGAAGGATTAGAATAAAATTTTCTAGGATTCAGTCATTGGATTCAGAAGAGTTGGATGAGCTCTTGGATTTTAGAGGTGCTTGCAGATTACAGAGGTATCCGAGATGGCTTCGAAGAGGGCTGCAGAGTGTGGAGGGTTCGAAGGGGCTGTGATGGTGTTCAAGGTGCAATGGTAGGCTTAGCAGTGCAGTGATGAGTGGTTGGCCTCGAGGGACATGATGACAGAGTCGACTTCTATGGCATCAGGTGGACTTCGGATATAGGTGGAGCTTCGAAGAGGTGGCTTCATAATTGGAGAGAAAATTTGATATAAGTTTAGAGCGTCGGTGATGCATAGTTCCAGGTAGAGCGGCATATGTAGGAGGACGGGCGTAGTTCTGAGGAGACCATGTCAGGGTTTGCAGTGAGTGCTAATACAGAAACATTGCGAGTTCTCCGAAGAAGTCTAGGAAAAGTGATGCAGCTGCTAAGCAGAAGGAATCCTATAATTCTAAGGTGGTGCAAAGGTGCAAGCTAAGGTCTTCAACGGTAGAGGCGATCATCCCAAAGGCCTCAAAGATGCATAATAGCAGAAGAGGATTGATGGAGGTGATGTTTGCATAAGTGCTGTCAAGCGCGTAGGGATAGTGAGATCGTGTAGGAGGGCATTATCAAGAGGTTTGCGAATGCTTGGGAGCACCAAGGTGGAGATTATGAGGATTTGTGGTGCTCCCAAGCCTTGGAAGGCCACGGGAGGAGTCACAATGATGGCTTCGAAGATTCTAGGGGCTTGGTTGGTGCTTCGGAGATCTAGAATTCAAGGTGAAGCAAGGAACCAAAGTCAGGGATTCAAGATTGCACAAAAGAGATTTTCTACAGGTTAGCCGGCTCAATTCAAAACTTGGTTGGCTAAGTCTCAATGCACATGCAAAATAGAGAGCTACGCATTCAGGACTGCCGGCACGGCACAGAACTAGGCCAGCTTAGTTTCAGAATGAGCTGACCCAGTGGAACTTAGCCAGCTCAGTGCTGAGACTAAGCCGGCTTAATGCATGGACAGAGTTATGCGAGGATCTGTTTTAGACTAGGGTCTGGGTTGATCCTAGGGGTCCTAAGGTCTAATTCAAGAGGTTTTAAGATGGCTAATTCATGTATGGGTCGGGTCTAGATCCAGAGGATGAGAGTATGGGAGACATGAGTATACATGGGCTCGGTGAGTACTTTCATGTATTGGATTAGCTGGAGAGTTTTTTGATCGGACCTAATGGCTATGTATAAATACATAGGTTGTATTAGGATTTCATAATGCTGTGGAATATAGACCTTTTCTTCCTTAATTCTCTCTTCTTCTCTTCTCTCTAGTGTAGTTGCCCTAGGTTCTTGAAGAAGCCCTAGAGGGAGGGGGTGCCTCCTTCAAGCCCAAGGAGGGAGGTGCCCCAGCATAGATCTAGATGTTGGATCTATGGTATGCTACCCATAGAGAACGTCACAGATTCCTTCAGGTCCGTGCTAAAGATTAGGAACTTCCGCAACATGGTATCAGAGCTTGTGATGTCAAGAATGATTGGCATTCGAGCGATATCATGGCTCTACAATTTGGTATCAGAGTTAGGTGATGCCTGGGATGTTGTGGACGGCAATATAGGAAAGTGGCTATATCTGCATAAAGGAAAAACCATAACCTAATTAGTAATTAATTTATTAAACCTAAAGATTTGGACTTTAATCAAAAGATTCTTTCACTATTTTATTCGAATTGGTAGCCTCTACCTCCAATTTGAGAAATTATCCAAATTTCTTAGTGGGTACTAGAATCCACATAAACTGCACATGAGTCCAACTTTGGTTGGCCAACCCATGTACATCTAAGGATAGATTCATAATAAATTATTTTTCTAAATAATTTTTAATAATTAAATTTTTGCCCCAGTCTCTAATCAGTAGGCTTTGACCTCTACTAAAAAGATCCGATTAGGTCCAACCATTAATATGACCATACTTGATCCATCAAACTAATAAATGATTAGGCCCAACTTTGGTTGGCTAAACTAACCACCATTTAGAAAGATGCAGCTAAGAAATTAGATAATGAATGATAATTTCATTAGCTGATAAGCACTAGGCCTTTGGGCCTCCAATGATTATCCAACTAATGGATCCATTATCATCTACTTAATAGGAGGCTATGATCTAGTTATCATAATAACTATTTCATATTAGGGATCTAATAATTTTAAAAAATTTAATTTTTAAAGAAGAGAGAAGATCAGATTAACCAGCTTGTCATGATCCTTCCACTGGCTTTACCAAGTCAACTTAAGGAAGACCATTAATAAGCTAGTCTAGGAGCACCTAAATCAGACACACTAATTTACCTAGCTGACATGGATCAGCTCGAATAGTCAAGCGACCTGATCAAAATATAATTTCACTAAGAGGCTTGGTAAGTTTGATTAGTGGGAGGATCTGCCAAAGCTTGTCTTAGACACAATCAAAAATGCTCAAGTAAGTAAGCTACCAATTAAAGACTATCGGTCTGGTTTATCTTAGATACTAATTAGTTTAATTAGTCATGATTAGATCAACCATACAGTTCGTGCTAAATCGTGTAGCTAGGAATCAAGTTCATCTTAGGTCTTGTTAAAGATATGGACTTGACCAACTACAACTATTATAATTGATCTAGAGAATCCTTGACCTAATCTAAGACAATAATTAATTAGATTTAGTCAATTCTCTAATTAAGTTCATTCTTTAATCTAATCTTAGATCTAACCCAATTAATGGACCTAATGCCCACTAATCCATTTAACCCAATGTGTTATGATTTGGGTATTAAGATTTTCAATTCACAATCCTAGATCCTAATCAAACAACTTCTTAATTATTAATTAAGTTTTGGGCTGAGGGTAGGGGTTCGGCTTTTTAAAAATAATTTTCATATTTATAAAATATTTTTATAACATAGTTCTACCAACCAAGTTGCATGTTTGATTTATAATCAATATGCAAATAAAATAAGCATGAAACTACTTTAGATCTAATCTAAATAGATTCATGTAATTGAAATAGTTTCAACTCCAATCAATTGTAAATTATCTTAGGTCAAATCTAATACATTTATGATGATTAAAATTAGATTAAAATATTTTTAATTAGATCATAAAATTTTTTAAATCTAATCTAAAATTTTATGATCAATATTTTAGATCAGCACGTACTAGGATAATCTCTCCACTGTAAGGGATAAATCTTACAGTAGGACAACCTTATAATCAGTCCGTGCAATCTAAAATTTTTATTTTTAAATTTAAATTTTTTTAAATTTAATAAATTATAAATAAGATCAGATCATATCTAATAAATTTATGATAAAAATTAAATCTACATGAATTAGGACAACCTCTCCACTATAAGGGATAAACCTTATAGCAGGACAACCTTATAATTAGTTCATATAATCATGATTTTTAATTTTAAATTTAATAATTAGATTATAAATTAGACATAATCTAAAAAATAATCTAAACATGCATATGTAAACATGTAATAATCAACCTAGGCTCTGATACCAATTATTGGAACCAGATCTAGGATTTTAGGGCTAGATCTTAAAACTTTTTCAAGATCAGATAATGGAAGACTAAAATAAATTAAAATTTATTTATAAAAAATAAAGAATCCCTAGATTTAAGATTCTATTACATGATTATGGAATGAGATTAAATCAAAAATTAAAAATATAAAGAAGAAGAACATATTGATCATATCAGCATGCATCTACGCTACATCTAATGTAGGTATGTAATAACTAATCAGATCTATATTACCTGTGCAAGTTAGATGTTCTAACTTACTAATTTGGACTTGAGGATGAGGATCAAAGCAGCATACATATCCGGCCTCTAAGAGATGTCCATATGAGCTCATGAATTTTGATTAGAAATCTTACGCAGGAAATCAACACAATATGCTAGTACTGTGCCGATCCTTCTTTGATAGTTGATCCGATGCTTTCTTCTTCTATATTTGGACTCCTCTAAAGATTAAAAGGAGGAGGAGAGATTTCAAATCTAAGACATTCTCAAAAAAATCTCAAAAAGAAGAAGAGAAGAGAAGAATAAAGCAACCCTAGAAGAAGACCCTTTTCTTCTTCTCTATTCTCTTACCTAGACATCTAGATTAGTATCTGTGAAAATCCATTGCCAAGAGGTCTCTCACCCTAGTATTTACATGCCTAAAAGCTCTCTCCAAGATCTAGAATCTCTCCAGAAATCAGCCTAAAATTCATCCTATATAATGAGATATAGAGGAGTCCTTTTTGAGTCAAATTCTTGGACTTGGAAAGAACAAATATGGCAACTAGTTGGGGTGCCCAACACTTGGACGTCTCCTCCTTTGTTTCAGGCATGGACCACCTTCATTTGTCACACAAAAACTCTCCTCTTTTCACTAAAAGGTTTAGAGAAAATCTGAAAGTGTGGGTGGCATAGGAAAGGAGGAATTTTGGTTTCTCAAAACTCTATCTCATAGAACTTGAAACCAAAACAACTTACCTCCTTTGACTTGGTCCACACCTAAATTTCAGATAGGACAGGGAGAGAGAGGGTGGGCATGCATGAGAAAGCTGGGAGAGGAGATTTGTTGCACAAAATAAAGAGAGAAAGGGCATGAGGCATGGGATATAGGTGGTGCAAGCAAGGTGGATCATAGTCTTACTAGGATTCCATATTTGAGTTGGTCACATATGGTTTCTCTAAACAAATTAAACTAGAAGTAAGTCAATCAAATTAAATTAGTTTCTAATCTAATTAAAAATTTAATTAAATTAGATTAAATTAGATTTAATTTTAATTTAATTTTTTAATCAAATTAAAAAATTAGGTTGATCCAAGTCCTAGTTGAACAAGGACTAGTTCTTTCTTGCACTTGGTTTATCCAATAAACCAATTAGAATTGATCCAATCAAATCTAAATTAAATCTAATTAAATCATATTTAATTAGACTTAATCTCAATCCTCTGGCTTAATTAAATTAAGTTAATTAGCAATCAAATTGCTAATCGATTCTCCTGCAATATTTATACTTGGTTAAACATCAATCGTATTGATCGTTTAACCTTAGAATGATTCTCAATCATTGATCAACCATCTGATCGAATCATGAACTCTAATATGTGTAACCCCATAGGTCCAAACCTAAGCTGGTATCTTAGGAACAAAATTTTGAACTAGTCGAAGTGACCATCTAGCAATGGTACCTAATGGCTGGATAGGTCGAATGTGTAGAACAACATCCTTAGAATCCATGTAGATATAGTTTTCATATAATTAATTTTCTTGACCAAAATGCTCATAGGATGCCTCAGAGTTCAACTATCAACTCTGATCAGACTGTCCACATTGTATTTCAAAATATCAAATCCATCTCATGAATTATCCTGGCCAAGGTTTTGCTATATTGAAATACAGTGATACGTTCTTCTCCTACTCTTCAAGTGGTCAATCTCATCTTGATCACACACTAACTTTACAAGTACTTGACTGTGCCCAGAAGCCTTTCATTATTGAATTAGAAATTCAGTTAGTCTAATACCAAAGCATCATGAGTTGCTTGTAAGTCACTGAGGTGATCTCAAGTCTAAGGGACACTTATACCTATATCCCATCAGAGACATTCTCAATAGCAGAATGCTCTAGAGTTGATCAAGTTTAGTGATGATATACCCCTACATCTCATCTGTATGCCATATCAGTGTCTTCACACTCCTTGGTTAAGAGGACAACCAACCTATATGGCATACAATGACCTATACTCGATAGATATTGTTGTCCTTATTAAGAGCCTATCATTTGATCGTGAACAGTTTTAAGGACTAATCGATAAATCTTCTCTTTATCGAACCTAAATAGTTCTAAGAACTTCATCACAATAATGGAGTTCGCTAGAAGATGAAAACTTATGATGAAAAATGCTAAAAATATATTTTATTAATTAATAATTTATTATAATTATAATATAGCTCGACCATCAATAGGCTGACGATTGGCTTTGGGGCATATTTTCCAATAGGATGAACCTTGCCTAAAGTTGTGGATAGGATCGTCCACATCGACTTCGAGCAACGGACCTAGGATACTCTTGGGACCTTTCTTGAGGTAACTGTCCTGTCCTTCCCTTTTTTTGACTTGTTTATGCGCTCTTCTATTGGCATGACTGATTTTATTTTTTGTAGATGGGTCATCAACTGATCGCCAACATCAAGGTAATCAATCTTCAGAAGGCTGAGGTGGTGAAGATCCTTGAGCAACATAAGGTTGAGATCGACCGCCTCTTAAAGAAGAAGTTTGCCGAGGTCAAACCCTTTCAAGAAGCAGTCTATAGTGCTGAACAAGCTTCAGTCAAGGTGAAGGAGGAGCTGACCCTAGAAGTGGAGAGGAGGTAGAAGGCAGGGGCCGAAGCTGTCGAGAAGAAGAGGTAGATCTCAAAGGCCAAAGACCAAGCTATTTTGGACTTTAAGGCCTCCAAAAAGATGGAGGACATAAAGATTGATTTTGCCAAGGTAGCTTTCATCAAAAAATTTGAAATCTACCAAAGGAACGTGGCTGAAAAGTTTTTTGAGCTCAATCTTAGCTTTCTAGGAGGAGAGTTCTCTAATAATGAAGCTGGACCCTCCACTGCTGCCACCGATCTTCCATTCGTCGAGCCTCTTATTGCGACTTCTGAGCCTGCTCAAGAACTTGAGGCCATCGAAGCCACACTGAGCTCATCTGTTGCTCCTCCTCCAAAGGTTGGAGGCTTTTAATACTTGTATTTTTTTTTTCCTTTTGCTTTTTTCTATACTCAAAATATTTTGATTATGAAATTGAACTCCTTCCCTTTGCTATACCTCTATGTCTTGGTATTTTTATGCATTAAATGTAGTCTCCAGTCAAAGTTAAACCTCTACCATAGGGTATTCCCTTGGAGGCCCATGTCAAGAGTTTAAGGAAGGAAGTGAAGGGAAATCCTGATTTCCTGGTCCAGGTTCGTTCAGATCTGATCAGATCAAGAGATATATTTCAAAAATTTTTTTCTTTGATCTGTATCAAATCTAGGATGTTTCAGATCTGATTCTTATTATTTTAATAAATAAAATAAAATAAGAATAAATTAAATCAAATTTAATTTATCTGATTTGGGTAATCCTATTACCCTGTTGATGATCCTGTTTGCAGCAGAAGGTTCTGGATCTAGCCACGCAAGTGCCTGACCTCTATCGGTATCCACTCGGGCTGGATCTGAAGATCCTCTTCTTCTCTATCACATCTCCAAAAATTAGATCTGGATCTAATCTGGAGGATCTTCAAAACTCCTTTTGAAGATCAGCAGTCATCCATTGCAGCAGTGCAGCCTTCTAGCTTTCACTCGCCTTTCTTTGATCTGGATCGCACCAACCAAGGTCCAAAACTCCTTTTGGATGTGGAGAGCAAGGGGAGAAGGTGGTTTGGCATGGAGGAAGAGGGGAGAGGTAGCCTTGGGGCCTGGGGTTTCAATTCTCATCTTATCTTATATGAATCTGAGTTGGGCACAAGGTCTTATTTATAGACTGAGTTGGGCACAGATCTTGCTCATGCGTTCTATTTCCTCAGGTGTGTTAGGGCACATCTTTTTAGAAAAATGAATACCATGTCTGAAGGGTATCAATTCCCTCTTAGAGTTTTCCATACTAAACCTCTTTAGTACTTTCTCTATGTACATCTTCTGTGAAAGTCCCAGCATCCTATTCGGTCTATCCCAATAGACCTTAATTCCTAGAATAAAGGATACTTCGCCTAGGTCTTTCATGGAGAATTCCTTGGACAATAATAATTTGACTATTGTCATCATGGGAACATCATTCCCAATAAGAAGGATGTCCACGTACAATACGAGGAAGACAACAGCGCTCCCACTGATCCTTTTGGAAACACACGGTTCCTCATCATTTTTGATGAAACCAAACGTTTTGATCACATCATTGAAATGAGTGTTCCAGCTCTGAGATGCTTGCTTAAGTCCATATATGGACCTTTGCAGCTTGCAAACCTTGTGATCAGTATCACTGGATGTGAAATCTAGCGGTTGTTCCATATAGATATCTTCCTCAAGATATCCATTCAAGAACGTCGTTTTTGCATCCATTTGCCATATTTCGTAATCGAAATAGGCTGCAACGGTAAGTAATGTGCAGATGGATTTTAGCATAGCCACTGGAGAAAAGGTATCCTGATAGTCAATGCGTTCGCATTGACTATAACCTTTTGCCACTAGTCTAGCCTTGAATGTCTCCACATTTTCATCTACACCAATCTTTCTCTTGAAGATCCATTTACACCCAATAGGTACTATACCTTCTGGTGGATCTACCAAGGTCCAGACTTGGTTTGAGTGCATCGAGTCAATTTCTGACTGCATTGCCTCTAGCCATTTCTCGGAGTCAATATTTGATATCGCCTCGTTGTAGGTTTTGGGATCATCACCATGAGCACCATTACCTACGAGGAACATTTTCTCTACTTTCTCTGAAATAATACCTAAGTATCTTTCAGGGGGACGGAAAACTCTTTTGGATCTATGAGGTGGAGGAGGTAGTGTTCTTATTGGCTCAACCTGATTTGGTTCCAATTGGTCCTTAGCTTATTGTACTTGTGAGACTTTCTCATCAAGCTTGATTTGCCTTCCAATGCCGCTATCTTGAATAAACTATTTTTCAAGAAAGATGGCATGTCGACTCATAATCACATTGTGGTCTTCTGGAATATAGAAATAGTATCCTAATAACTCTTTAGGATATCCTATGAATCGAGCTCTAAAGGACCTAAACTCTAACTTGTCCGCTTGTTGTCTTTTGACGTGAGCTGGACAACCCCAAATTCTGAGATGACTCAGACTTGGTTTCTTACCGTGCCATATCTCATACGGTGTGGTAGGAACGATTTTAGAGGGAACCCTATTCAGTAGAGGGATTGAAGTTAACAATGAGTATCCCCAAAGAAAATCAGGGAGGTCTATGAAGCTCATCATGGATCAAACCATATCCAATAGGATCCGATTTCTCCATTCTGAAACCCCGTTGAGTTGAGGTGTTCCTGGTGGAGTCCATTGAGAGACTATGCCATTTTTCTTTAGATAGTCTAGGAATTCCTGGCTAAGGTATTCACCTCCTCGATCTGATCGAAGAACCTTAATAAGTTTTTTAGTTTATTTTTCTACTTCATGTCTGAATTCTTTGAACTTTTCAAAAGCTTCAGACTTGTGTCTCATAAGATACACATACCCATACCTAGACAGATCATCGAGTAAAGGTAATGAAGTAGACAAAATTGCCTCTAGCCGGCACATCAAATGGGCCGCACACATCAGTATGTACTAGGGCAAGGAGATCTGTGGCCCTCTCCCCATGTCCAACAAAATGGGAGTTTGGTCATTTTGCCTTGAAGACAGGATTCACAAGTTGGATATGACTCGAAAGTCAATGGACTCAATAGCCCATTTTTCTCCAATTTGTTGATCCTATCTTCTGCTATATGACCTAATCTCAGGTGCCATAGATATCTATCGTTTGGACTATCCCTAGGTCGTTTGGCATTCACGTTTTGCTCGATAGTTAGAATAGGTACATCAATATGTAGCTGATAAAGACCATTAATAAGGAAACCATTTGCAATTTTATTTCTTTCATAAAGAATGTTACAATGGTCCTTAAAGAAGGTAATCACATAGCCTTCTTGTGCTAAGCATGAAATAGAAATCAAATTCCTGCTAGCTGCAGGCACATAATAACAGTCTTTCAAAACTAAGTCTAAACCAGATGGTAATCGAAGAGGGTATGTTCCCATGGCTACTGCAGCAACTCTTGCTCCATTACCGATGCGTAGGATCATGTCTCCATCCCTCAGCCTCCTGCTATCCTCAAGACCCTGCATGGAAGTGCACAGATGAGCACTAGAACCAGAGTCAAGCACCCAACTGGATGCAGAAGAAATCGTAAGGTTAGACTCAATAACGAGCATACCTCCAGAAGGACCTTCCTTCTTGTTCTTCAGGGTGGCCAGGTAAGTAGGGCAGTTCCGCTTCCAATGGCCGTCGCTGTTGCAATGGAAACACTTTCCTTTGACATCGAGCCTTTTTCTTCGGCTCTGCCTTCTTCTTCTTTGTTCCTTCCACCTTCTGCTTTTTCGCAGACTTCTTTTTCTTTTCATAAGACTTTCTTTTGGAAGAAGTCCGTTCCATAGCAAGAACTGAGCCTTTAGAACCTTTCATAGAAAGCTCAGCGGTAACCAGCATATTCATTAATTCGGCCAAGGAATTTTGAAGTTTATGCATGTGGTAATTCATGATGAATTGCCCATATGCATCAGTCAAGGATTGCAGAATAATATCGTTCTGCAGGTCCAAGTCTAACTTCACACCGAGCTTCTCAAGCTCTTCCATGTCCTTGATCATTGTCAGACAGTGATCTTGGACTGACTGCCCATCACGCATCTTAGCCTTAAAAAGTCATTTCGTGACTTGATACTTGGCTGCGCGACTCTGTTCACCAAACATCTCCTGTAGGTGAGCCAACATTTGGCGAGCAGTCCCGATATCCTTCATGTTGGCACTGGAGCTCATCAGACATCGAGCCCAACATGTAATATCTGGCCTTATTATCTTCGTCTATCCATTTCTTCAGAGATGCTCTCTGTTCAATGGATGGACGGGCTGGTAAGATGGGAGGGTCCTGATCCAGTACATGGGTTAACTTCTCTGAAACCCAAAACTATTTTGTAGTTCCTGAGCCAATCTTTATAATTGGGTCCAGTCAGTCTATGTGTGTCCAGGATACGTGCCAATGGGTTGGACGCAGACATTTTTCTGTAGAGAGTCAAAGATTCTAGTTAGATACTGTAATTATGACTTGACCAATTTGTTTAAGGGATTTTATTTTTAAACAAATTAGCTTCCCACTATTTTCTCGGATCCCTACACTCCCTCTGTAGAGATGCGAAAATCTCCATAATTAATGATTTCTAGTGGGTGGTGCGGTCTCACCAACTGACTCATCACCTCACCTAACAGTTATTGGTGATGGGTTAGCCAATGAGTGAACAACTCTTGTTCAATGATTCTCTAATCATGGTGCACCCAAACTTGGTCTCTAATTCATGAATCTCACCGTATCCAGAATATTGATCCACTCCTTAGTTAAGTCAGACCCACCATTTGCATAGACTGGGTTCCTAATTGAGTCTCTCACCGTATCCAGAATATTGAGCCCAACTCATCCTCCAGCCCATAGCATCCAATGCCTAATAGACATGGTTGCATCTTCCCGGTGCAACTGAGCCACTGTATCCAATCGAGAACAATCAACCTCCGGGAAGGGCCCGCACGTCTACAATGGTGGAAGACCTCAGACTTAATCTTTTCTTAGGAAGAATTGATTCAGGTCTCATTAAACTAGACTTGTCATAGTCATAACAATTATGACTAACCTAGTGGCATGGGTTAGCTCGGATTATTGACCACCTCAGATCAGAACTGTGTCAATAGATATGGCCAGGTAAGTGAGACCGGTGGAAGGAATATGCTATTAACTCATACAAGAACGCATTCAGGTCGAGTAGCTTCCAATTAAAAACCAGTCGGTCGTATGTGCCAAACTTACCTTAGACACCAAATTGTTGAGTCAGAACCAATTGGGTTAGCCTACAATCCAGACTCTAACCTCTGAGCCTAATTAGGTCTTGCTTGATCGTGACTCGATCTTGACCCAGACTTAATCCTATTAGGCTGGTCAATTTAAGCATTGTTGATCCCATCTAACCAACTCTTGATTCGGTTTGATCAACCGCTTAGACCTAATTGAGCTACCCAAGCCCGAACCCAGTATTATGAATATGTCTTAGATCTGAAATTCTCAATTTTAGACCTAATTAATATTTCATAATCTTAATTTTTAATTAAGTAGGGTTCATAAACAAAATATGCACAATAAATCCTAGGGTTTCAGGATCTAGGGTTTTGCAGAAAGTAAGTTTTGGGTTTCTGATTAAGGACGAACATGCAGCACCCCTACACATCATAAGAACACCCCATCGAATGGAAAGAGAGGGCCTTTAAACCCTTCTTTGTTCTTATGATCGGACGGCCAAGAGGAACGCCTTAATCAGGAACATGCAATACTACAAAATAGTTTTAGATCTATATCATATATCTCATATACAAATCAGATCTAAACATGGCATATTTTGCATACATCTCATGTATCGAATCATGCATATTTTCAGATCTAAATTATCTCATAATAATCTAAAAAATTAGATTTAAATTGATCTAATCAAAATAAATTCTAATCTAGATAACTATGTAGAACTATTCTACAACTAGTCTAGACATGCATCAATCATATCTCATATGATGTTAAAATTAAATAATTTTATTTGCTATTTTTTAGATGTTATTATAACACTTATAATATCAAAAAATAGTAAATAAAAGGATCTAAAATATAATTTAATTGGATTAAATCAAAAACATGCAAGACTATTCTATAGAACTATTCTATTTTAGAACTAGTCATGCATATTTCCTAATCTTAGATCCAAATCATTTAATTTTAATTTTTTCTGATTTCAGATCTGATCACATCTCATGTGACATCTAAAATCATTTATTTTTTAATTAAAATAAATTTGAAATTAGATCTAAACAATTTAGAACCTTGGCTCTGATACCAGTTGAATGAAAATCCTGATTTCCCGATCCAGGTTCATTCAGATCTGATCAGATCAAAAGATATATTTCAAAAATTTTTCTCTTTGATCTGTATTAGATCTAGGATGTTTCAGATTTGATTCTTATTATTTTAATAAATAAAATAAAATAAGAATAAATTAAATCAAATTTAATTTACCTGATTTGGGTAATCCTATTACCCTGTTGATGATCCTGTTTGCAGCGGAAGGTTCTGGATCTAGCCACGCAAGTGCCTGGCCTCTACCGGTATCCACTCGGACTAAATCTGGAGATCCTCTTCTTCTCTATCACATCTTCAAAAATTAGATCTGGATCTGATCTGGGGGATCTTCAAAACTCCTTTTGAAGATCAGCAGTCGTCCTTTGCAGCAGTGCAGCCTTCTAGCTTTTACTCACCTTTCTTTGATCTGGATCGCACCAACCAAGGTCCAAAACTCCTTTTGGACATGGAGAGCAAGGGGAGAAGGTGGTTTGGCATGGAGGAATAGGGGAGAGGCAGCCTTCGGGTGTGGGGTTTCAATTCTCATCTTATCTTATGTGAATCTGAGTTGGGCACAGGGTCTTATTTATAGACTGACTGTGATCCAACTTCTCTTCTTTCCAACCAATCATAATCCTTTGTGAAATCAAATCTAAATCTGATTGGTGAAAATAAAGTCTCCTGGATTCCTCCTTAGAGGGTGCCTAAGACTAGTCAAAGTTGGTTCTTAGAAGAACTCTAATTGGAATCCAAAAAGGAGATGGAGTTCTTGTCCAACAAGGACTCCTAGGCGCCTCCAACTTGGGCACACGCCTAGGGTGGCATGCACCCTCTTCCTTGCTAGGTTCTGGTAGGAGGACAGGCCCCCACCAGCTCTCCAATAGGTGCGTGACATGTGGTCAAAAGTCAAAGTGTCAATGGTCAATGTTTGACCAGTCAAAGGTAGACTTTTGACCAAAGTCAAAGAACAAGAAATGGTAGGTGACAAAAAATGGCAGGTAATGTCTTACAAAATAAGACAACCTTTTCTGACTTGGACAACCTCCAGTCAGACCATATGAAGGCCTCTGATTGAGCACAAACTCCTTTGGCTCAGATAGGACAACTTATTTATGATAGCAAAAGAAGAACATTAGGTTTAATCGAGTGCTAGCACGATTTTCTTGAACCTAATTGAATCTCATTCAGATCAATTGAACTGAATCAGTTCAATTGATGATCACCAGATTCAAACCCTTGTTTGTGTGACTTAGTTAGGTTCAGTTCTATATGGTAATGGGATATGTCATGATCTCTATTATCGACATCATCGAAACTCCTTTCGATGGATCAGAACTCTTCTGATTCGAACAGCTAGAATGATCGATCATCTAAATCATTCTAATTGCTCCTAAAATCCACCAGTGACACCTAGCAGTATATGGTGGCAACCCATCAGAGCTGAATGCGAACCTCTTGGTGCAGCTACCTGTGTGATTAAGTTCTTCTATCTTGAGCCCCGATCAGATTAGGGTTAAGGTGAACTCGTCAAACCCTAGTCTCTATCATATGATGTAATCATTCGATTTCAAGTCTAATATGAAAACCTAAATAGAAACTCTTTCTATTATTTCACTCTGCCATGGCCATGGGCTTTAGGACTTGATTCTCATGATCATCATAGGGCTGCTCCTCTACCACCGAGGTAGATAGATTCCATCTTGATGCTATCCAGTTCCTACAATGAACATGCTATAGCCAACATACACCTCAGGGTTCCATATGGCTAGGAGACCGAGTAATGGTATAGTCAAACTATAACATCCTCAAGGTGAACTGCCGATGCACCTCAGATCAAAGAACCAGACACACTACTGCAGCATCGAGTCAGTCATTGACGAGAAGGTAGACTCCCTAATGACTACTCGAGGTGGTCACGCTCAGTGCCCTCATTCTCTAACGAGTATCTGTACTCTCACTTTGGTGTCTCTACACCGTAAACTTAAGACTCATCTACTAAAGAGAAGCGATTGTACACTAATTTCCAGATCAATCACCATCCTCGTGATGGTCCTATGGTCGGGAGCATTTTATGAGTTAACAATGATTATTCATGTCTTAAATTTTCAACTTTTGAAAATATGAATTATCATTATCATTAACTCAAAGGATGTATCGCAGACACTAAATATACATATGTGATAAAAAATAACCCATTTTATTCATTATAGTCAAAATTACAATTTTGCCCCTAGAAGTGTATTACAAGTGTCAGCCAATTTTAGCTTCTAGGGCACATATATCTAATAGGAAGTTCATCAGACTAAAAAAAAATTAAAGAAGGTTGAAAATGAGCTTCAGAAATCAAAGAAGAATTATGCAGAGGCCACAGTCAAAATTAACCATCTTCGCCAATCTTACAAGCAGTTCTTCAAAGAGTACACTGTCAAGAAGAACCATTTGAATGAAGAGCTTAAGGAAACCAGGAAGCATGCTAGTGAGAAATCCTAGACCTTGACGACAAGGTTTGTTCTCTTGAGGCTGAACTCTACGAAGCGAGAGAAAAAATCAGCCAATTGGAGAGAGGTTCGGCCTGGGTTTAGAGTCAAATGAAATTTGGTTGGGACTGATTGAAAAAGTTTTTCGACCTTCAAAAGGTAGCTACAAGATGCTGAAAGGTCATATAATTCCTACTAGATAGGTTGGCACGAGTAGATTGATGATTATAAAAAGAAGCTCAAGATGGCAAATGCCAAGGTGATGTAACTTCAAAAGCAGTTGGTGGACAAGGTCCAGACTAGTCCAAGGAGGGATCCAAAGAAAGTCACCTCTTTGAATAGAACCCTTGGAGGCCTTTTAGAGAATTACGAAAAGTGTAAGGCCGAACTCCTTCAACTCAAGATCCGAACAACTTATGACATGAATGCGGTGAAGGATGCCAAGGTCGAGTCTGCAGTCATGAGAAAGAGGCTAAGGAAAGTAGAAGACAACCTTCGAAGATCTCAAAAATTGCTTGAAAAGATCTTGGTGGCTAGGCAAGATCTTGAAGAAAAGATAGAAGATTTGAAGCACTCCCTCATGTTGGTTGGGGCCGGTAGCCCGAAATTTCACTCTGAGTAGAACTTTCTTCTCTTTTTCTTTTTTTTGCAATTGGTCCTAAAGACCTCCACTTGTAATGATCTTTATTTCAATGAAATAATATTCTTTTGCTTCTTCACTATCTTGTCCCAATTGAATATTTGTTGAGTTCCTTGTGCCATTGTTGATGGTTGTGTTGTTTTGCAATGTTGTTCTTTGCTTGTCACTTTACAGGTCTATCCCCCTTATTTGTGAACATGCATGGGCTTTAGAATTTGGTTTAAAGGTTATCTTTCTTCCAGTTTAGAGATTGGGGCCTTCATATCCTTCATGAGGATCTTTATTCATATTAGGATGAGGTTCTCCTCCTGTCTTAAATAATCGGAGGTCTTCTTTTTTCTATAAGATCTCTATCCATGTCAGGATGAGGTCCTCCTTCTATTTCTAACATGGTTGGCTTTTATCCTTATTTAAGAGCTAGAGGCTTTCACTCCCCCATGGGATTTTTATCTATGCTAGGATGAGGTCTTCCACCTATTTCTGACATGGTTGGCTATCATCTTTATTAGGATGATGTTCTCCTCCTATTCCTAACAAGATTGTCGGAGCACAAAAGGGTCACTGATCCTATTTCTTTCTTAGTTTTGGGGATATCTCATCTCCTATTGAGACTGGAGAAGATCTTATCTCCTGTTGAGGCTCAGGAGAGATCTTATCTACTATCGAGGCTCGAGAGAGATCTTTTCTCCTACCGAGGTTAGGAGAGATTTTATCTCCTTCTGAGATTTGGAAAGATCTTATCTCCTATTGAGGCTTGGGGAGATCTTATCTCCTACCAAGGTTGGGGGAGATCTTATCTCCTATTGAGGCTTAGGGGAGATCTTATCTCCTACCGAAGTTGGGGGAGATCTTATCTCCCAAATCAGAAGCCCTCTATTTTATTTAAGGATGAAGTTCGGCTTAATCCTTTCATGTTATGATTCAATTTACACAAAAGATAGGAATATTAAAGTAAGAACTCTTTATTGAAAAGTAGCTATTGATATTACACATTGTAGGTTCTCAAAATTCTAAGGTTAAGGTTATGTAGCTCCTCTATATTTTTTTTTGCTGTTGTCCCCCGATAGTGGTATTGATAATTCCAAGTGGGGATCGGTCTCCTTGAGACCCTTTCCCTCGAGGTTACTCTAGTTGTGGAAGAGCTCTTGGCCGCTCTCCTCTCCTCTTAGATCGATGTCATAGGAATCGATCTAGGCGACCCCATCTAATTAGCTCCTCAATTTCATCTTGAAGCTAAAAATATTCTTCAGTATTATGACCATGATCACGATGATATAGGTAGTACTTATTTTAATTGTGCTTGTTTGGAGGAGACTGCAATCCTTCTGATCTCAGTAGCTGATTCTTGATTTCCATTAGGACTTGGATTTTTAAAACATTTAAAGGAATGTAGTTGTTGAATCTTGTAGGAGGGGAGCTTCATCTTGTCCTTCTATTCAGGCTTCTTGACCGATGAGTCTGAGGTGGAGTTGGGTTTGTCCACATTCAGGAGGAGTCCTAGAATGCAGCTGGTCTTCTCTCGACTTCTCTATAAATGCGGGCTTGCTGGATTCTCCTGCCTATCACTTTCCTATGACTTCATCATCTATCAGCTTGAAGGCCTCCTCCGCTCGAGCATAGCTTTCAGCCCGAGCCAGCATGTCGGCAAAATCTCGAAGATATTTTTTCTCTAGGAAGAAGAAAAGATTATTCTTCTGAAGGCCATCCTTCAGTGTGGCCATAACAACAGACTGGTCTAAATTTTGAATCTCTAATGCAGCAGCATTAAAGTGGCTAACATAAGCTCAGATAGACTTTCCTTCCTTCTGCTTGATGTTGATAAGGGAGTCTGAACCTCATCTCTAGTGTCGATTGCTGATGAAATGAGCCACAAACTGATGGCTCAGCTAGTTAAAAAAAAGATGGTACTCAATTTGAGGCTCGAGTACCAATTCCTTATTACTCCTTTTAATGTGGAGGGGAAGGCTCGGCATAAGATGGCGTCAAGCGTGCCATGGAGCAGCGTCATAGTTCTAAAGGCTTCAAGGTGGTCGGTTGAATCCTTGGTCCCATCATAACTCTTAAATTGAGAGAATTTGAAGTTCAACGAGATGGGCTCTTGTATGATCTGGGTAAAGAATGGAGGGTCGGTGCAAATGTCATCATTGCGAGCAGGAGCAGCATGATAGAGTTCTTCGATCCGCTAGTTCATTTCCTAATGCCTTTGATCGAGAACATCATCTCAATCATGAATCTCAAAGGATGGCTGGCTATAGGGGGCAGAGATCTTTTGGGGATGGAATCATGATCAGAATTGGGGCACTCCGCTCTCTGCTTTCCCTTCTCAGGGGTCACCGATCGACTTGCCCAGGTGGGCCTTCCCTGCACCAATTTTTAGTACTTCGATGAGAGTCTTTCTGGTTGAACTGGTACCGAAGGCTACTACATGGCCTGCACTACTTCAGTGAGACCTCTAACCTACTACACTAGTAGGTTAAACTACTTAAAATCTATCATGGCCGCTGGTGGAGGTGGAGGTGATGGTGATGAGGTCAGAGCGGATAGATGTGGATTGGATCGGCGGTAGAGGTGGTGGATCACCAAGTTGAAGCTTTCTTGGATGGTATCTTGCTGGAACAAGAAGAGATCGGAAGAAAATAGAGTAAAAATGAGGATGCAGATAAACTTGATTAGGTACTCTTTTAAGAACAAGGACTCAGCGGGTCCTTCCTCTAGCACCAATCTTGTTGGTGTAGAAATGGTGTTGACATCGAAGTTCGCTGGAGCTAGAGAAGATGAGACCATCGATGAGACCTATAAGATAAAGTCTAGACCAGAGGTGGATAGCTCTAGCAGGATTCTTTAATGCTCAAGTTAGTTTTCTAGCTAATAAAAATGGAGTACTTAGGAGAATTTAGCAAAGAAGTGAGCTTAGAGAGAAAAATATATCTGGAGGATCCCTTATATAGGTGGAGCTTGTAACAAAATGATAGTGACAACCATAATAGAATGTCAGTAGGCTGTTTGGACCACGTGGAGTTTATTACGAAGGATGGGCTATCATTTATCAGGACTTCTGGGTGATTGAGTTTCATTTGTTGGAGTTTAGATGGGAGGTTGGAGCCCTCTGCATTTGTTAGCAAGCTATTCATGCTGGAATGAAGAACTCAAAGTCTGATCGGCTAAACTTGAAGGTTGGTTTTCAAATAATCAGACAGTGAACATATAATTGGTTAGAGTCTATCGATGCTTTCTTTGGCAGTCTTGAGGAGTTCGACCGCCTTCAAGATCGGCCAAGAGCAGATAAATGTTCTAGACTGAAAGTTTGAGAAGATGATGGATTCTTTGATTAGAATCATAATCCTTCTTTTCGAAAGAAGTTCGGCCAATACTCAAGGTCAGCCTAAAGTTTGGATTGAAGGAGTGCTGAGATTCATTGTTTGCGAAGTGGCTGCTATTTATTCTGAATTAGAAACTAGACTTGTGTTGATAATGAGGTCCTTTTGCTGTTCAAATTCGTTCGGTTGATATGCATGATATAAGCTGACTAGATCTATAATTGTTAGAAGGGGATGAAGAAACTCGACCACTTTCAAGATCAATCTCTATCCACAAAGTAGAGCAAAGAAGTTCAGTTGAAATGGAGTTTGATTGGAGAGGAATTTGGCTGGACGGAGTTCCTGACATAAGGTTGATGAAATATGCTGTCCGTCGTGAAGAAATTCGATCGCTCTCAAGATTTGCCATCAACAAGATCTGACAGTGCTAGAATTTAATACTTGGAATCTTGTAATCTATCTTGAGCCAAAGAGTAGAATCAGTTGAATGACAACTCCTTTTATTGTTCAAGAGGTCGAAATCTAGCACGTTCTTGACAAATTCTATAGTCATGGGAAGAGAGCTAAAGGTCACCATTGGGAAGTTCATCTGGTGGATAAGGTCTGAAGGCCAACCTTCTTGAATTGGGATGGAACTGAAGAGTGGTTGGGATGAAGTTCGAACATTGTTGTCACGATTCCAGTCGGAGCCATACTAAGTTCGGATATTCCACTAAACTTTGATGGGAGCTATTTTATCCCTAACAACATTTTTTGTTATAATTAATATATCCATCAACTCCATATGGAGTTGGAAAGGAGATCACGTCAAGCCAATGAAAGTAATTATTGCATGAATACATGGCATTCATGACTTTTTAGCCCATAAAATTTGCAATCTTTAACATTGACACATCAAGTTAGATTACTTGTATAACCATCTGAGAATTTAAGACTTTTACATCATTCATAAATGTCCTTCAACTGCTCTCTTTTTAAGGTATAAGATACTTTCGGCTTCAAAAATTTTTCAGGTGATGTCTTAATCAGCTGTAATAGAGAATGCTTGCATACGTTCTTCATATCTACTCGATTCTTGGGATTGTCCTTCATCTTGCCCTTGACATCCATAATAGTATAGAAAATGTTATCAAATATATTCTTCTCAATATACATGATGTCAAGATTATGATGGATTAAATTAGTGGATCAGTATGGCAATTTTCAGAAGATATTTTGTTTCACCCAGTTATGAGTTCTACTGAACCTCCGAGGCTTCTGCTTGTCAAATTCAATGCCAAATGGGACTTCATCCAATTGGGATATCCTCTGAAACACTTCTAGTTGCTAGGATGCATGATCCTTCTCTATCTTATTCCTCCTAAAACTATCGCGTTGCTTTCAAAAAGAATGATACTTAGGAAGGAATTAATGATGACAATCAAACCAGCAGGGCTTACGACCATGCTCAAGCTGAAATAATTTTGTATTTTCTATACAATAGGGACATGCTAGCTTCCCATGAGTGCTCTATCTTAACAGCATCCCATAAGCAGAAAAATTGCTAATGATCCACATCAACGCAGCATTCATTACAAAATTTTGCTTCTTCGATGCATCAAAAATATGAATGCCATTGGACCATAACAACTTTAGCTCATCAATAAGAGGCCTTAGATATACATCAATGCTTCTACTAGGAATGAGTAATGTAAGAAAGATGTTATTATATTCTTTCGTGCATATCCTAAGTGGCAGATTATATGGAGTAATAAAAACTGGCCAACATGAATAAGGAGCTGCTGCATGACTGAATGATGTAAAGACATCAGTAGATAGACCCAATCGGACATTATGTGATTCTTGAGCAAATAAAGGGTGGCAAGCATCTAATTACTTTCATGCCTCACTATCTGACGAATGACACATCATATCAGGATGCTTGCGTGGTCCTTCTTTGTGCCATCTCATCTACTCGGCAATATTCTTGGATAAGTAGAGCCTCTAAAGTCTAGGAGTGAGAGGAAGATATCGAAGAACCTTGTATGGTATATCCTTCTGATTCCTACCCTCTTGTCTTGGCTTAAATTGGCTTGCACTGCAAAGGCCGCATGAGCTCTTCTGTTAGTCCTCTTTATAGAAAAGCATGCAACCATTATGGCATCCATCTATTTTCTCATATCCAATGTCCAACCCTTTCATCATTTTTTCGAAGCATAGAAGCTCTCAATAAGCTTCTCATCCTTTGGTAGTAGTTTTTTTATTATTGCTACCATTTTATCATAATAATTGACTATCATATTAAACTCGACCTTTAAGTTCAACAATTCTGATACAGTCGATAGTACAGTATGTGTTAAACATTCCAGCCATAGTGGATCATCAGCATCTTTCAAAATATGGTAGAAATCACCACTGCCAGCTTTTGGATCATCCTTCACATCCTAGTTAAATTTAGGACCAACCACATCCATAACCATATCCACCATTCTATTTGTGTCAATGTCTTGCTTGGTTCTAGCCCTTGCAACTTTCATCCACGTCCTTCCATGTAGGTACCAATGCTTATAGTTGGGCATAAATCCACTCTTATACAAATAGACAGTGATTGTATCTCTATTAAACATTTCTCTATTGCCACATCTGTTACAAGGATAATGAGCCTATCCTTATTGTAAGAGTGCCGCAATACCAAAAATAAAATCACAAAAGTACTCTACACCCTCCTAATATTTAGCAGAAATCTCCATCTTGACTACTCGATGGTCCATCCAACTACGATCCATGGTCGACTATCTAAGAATTCTATATATAAATAAATACAAGATAATTATAAAATACTATTTTATCATTCAAAATGGTTTACATAGTAAATTAATGCATCCTATTATGAACTAATAGATAAAGATAGATCCGATCCTATTCAAAAAATGCATTAATTCTATTAGTCCATTACAGTAATCAAATGATATGCAATAGGAGCTAAAAAAAATTTCGGTAGCACTTCCTCTTAGTTCTACCATGTAGGGAGAACAAAAAAAAAATTATGTTCGAAATTTCTTTCGAACCCCCAACATACCATTTGATTACTGCAATGATCTATAGAATTACTTGCATTTCTCAAACTATGCATAGTGGACAATCAATTGAACAATGTACATAATTCTTTTATCAATAAAAAAATAAATAAATCTATGGATATCTTAGAATATGTACATTAATCAACTAATGGGTCTATCATTTCATGCAATAAAAATTTTATTCAAATTAATACATAATTAATGATGTCCGGCATGCGAGAGTGAAATACCTTTGACGCCAGCTATGACTCAAGACCCGAGCATGCCCAAGCCCCATGTTTGTAATACTGATTAACATCTTTTCTTGATTCAAATACTCTACATACCAAGATCCAAATCTCATATATCTAATTAATTAATTAATTAATTAGTGATGGCACTAGCCATCACTAATGCCATCACTAATACTAAACAATATCAACTGATGCTAATGCCGTTGCTACTGCTGCTACTTATAATAGGAGGGAGGAGGTTGCAAGATCAGGACTGCAAGCTAGGGGAAGGGGCAGCATGATCGGGGTCATTGGCTAGAGGCGGTAAGGTAGGGGCCATGCGGTCAAACCGACCAGGGGGATAGAGATGGCAGGCTCTAGTGTTGTGGACAAGGAGGCATCGATGGGGTGGGGATGGCCATTGGAGAGGCAGGGATGGGGTGGCTGGCTTGGGGCCATGATGCAAGAGGTGCCAGCGGGGTGGGGATGAGTGTAGGAGAGGTGAGGACGGGCGGCTAGCTCGGGGCCGTGATGCAAGAGGCACCAATGGGATGGGGATGGCCATAGAAGAGGCGAAGATGGGGTGGCTAGCTCGAGGGCCGCAGCGTAGGAGGCATCGACAGGATGGGGATGGCTGTTGGAGATGCAGGGATGGGGCGACTGGCTTGGGGTTATGGTGCAGGAGGCACCGACAGGATGGGTATGGCCATAGGAGCAGCGAGGATGGGACGGCTGGCTCGGGGCCACAACGCAGGAGGCACTGATGGGTTCGAGGTGGCCACAGGAGAGGTGGGGGTTGGGGCAGCTAGCTTAGGATCGTGGAGCAAGAGACGTTGGCAGGGTCGAAGCGATAGCGGGCGAGGTGAGGTCCGGACTGTGAGGTTTGGGTGGCCTCGAGGGAGGTGGGGCCGGTGCGGTGGGCTCGGGGCGACCATGTAGGAGCGTCGGTGGCTCGAGTGAAGAGAGGCCAAGGCGGTAGGCTAGGGGCCATGGCGTAGGAGGCATTGGGGCGATCGGGTCTTCGGGAAGGAGGATGCACGGGGAGCGGGGAATGTCGGGAAGAACATGTAGGGAGTGAAGAAGGCACGGAAGAATTTTTTTGGTCAAAAATTTTTTCTACCAAAGAGGCGGGCAGAGTTTATGGGTGGACTATTATCGATGGCAAAACCACCATCGATAATACGGTCGGCAAGACCAAAATTTTCATGCCAAAGTTATTAGGGACGATAAATTCTGTCGCTAATAATAAAACACCATCACTAATAATATTATTTTTTTATAATACTAAATTTTAATATTAATTTTTTAAAAAATTTTAGCAATTACCAATGGCAAGAAGCCATTGGTAATGCCATCGGAAAAAGTTATTATCAATGGCAAAGATGTTGCTAATAGGAAAATGCTATTGCTAATAATATTAATTTTTTTTAAAATACTTTTTTAAAAAATTATTAGCAATGACAAGATCTCAATTGCTAAAATTATCACTAATAATTATAATTTTTTCTTAAATAATATTTTAATATTAATTTTTTTCTCTTAGCCAGGCTATTTTTTGGATGGTTAAAAATTAATATTAAATTTTGTTAAATTTTAAACTTAATTAATTTATGTATTAAGTCCTAATTGATTTAAAATAGATTTAATTTAATTAGACTTGACTTAATTTGAGGCTAATTAAATTTTAATATTCTAAATAGGACTTGGATTCAAAGTTTAATTGAATTAGGCTTGACAGAATTTCGAATCGAATTTGAATTTGATTCAAATGGAACCTAAATTGAAAGCTATTTTTTTCTAATTGATTAAAATCAAATCAAATTTAATTAGGCTTGACTTAATTTTAGGATAATTTGATTTAAAATCTAATTAGAACTTGGATTCAAAGTCTAATTGAATTAGGTTAGATAGGATTTTGAATTGGATTTGAA